>WAAF01013766.1:688982-836790 GCA_013400475.1 Tricholaema leucomelas | reverse complement strand
AGAAGAACCTCCCTTGTCCCGCTGGCCACACTGCTCCTGAGCCAGCCCAGGATGCCATTGGCTCTGCTGCCCACCTGGGCACTGCTGCCTCATCTTCAGCTACTATCTCCCAGCACCCCCAGGCGCCTCTCTGCCTGGCTGCTCTCAGCCACTCTGTCCCCAGCCTGTAGTGCTGCCTGGGGTTGTTATGGCTGAAGTGCAGAACCATGCACTCTAAAACCTGCAACTACAAACCCTCTCAGTTTGTAGATCTTTAGAGTAGTTCTCTGGTGTCATTGTCAGGCATTGCCAGGTCTCTGTTGATACATCCCCAACAGCTGAAAGAAGGCTTGGGACTGAGGGCAGGCAAGGAACATCTCAAATCAGCAAAATTAAGCCCAGACAGGTTAACAGAGATGAATGCTGAGAGGACTCAAAACACAGGCACAAACTCCTGTCCCAGGCACTGAGTTCTAGCTAGAACATGGCTGAGAAGCAAACTTCCACATGAGCAAAACTTCCCAATAATCAGGTGCTCTTTAAGAGACTAAGTTCCACCACCACCAGTCTCAAAGCTGAGCTGGAGAGTGGCTTCCCTGCTTCATGACACTGCAGTCTAGCACAGATCACCTCTGCTTTGTGGTTTGAACAGCCCCAGGTCAGAGATCCCACCCAGGCAGCACAGCAAACCCTACAGCAACAAAGCCCAGCCACAGGCTCAAGGGTGGCAGCTGGCTCAGGTCATATTTGCCAGTGGACACCCAACAAGTGGAATTTGTGCCTCAGGGGCTGCATTCCAGGACTGCACTTGCACTCTCTGGGTGTTCCCATAGTAACTGTTCAGGCCCAGCCAGGGGCATGACCTCCAGTGCACACAGTCTTTTATTCCAATCTCTTTGCCCTTCAACAGGCTGCTTGGCAGAGCATCTGACTTACCTAATTAACATCACTGCTCAGTTTGGGACCAAAGCAAACAAGGAGAAAGGAGAGGAGCTTTCTCCTCATAGCACTCTGCCAAGACTTTGCTGCCATGTAAAGGGACAAGAGCCAAGGATGGTAATTATTAACAGAAATCAAACCACATCCTCTAGGTCCCACAGCCAGGGATAAGCCCTAGGAGGCAACTTTGCATGCATTCAGCCACTGTGGCTTAAAAACACTCAGAAGCACAATGCCAAGGGCAGAGGAACCAAACAAAGTCAATGGCAAGACTCAAGCACACTAAAAGACTCCAACTCCAGCACCTTCCAAGGGCCATAGTTCAACTGGCCATAAGAGAAGACTAGAAGGGAGATTAAGACAGAAGACAGAAATTGCTGTTCCAGTGAACCAACCTGAGCCACCCTGACAGACTGGTAAAGGGATTACTCGAGTTACAGCTCCAGTTCCTCCCCCAGCACACACCAGAGCCCTCTTCCACCTGTTCTCCTGCAGGGTGCACGTTTTCTGAGCATAAAGCCAGAGCTCCAAGCCCACTGGCAGAAGGAAGCAGCAGGGCTGAGGTCTGTTTGGAACAATTTTGCAGGCAGATGGACTCTAATATTAAAGTTCACAGGTAGGATCCAAGGTTTTGAAGATGTCCATGCAACATGCACTGCTCTCCAGTTCTCACTCTGTTTGCTTGGGCAAAGTTACCAATAAGCTGCTGCAGTCTTGCACTTAGTTTACCTGGGACACTTCTTTTTCTCTCCTTGAAAGGGAAAGCAGCATTGCTTCTGTTTCCAGACGTGAAAAAAGCAAAGTCCTCTTTCCTCTAAGAAATGTAAAATGCTTCATCCATGTTGGTTCCAGGTACCAGATAGGTGAGCTTACAGGTGAAATCCAGAAACAACAGAGTGCCTTGGTTCATTTAAATATTTTCAGTAGTGCCCAAACACAAAAAATGGCCTAGGAAGGATCCTTGAGATGGCCAAAGTTGTAGGCAAGCAGCTTCCTCACTTCTCCTCCCAGTCTTTGCCTCAGTGGTCACAGCAGCCATTGCTTTTGGTGCGTCTGCTCCAAGAGCAGAAGGGTTTCTGCTGCTGCAAACCTCTCCTTGTCAGGCAAGGAGCTCAGAGTTCCTCCAAAAGAGGCTCATCTTCAGAAAGAAGCACATTTTAGTTTGACAGGCTCCAAAGAGGCCTCATCCATCTGCCACCCAGGAAGCTTTGCCAGTTCCAGAGAAGACCTGAGCAGTTCTCAGAGCAGAGGAGAGCAGAAGGTCCCACAGAACACATCCCTGCCCACTTAAATGGGCTCCAAACTATCCCCAGATGAGAGGGCACAGCCTTCTACACCCCAATACTCAGGTGTGAAGTTTCTCCACTGCTGACACTTGGGCAACATGCCTGGGCTTGTATTTCATTGGCCAGCACCTACTATTCATGTCTTAATGCCAGAAAAAGAGATTCAGTCCCTCCTGAGACAACAAATTACTGCTAACGAGCCGAAGGTGCTGGGCTTGGCCACATAGTGTGGTTCAGAAGAGAGACACCACAGACCATGAGCTGCTTTTCCACAGCTAAGATGCTTGGCTGGTTAATGCAATATACCACCACATTCAGCCTTTTAGCTCACAGCATGTCCCTGACTGGGGGTTTGAGCAAACACCTGAGGAAAGGAGGAAGCTCACTTGGAGCGGGCCCTGCTCACAAGCATTGCACCACATCAGTACAAACCATGATCATTCCAGACAGACAGGACCTCCAAGTGTTCACACAAGTCACATCCCAGACCCCAGACCAACTCCAAGCAGCCCAGAAGGTCTGATAACTTTCCCAGATCAAGTCCCAGACCAAAAGAAGAGGGCAGCATATGCAGCAGAAGGTTCTCTTCTGAACGCATGGAGATGACAGACCACAGCAGCTCTGGTCAGATAAGGACATTGTGAAGGTACCAGTTGTAATCTGGAAATCAGAACAGTGTGAACCTACTCTAGCACAGGGTTGGAATAGATGATCCCTAGAGGTCCCTTCCAACCTTTACCATGCTGGAACTGTGTGAAGAACAGGAAGAGCAATCACTGCCTTTAGTAACAAGACTTCCCAGGGTCATCCATCACTGTCAGGCAGTAGCTAATGATCTGGATCACAAGTTGCCTTTTGGCTGCCTTGCAAGCTAGCTGAAAGAATTAAAGAGCAAAACTGTTCCCCTACAAAAGGTGCACTGGCAAGATAGAAGGATTATTACACATCAAATGTTTTCAAGCAACACAGCACCAGGGAGAAGGCAGTGAGGGTCCCAGGAGGGCTGGGGATGCTGAGAACACTGCCAAGTAAGAAATGAGGCAAACAGCAGAAGGTGTTATCAGTGCCATTTACAATGATCATCATCACTGCTGTCAAAACAGCTCTATAATTAGGATTTGGGTGATGGTACAGGTCCCCAGAGAGGGAACACTATTCACAACGTGTTCAGGAGCTTGGAGCTACAGTCAGACCTCCCAACACCCCACTCCCCCCCAAATCTTGGGTCTCCCTTGGCAAATATTCCAAGAAAATAGCACTGCATGGACAACATCACACTCATCCTTCTCCTGCTCAGCTGGAAGACAAGAGTATAGGCTGCTTTTAGCCAAGAGCTGTTCTGCAGGGCCACGGGCTACACACTGACCTGACACAGCTCAGGGCTGCTGCAGCTCCTGCAGCCCAGACAATAATGGCCACAGAAGCCAGAGTAGGAGACAGCAACATCCCACCTCTCCCAGGAGATGTGGGCACAGAAGCCAGAACAGGACACTCCAACCCCCACCCCTCCTAAGAGATATGGCCACAGAAGCCAGAACAAGACACTCCAACCCCCACCCCTCCTAAGGGATATGGCCACAGCAGCCAGAGAAGGACATGCTGACATCCCGCTCAGTCCTGTGGCTGCTCCAGATGCAGAGAGGAAGAGGAGAGTGTACATCATCCAGCAGTCACAACTTGTCTCACCCAAAGCCTCCCTTTCACACGTTCAGGGCTGCCTTGCTCACAGCACTTCCCCTGCTGACAACACATCCATCGAGCTATGCAGAAAAGAATCACCTCGCTAGAAGAGAGCCAGGAGACAGTTGTCTGCTGCCTTAAATATGGTAAAGCTCACAAAGCAAGACAATTTCTTCCTACCACTTCTCTCTTAGGACCACAAGGATGCTCAGAGGGCAGGAGCAGCTCTCCTATGAGGACAGACTGAAAGAGTTGGGGCTATTGAGTCTGGAGAAGGCTCCAAGGTGACCATCTTGTGGCCTTCCAGGATCTAAAAGGGGCTACAAAAAAGCTGGAGAGGGACTTTTTAGGATATCAGATAGTGACAGGACTGGGGGGAATGGAGCAAAGCTGGAGATAGATAGGTTCAGGCTGGACATGAGGAGGAAGTTCAACATGAGAGTGGTGAGAGGCTGGAATGGGTTGCCCAGGGAGGTGGTTGAGGCCCCATCCCTGGAGGTGTTTAAGGCCAGGCTGGATGAGGCTGTAGGTAGCCTGATCTAGGGTAGGGTGTCCCTGCCCATGGCAGGGGAGTTGGAACTGGCTGATCCTTGTGATCCCTTCCAACCCTGCCTGACTCTGACTCTATGCCTGCAAGGTGAAACTGCCTTTAAAAAAAAGCTATTTATAGATATTTGATTCATGTTAGTGGGGGGCAATTGCCAAACTCCTTCCCAGTCTGCTGTAGTTCTGAAGTCAGGAACAAAACCCAAGCTTTTAGATGGGAGGTATGGCAGAAAAACCACAACAATCCAACATCAAAATCATCAATAGTAGTAAAAAAAAAAAAACCCAACCCACCTTAATATATCTAGTGACAGGAATTAATGAAGCAAGAGATCTGAACATCTTACTTGCAATCTGATTGAATTCGATACACAAATAAATGTAATTTCAGAGCACTGATGATTGGGGTAATTAAGCATTTTTTTTTCCCCCCAGTCAAAAAGAGATTCAGTTTTCCAGGTGCTCAGTGTAAATGTACATTCACTGCCTTAACTAACTAAATATGCATTTAAATAACTAACTGGCAGAGCATCCTTAAAGAAATAATCAGGCTGGGAATTATTCCCCTTTAGCAATTTCCTTTCCCAGCTCTCACACAGCCTCTGTAGCTGAAAAGCAGCTGATGAGTGAACCAACAGGTAGCAGCCAGGCAGGAGCTGCTGCAGCTCCCCAGGGGCAGCTCCCTTTCACTGCAATGGGAGGTGATGGAGAGAGCTCACACCCCAAGTGACTCAGCTCATGCTCCTCCTGTGCCAAAGCCTATGCTTGCTGAAGGGTCTGCTCACCCTCATGCCCTTCCCTGCTACCCCAGATTCTCCCAACGCACAGCTCGGATGTATTCATGGTGAATTTATACCTGTTCAGCCTGGGGCCAGCACTGCAAGCCAGACCAGATTGCTCTTCTCTGCCTTAGGGCACTCTCACAACACATTTTGGACAGTTTTTCTCTGGCTACGCTGCCCCAGGCAGCGTCCTCACTCCCCACAGAGCAACACTTTCCCCCCCACACAGGCTGGGGGGATCCATGTCACTGACACATACACAGCTGCTGATCTCTCTCACTTGCTCCCAGAAGATCACAGAATCACTCAGAAGGGACCACAAGAATCATCTAGGTGATGAACCCCAACCTCCAAGAAAATCTTATTCCCAGCTCCTGGGTACACGTGCTGGCAGTTTCACACTGTTAAACACCATCACACTGCCATGACACCAAACCTATCAATCACTCGGTTCCTCCCATTCAGTACTCATCCTCCCCTGCACTGCTCACACCTCTGCATCACCAACACATCCATCAGCAACCTGCTCTGTTTTGCAGGGAGGGCACTGATGAAAAAAATCAAAGAATCATAGAATCAACCAGGCTGCCAGCACAGCATCAGTCTCTGTCCCAACTTCTCTTTGGTAGAGGAAATAAAGATAGTAAGATCATTAATACTACCAATGTTGAACTTCTGTCCACTAATCCTCTAGCTGAACCACATGAAAATGAGTAAGGCTATCTTCTGCTACAGCATGTTGGACTAGAGGGACCAACTTTGGGATCACACCAAACTGCCATCAGTTCCAAGGCACATTTATGGTTTCATAGAATCAACCAAGTTGGAATAGAGCTCTAAGCTCATCCAGTCCAACCTATCACCCAGCCCTGTCCAATCAACCAGACCATGGCACTAAGTGCCTCATCCAATCTTTGCTTGAACACCTCCAGGGATGGTGACTCCACCACCTCCCCAGGCAGCCCATTCCAATCCTCAATCAACTTAATCAATTCACTCCCAAGACCAGTTCTTGAGTGAGGCTGCCAGCAATGCCTCTCCATGCACCCTGCTGACAGCTCTCCTTGCACAGCTCCTCGCCTCCCACCCACAGCACAGCCCAAGCACTAATCCCCTCCCAACAAGCAGTTTCCCCACAAGGCACCACCTCAAACACTGTCTGGCAGGGAAGGGTGACAAATAATTTAAGAAACAGGTGAAGTTAGCCTGACTCAGACTAATTCTAGTGGTTTGAAATCAGCACATGGAAGTTGAGTCTCCCCCAGCCAATGGAGGATTGACCCTTTGAGCCACTCTGACCTACAAGTCACCTTAGTAGAGAGGAAGAAAACAAAACCTCTTGTTTTGTTTGGAAAGGAGAGGAAAGGACAAAGATGGAACAATGAATGCTGCACCCACTCTTTCCCAGCTCCTGAATTAGTTCCAAGAGTCTGGGCCAGTTTCCTTCACAGCCCCTGAAGCACATGGGGTGCTGCACTGGGCCATCAGTACATCTGCAGGGCAGAAGGTTTCCACTCCACAGACTTCCACTGGTAGTTGCATTGCAGTCAGTCCTTTCAGTCACCCACAAACTGCAGATAATTACATATGTGTGTATATATATTAATGTATACACACCTAACTGCTGCTTGTGAAGTGTTTGATCACACCAGAGCTCCAGGGAGTGCCAGGATGAAGTGGTTTGCTCTGCAGTCTTTTGATAAGAGTGTGAAACAGAGAATCCAGAGGGGGCAAAAACTACAGGGAGTTCTGGAAGCTGCTGGGTCTGCATGCTGGCTCCAGATTTCCTCTTCTACTCACTGACAGTAGCATCAGTGCTCAACAGTAGTCATTTCAGTTAATTGCTATCTACCATTAGCTGCAGAGTACTTACAAGGGATTCAATTCCACTGCATATTTGCTAATAAATACCAAATGACAGTGAGGAAGACAGCTGTATTTAGTTGCATTTACTCTCTTATTAACAGAGCTGAATAAGACCCCATTTCAGCTCATAATGGCTCCAACAAGCTGCATCACTGTCAGAAATTCAAATTCAAACTCCCCAGTGCCTGCTTGAAAGCAGAAGTCACCCAGCACTCCCTGGCTCACACAGCTCCCCTGTGGTTGCACACAGCTCTCCATTCATCCAAGGCCCACACAGAACCATCATCTCAGTGGAACTGAAGCACAGAATCGTTTGGGTTGGAAGGGACTCTAAAGATCATCCATTTCCAGACTCCCTGTCACAGGCAGGGATACCTCCCACTAGATCAGGTTGCCCAAGGCCTTATCCAACCTGGCCTCCATTACCTCCCTGGGCAGCTTGTTTCAGTGTCTAAGTGAACCACAGGGATGTGGAGACTGAAAGCAGCTGGTAGTTATCTGCTGGTTTAGCAGCACTTTGTAAAGCAGCTTAGGATGCTGAACTTGTATGTGTAGAAACCTTTCAACATAAGGACCACAAAACCTTTTGTGAAGGCAGTTAGTACAGCACCGGGCAGAAATGGAGCTAAGATAGAGCAAGACACAACCTGCCCACAGTGAGTCAGCTGTAGAGAATAGAAAGGAACCCAGGAGCTCTGGATTCCAGCACCTCTGCCAGGTCTCTTGCAAGTGCTAAGTGAACCACTCAAACTAGAGCTGCTCTCTTGGGGGTGAGGTGCAGCATTTTCCACTCAGACAGGGATGGGCACAGCTCATGATGCCAGTCACTGAAGATCTAACCCTGTCCAATGAAATGGCCCAAACTCCAGGGGCTTAAGATACCCATGACCTCCAGAAACCTGCTCTATACCTACAAGTATTTGGCTCAGGATAAATGATACACTGCTAATAATTATCTTGGATCCTTCCCACAAACAGAGCTGAACACATAGCAAGAACAGAGAAACCAATGCAATTTTCCTGTGTCATCTGAGGAGTGCAACCTCTAAAAGGCAATGAACACAAATTTAAGCCCCTGTGCTCCAAACTTACTGAAATATCAAAGGATCAGGACAGGATGTAATTAACTTGCAGCATTTGAGAAAGCTCAGAGGGGATTAAGGTGCAGATGTGAATTTCATCTCATCCTGGTTAACAGTTTCACTTGCTGCCCAGTTCCAAAGCACTTAACATCATAAGAGGCAAATACTTTCCAGGGTCTAAGGAAACGATGGTGAAAGAGATCTCAACATGAAAATAAATTCACAGGCTCTGACTTCCAAATAAAATTCAAATAAAGAAATAAATCATCAAACATGAACTGATGTCTCCAAAGGGGGCCTCTGCAGAACTCTCTTTCCAGAACAAGGAGAATGAAACCTTCTGAAGGGCCTGGATCTTAATCTCCATGCATGGCTCAGCAGCAGGGCATTAACCTAACCACCACCTGCCACTTGAGCTATAGGAAAAGCAGTGTAGAAGTGTGGTGGTTTGGGTGTTACCCACCCCACACACACACTTTGGAAATCACCCAGATTAGACTCAGCTAGCTCTGGAAATTTGAATGAAGCTTATCTTTATAGCTTAGCTCAATAGACAAGCAGATATTTACAGCATATACATTTATATACAGAAATACACAAGGTAAAAGGTAACACAGAAACACAACAGCCCTCCCAGAAACCTCAGTCCCCAGGAGGGGCTCCCAACCACCCTTCCACCTTCTCCCACCCCTCTCAACCTTACCCCAGTCCCAAGGAAGAATGGAGGTTTGGCCAGGGGGTTAGGAAGCAAAATGGATTCATCAGAAAGACGGCAGAGAGGCTAGAGAGAAGAAATGCAGCTCAGCTCCCCAGCAGAAGTAGTGCCTTATCTGTGTTTGGATTCTTGTTCTTATACATCTCAGCAAGCCTATGAGTGAAGCAGACATCATCCTGTTTCCCTTTCACAGACTGTGATCTAATCCTTCTCACTAAAACATTCTAGCTAGCTTCAAAGTAGCACAAGAAGCCAGCAGCAGCAGCTCACCAAATGCTAGTGGAGCAATGCTGCTTCCTCCTTCCCAGGAGGCAGGACAGAGCTCGCTCCACCTGTGCTGTCAGTAGCTCATCTCTCCCCGTACCTGCAGACCACAGGTAACAGCTTCAGCACCCAAAACCTGCCATGCAAAGCATCAAGGCAGCCAACTCCTGCAGTAGGTTGGGGTTTTAGGTATTTGTTTTGACATTAAGGGGAGGCTTGAAACGAACTCAGCAGAGCAAGGGAAACTTCCGGAGGCTTCCAAGAGCGTTTTACTCTCTCGTACAGTGCGAGTGCCTTCAGTGCGATCAATCCACGGCACTGCAATGGAACAACACTCCTGGGATGACTGCAGCAGCAGTGAAGTGCTATTCCCTTCAGTCACTTCCAGAAACCAGGGGGCAGGGGAGGACACGCAGTCTGAATGGCTTTTCATTACAACATTACACTGGCAATTAGGTCACCACATCCTTACTAAAATATATGCTGTGATTTCTATCAGCACACTGCTCCTGCTACAAAAGGCATTGGGATGCAATTTAACTGTACATAACAAAAGCAAATAGTTGGCTTAGCAGCAGCTGTGCAATAACAATAGCCTATTTATTATCCACTAAGCTTCTGCCCTTCAACTTCTATTACCCACCAATATACAGGGGTTCATTCATGCCAGACTTGCTACTGAAAGTGATTTGGAGGAGGATTTGCCTTTCCACATTCAGAAGAGCTGTAGATGAGTCAAGAAATGTCTAGCCCCAGACACCTCTTCTCTACAACCAACCCACACTTGCCTCTCACAGACACACAGAATAGAATCAACCAGGTTGGGAGAGACCTCCAAGATCATCCAGTCCAGACTATCACCCAGCCCTATCCAATCAACCAGATCATGGCACTGAGTATCTCATCCAGTCTTTTTTTGAACACCTCCAGGGACAGCGATTCCACCACCTCCCTGGGCAGCCAATTCCAATGCCAATGACATGGTGAGGGCTCAGCTTCCCAGCCTGGACTCCAGCCCAGCTGCTCTCCTGCAGTGAGTGAAGAGACTGCCTGGCCCCTCCTGTCCTCTTCATCAGAGTCAGGGATGAGTCCTTACATACCACAGTGGAGCTACAATAGTGAATGCATACTCAAGCTATGAGACAGCTTTGACTGCAAATCATCACAGCCTCCCCCTAATTTCAGCTTTAGGATCCTGCCACTCCTCCCAGCTGCTGTCAGGGCCAAGTTCAGCTCCACGAATGTCACCCAAGACAATTGTTTCAGTTGTGCTGTGCAACTGCACACAGACTGAGAGGCCCTCTGAGAGTTCCTTTCCTGCAGACCCAGACTGCTTCTCTGAAAGCAAGTCTTGTCTTCCCAGAAATGCAGAGGCCACAGACCCAAGTCTTTTCTCAATTCAAGCTGCCTGGAAACCTCTCCAACTGCAACCCCCCTTCCCCTTCCTCTCTCAACCTGCCAATTGTTCCTACCTAGTAGCACAGACGTGCAGCAGGAAAACAACTGCATATGGAAGAGATGCTGCCAAGTCCCAGCATCACTAAGGACTGCACAACAGTTAAGCCTGGCCAAAAGCAGCAACCTCTGCCTGCCTCAAGCACCCAGCCCCTTACCCGTGGCCCCTCATCCCACACCTCCCCTGTATTCACACACACCCTGCTTGGTGCTCCTTTCCTGCCCACGCAAAGCCAAGCTCAGGGCACAGCACACAGACTACCATGGGACGCAGAGGAGAAGGCAACGATGACAAAGTTCACAGCACAGTTCTTCCACTGATTACACAGCAACCAACAGCCAGTTTGGTTCTGTTCCCTTCCTGCCTCATCCACTTCCCTTCAGCCACAGGCCAAGTATTTAAAGGCAAGAAACAGAGGCCTTTGGGATCTGTCTGAAACCCCCACCCCAGATCTCATGCTCCTGGGCTATCCAGGCTTTGAGCCAAGGAGATGCTGAGCAATCACAGCATACCAAGAGACTGCTCAGGATGCTCTGCACCAGCACTCACACTTGAAAGGGATTTGGATGTGACCCTAGAGACTGAAATTTTACTTTCTGCAGAACTCATTGAAAAACAATTAGCAGGAACCAAGTGATCAAGTCCAGCAAATACCAAATAAGCAGCAGCTCCTTTTCTTAAATTCCACGTGCTGAAGCCAGGGAAGAGGCTGACAGGAAGCCAGAGCACAACAGCAAGAGCCCATGACAGATGCCCCCTCAGTGATCCCTGTCCTGTGTCCCAGAGAAAACCACAAAGGAAAACAGAGCCTGAGTTCAGGCTGGCAGCAATGCCAGACATGAGGGCAGACTTTGGCTGGCAAAGCTGTAGCACAGCACATGGCACCACTTCTACACCGGTTTTCTGCAGCTATCTCATGCTCTGAGGGTTGTTTAAAGCATTGTCCTGCCCTCTCTGAAAATTCCAGGGGTGCCAAACATCGGAAATCAGCCCAGAAACAATTTGTGTATTTAGACGGCTGCCTTGGCCATCAGCTCAAGAGCTCAGGTGCAGGACACTGCTGTCCTTCCCTGGCTGCTGCACAGCCACAGGGCACCTCTTTGGCTTTTGTAAAGACAATATTCCACATCTGCCTGAAAAAAAACAGGAAACAGAGGCTACCCCAAGAGCTGAGCTCCTCTGCAGTCTGTGCCAGCATTTCTAGATACAGCTTCCACAGCTCCTCTGTGCAAAGCCAGACTTAAAACAGCAGCAAAAGCACTTTTGGGTTCTTCATGGCATTATGGAAAAAAAAAAGTCTAAGTGTGCCATCAGGGTAATCTGCAAGCCTATGAATCAGAGCATGGCAGCATTCCCAGAAGGCCAGGCCACTGCCTCTCAGCAACGCAGCCTGCATGCAGGGTGGGAACTGCACTTTGCTAATCCAAAGGGAGCAGAGCCACCGTCTAGCACCCTGCGGCACAGCCTGGGGCTAGCGTCTGCTGCCTCTGCGGGGACCTCTGGAGCATCAGCACCTTGCAAGTTGCTCTCAATCCTTCCAGAGAATCGTTGGGCTTAGTATATCACCACACTTTCCCAAATTTTTAGCACTTCTGTCCTAGTATAGCTCCGCAGACAACATCTACCCTGGAAACGCTTGGCACCGCTGCATGGAAGCGCAGGCAGGGAGGCAAGTCCCTGCTCCTCCCCACGCTGCACCACGCTGGCTTTGTTCCAGCACTCTGCTGTCAGTGCAATTCAGTTCCACGTGTGAAGAGCAGGGAAGCAGACATCACTGTGTGAATCTGCTGCATAGGTCAAAGCCTCTTTGCATCTGTGAAATGCACCCTGGTCCTGTTCTTCCACGAGAAGGATTTGTATAAACACCAGGGTGCTTGGCTGCCAGGCTGCATGGGGCTTTGGGCAGCCTGATCCAGGGTAGGGTGTCCCTGCCCATGGCAGGGGGGTTGGAACTGGATGATCCTTGTGGTCCCTTCCAACCCTGACCGATTCTATGAAGTCTTCCCGGGTACAGCAAAAATGCTACCGTTCACCCTAATGATTTTCCTACTGCTGTCACAAAATAAGTTAGTCCACAGAATGGGAGTGAATTGCAAAACTTATTGTGAAAAAAAAAACACCATCAAACCTAACCAACCAACCAGAGAAAAAAACAGATCAAGTTCTTTTATATGTTTCTTGGAATTAAGCCTTTGGTAAGAGGACTAAACCATCAGATTTTGAAGCTTTTCTATGCCAAAAAGCCTTCTGTTTTCCTCACAAAGTAGGGTAAAGGCCTGCAGAATATCCAGCTTCAGCAAAACAGCTCAGACTCCTGTCAAGCCTCATCACTTCTCTCCATAATCTGGCACAACAGACACTCTCCCATCCCTAGGACACCAGTCAAGGCTTCCAGTGCAGCTGGGAGCAGGAGCAGATCCTCACTTGACCAGGATGCTCTAACTTCACTGCACACTGGAGGAATTCACTGCTGCCCTCCTCCCTTACAGTGGTGGAAGAAGGGAGGAGACAGTGTCAGGGTTACACACATGCCCAAATCAAGGCAGTTCATTTATCAGGACTCCTGAATAATGCATGCCTTCAGGAAAAACTCTCTGCTCCTGCACGGAGCTATCACTCCGAGCAGTGAAAGAAACACACGGCACAGCAGGCTGCACAGAGACATGAGCTTTAGGGAGAGCAAGCAGCAGCAACAGGGAGGACAAGAGAGGTGAGAAGACAGCTCCTTACCTTAAGCTGTAAGGGTGGTGGGCCGTGGAAGCTGCTGACACGCAGGAATGACACTGCTTCCACATGGATTTCAGCTGCTGGAGAAGCCTGCCTGTTTTAATGCAGAGCATCGCGGAGTGGCTGCATTTGTGCTGTACAAACAGCCCCTACAAGAAGCCTTTCAGGAGCAGTTACATCCTCCAACACACATGGCTTTAATTGGGAATTCTTTATTTTAATTCCAGTCACATGTTTGGAGCTGTTACTTTTCTCTCCTCTGTGTGTGTATATAGATAGATATATTTTTATGTCTCCTGTCTGTGTGCCATGCTAGCCTCAGGCAACCAGCTCGGAGAGAGAACCGCCAGCCCTAACAAGTGACTCAGTTCTCATGTGGAGCCAGATCTGGGAAGCATCTCCTTCCTCAGGCTGCTGTTAGCACAGCCACCCTGAGCAGGTGAGCTCTGCCCCCTGCACATGCACTTGGGAGATTCACTTAAAGCCTGGATGGGGCACTTAGTGCCACGGTCTAGTTGACTGGAGAGGGCTGGGTGCTAGGTTGGACTGGCTGAGCTTGGAGGCCTCTTCCAACCTGGTTGATTCTATGGTTCTGTGAACACAGCCTGAGTCAAACATGAAAGGACCCCCTGAAATCACCCTGATCAAACCTTCATTCAGGGTCCTTAAGAAAGACATTTCCACCACAGGAGAACACCATTTGTTCAGCCTGAGGGAGCCAAGGGACCAAGTCACACCACAGCCTTCTCTGATTTCAACTCCTCCTCGTGCCACTGCATGTTTGGCTTTAAAACACGACCAGGGAGAGTCCTGGATACTGGGGCCAGCACTGGTCCCATCCCAGAAATCACAGACCACACAATGGAGGACATCATCTCACTGGTGCTCACCAGTCACACAGAAGGACAGAGCCACAGCACACAGCCTTGCCATTGCTTGGCCACGGTGGTGTTGGGCTGATGGTTGGACTTGATGATCTTAGAGGTCTTTTCCAACCTTAATTAGTCCATGATTCCCCAATTCCTTCCTGCAGACACAGGAGGACACCACTGCTGGAGGCCAGAGTCTTGGGCACCCATGCAGCTTTCACAGGCCTTCTTCCACTGCTGATCTTACCAACTCTGCAAAATGCTCACTCAGTGGCATGACCAATGACAACTTTCTGCCACAAACTCTGATGCCAAAGGATGGCTTTATTGAAGGAAATGCAGTTTGCAGATGAAGTTACTATTTGCTTCCAGAAGAGCAGAGGAAAACATGGCTATTTTGAACCACTTCACTGTTGACTCTTTAGACACCTGAACACGTCAAAGCTCCCTGTTGAACAGGATCTCCTCCCACAGCCTGTGGTGTTTGCCAACACATATTTGCTGTTTGCATTCCCAAAGGTACATGTGAAAAGGATGAACACAGGCAACATGACAACCTCTCTTTCTCCAGTGCCTTGACCCAGGAAAGCACCAAACCACAGACTCCAATCGCCCACCTAGTTCATGCTTGCAGATCTCTGGATTACAGCCCTGACGGAAGCAATTGCTACAGCAGCTGGCCAAGGGCTGTGACCTTAAAATTCTGGGCACATCAGAATGAACTCCTATGTCTTATGAGTTAGACCAGAGCAGGAGCCCAGATAGCCAGCTGAACTCACAGGCCAGGAAATGCCTTCAGTGGCGTTCCATGATTCCAGGCCATCCATCTGCTGTTGTGTATATACATCCCTGTTCCCTCACCAGGAGAGGTCAGTCCTTCCCAAGCAAGCTATTCCTTAGTGAAACCAGAAAGGTTTCTGTGTCAGAAAGCAAAGAGCAACACACATGGCTTATGATGCTATTTTCCCTCTAGTCACTGGTTGCCTTTGTGCTGCAGAAAGTTTGGCCAATGAAGTCAGCTCTGTCAGCCTCTCTGCTTTGCAGCAAGGTACAACCCCCAAAGCCACCTTCTCAGTACAGGCAGCTGCTAAATGAGAGGCTGTTTTCAGCCAGGATCTGCTACCTTCACAAGAGTGTAACTGGAGTGCAGCAACAGGAGCCTCCTCAGAGCACTGTTATTTGCTGCCCATCCCAGAATCTTCCTACCCTGCTGTAAGAACTGAGAGTTGTGCTTTTCTCTCTTCATCTTTCACCCAACTCCAAAAGCAAGCATCCCTCCAGGCAGGGACCCCAGGAACTCTGCTCAGTTCTCATGTGATTTAACTTGTAGAATTTCACAATTTTCTGACCAGGGAATATTTTTTCCCCCTCTGTCTCTCTCTCCCTTTGTAAGTTAACTGCTCTCTTCTCAAAGCCCTCAGGAGAGACATAACTTCAGCGTCTCAAGTATCATAGTATCATAGTATCATCAGGGTTAGAAGAGACCTCACAGATCATCAAGTCCAACCCTTCACCACAGAGCTCAAGGCTAGACCATGGCACCAAGTGCCACGTCCAATCCTGCCTTGAACAGCTCCAGGGACGGCGACTCCACCACCTCCCCGGGCAGCCCATTCCAGTGTCCAATGACTCTCTCAGTGAAGAACTTTCTCCTCACCTCGAGCCTAAACTTCCCCTGGCGCAGCCTGAGGCTGTGTCCTCTCGTTCTGGCGCTGGCCGCCTGAGAGAAGACAGCAACCTCCCCCTGGCCACAACCACCCCCCAGGTAGTTGTAGACAGCAATAAGGTCACCCCTGAGCCTCCTCTTCTCCAGGCTAAACAACCCCAGCTCCCTCAGCCTCTCCTCGTAAGGCTGTGCTCGAGGCCTCTCCCCAGCCTCGTCGCCCTTCTCTGGACACGCTCAAGGATTTCAATGTCCCTTCTAAACTGGGGGGCCCAGAACAACCCAGGGCTGTTCTCCTCTCTTCAAGGCAATTAACCTGGGTTTGGGCTCTTGGTGGTGACCAGACCCCATGGCCACCCAGGCTGCTCCCTCTCCTCTCTGGAACCTGTGGTTTGCAGCATTCTCACCACACAAGGCACACCTTGCAAACAGGGCAGAGCCTGGTATTTAACTCACCAGCTGCTAACTTCCTTCTGAACCACCTTTTGCTCCCTCCCATATTAAGCTGAACACCAGAACCGTTGTGCAATGCAGAAGCTGCACTGCCCTGCACGGTTCAGTGAGAGACAAAGCCAAGGTCTCCGATCCACAATTAACCTCCCTGTGACGTGGGTGAGGAAGTGCTGAAGGGAAGGAGTGGGCGTCAGGACGTTTAGCTCCCAGCTCTGCCACCTATATTCTATTTCACCCAGAAGATTTATACCATTTCTTACCCTTGAAAACAGCCACGATATTTCCCAGAAAGGCTGTAATCAAATACTGATGTTTACCAAGCACTCTGAAATCCTGGAATGGATATAACCCACCTGGGATCCACTCAGCCTGGCACAGCAGCACCGTAATACAAACCAGGAAGATCAGTCATTAACAAATGGCCCCAGTGAGATTAATATTAATTGGTACTTTCCAGCTCTTTTCAGGCATGAATGGATACTCCAGAGATGAAATGCATGAAGAACAACCTCGGCTCTGCACTGTGGGTCGCAGGAGAAATTTGCCCCACAGCTAATTTGCTTTCCAGTTGCTCCAAGCCAGAGCACAGGAAATTAAGAGCGCTTTGCACCGAAGCGCACGGGGAGGCTCCACCAGCCAGGCCCCTGTGAGCTGTACGGGGGCAACGTTTAGGAGAGGCACCTGCTGGGATAGCACCAAAGAGCAAACAGCCCAGAGGTCTAGGAAAGAAAAGGCATGGAGGACATGTAAGCTGGCAAAGCCATTTGGTATAGCAACCTCCTTTGTTCTGCCTGTAAACACCAAACCACGAGAAACTCCACCACTTAGAGCCACTTGCCTGTCCCAGCAGCATACTGGAGTTTCCCCTTGGGAACTTCACACAACTCTTCACCATTTAGAATCATAGAAGATGATCCAGTCCAACCGTTCTCTAACTCCACCAAGTCTGGTGCTAAACCATATCCCTCATCACCACATCTCTGCATCTTAAACACCTCCAGGGATGAGGATTCCCTGGGGAGTCTATTTGTGTTGCCACAACACTTGCAAACCCCGTGGCAAAACTGGTCTCACTGTGCCGAGCCTGCAACAATCCCACCACAGCAGTTGCCTCTCCACAAGGCAGATAGGGCAGGCGAGCACCTGAGAGGCTGAAAATCAAATAACCTGTCCCAGGTCTCATGATGGAGCAGCAGCTGGACCCAGATCCAGAGCAAGCTCTGCACAACACCCAGGAAAGAGGCTCCCAGCGGGGCTGCTTCACTTTCACCTGGAGTTTGCTCCCTGGCAGCCAGAGAGTGGGAGGGAACCGGAGCTGGATCCCCAGGGCAGGTGCAGAGCCCTGTGGCACGTTCTCGGGAGTGTCACACAGCTGTCACCTTCTGCAGCTCAGAGAGCAAACTGCAGATAGCAACTGACAGCACCAAGTTTTAGCCAGACGTTTTTCAGCAGTGGCTTCCAAGACAAAACATTTGCTCCTAGGTGAAGCCAGAGCTCAATGAGCTTCCACACAGTTATACTAACAAC
The DNA here is from genome assembly GCA_013400475.1 of Tricholaema leucomelas. Classification (NCBI taxonomy): domain Eukaryota; kingdom Metazoa; phylum Chordata; class Aves; order Piciformes; family Lybiidae; genus Tricholaema lacrymosa; species Tricholaema leucomelas. Next base: position 818,956 of record WAAF01013766.1, on the reverse strand, counting down.
ATTGTGTGAAATATGGTGGTTTACCCATTTAAAATCCATTCTCTTCAGTCTTTCTCCTGCAGCATGTGGATGAAAGATGCATTAATCCCAGAACTCCCAGAGAAAAAGCCCTGCTGTCTGCTCCAGAGGCTGTAATTGCAAAGGGTGACAGAAAAGCATGAGGGGAGACAAGACAATCCAATATTCTTCATTCAAAACTCCTTTAGGTTTAGCAGCTGCACAGAGTTAATGACTCACAGCAGAAGTGAAGCTTCTTTAGAGACATCATTTCTAATCTCAGAGTCAGAAAGGAAAGGGCTGTGGATCCACTGCTTGTCATCCTTGAGCAAAATCCTCTTGTTGAAAGAAGACTGGGAATAGAAGATGACTTTAAAGCTATTTATTTCCACCTCGAAGGTAGTGATCACATAGTGGCACTACCTTCCAAGTAGTTAATTCAGGGTTTGTGCTCTTGTTCCAAGGTCTAGGGCTTTGTACAGGGGTCTTTATGTCACTTCCACTGAAGTAACTAAGAGCAATTAGATATCCATGAGATACTTCAGCACACGACTTCCAGTAGGACAAGGGAGGTTATTTTTCCCTTGTACTCAGCACTGCACTGCCCAGGCCACACCTGGAGTGTTGTGTCCAGTTCTGGGCTCCTCAATTCAAGAGAGATGTTGAGGTACTGGAAGGTGTCCAGAGAAGGGCAACAGAGCTGTTCAGGGGCCTGGAGCACAGCCCTGTGAGGAGAGGCTGAGGGAGCTGGGGGTGTGCAGCCTGCAGAAGAGGAGGCTCAGGGCAGAGCTCATTGCTGTCTACAACTACCTGAAGGGAGGTTGTAGCCAGGTGGGGGGCAGTCTCTTCTCCCAGACAACCAGCAACAGAAGGAGACGACACAGTCTCAAGTTGTGCCAAGGGAGGTCTAGGCTGGATGTTAGGAGGAAGTTGTTGGCAGAGAGAGTGATTGGCATTGGAATGGGCTGCCCAGGGAGGTGGTGGAGTCACTGTGCCTGGAGGTGTTCAAGACAAGACTGGATGAGGCACTTAGTGCTATGGTCTGGCTGACTGGATAGGGCTGGGTGCTAGGTTGGACTGGATGAGCTTGGAGGTCTCTTCCAACCTGGCTGATTCTATGAACTCTATGCTTGCTCCCCTTTCCCAGGTTTCAGTGTGACAGGATCAGGCCATTGTACCACTTTGGGGTTTGGCTGCCGCCTTTGAAGTCTCTCGGGCCAATGCCTCGGAGCTAGCTCTAAAAAGAGCCTGCATTTGCTCAGCTCTTGGTGGGAGCAGAGGCCAAGGCCACTGCCCTTACCAGCCCTGTCATTTTATCCTGGGAGAAGTTAGTTAAGCCAGTTAAGTACAGGGCTGTGCTGCAAACTGCTCATTTAATAGCGCCCTTGGAAGTGCGCTGCAATGATAAGTTTTCACTTCCTTCCCTAAGTAGTTGCATAACATTGCTGGGCAGTGTTCAGAGAGCTGCTGCTGCTCCCCAGGCCAGGGGCAGCTGATGCTCCTTTCCCCTTCTCCTCACCAAGCACTGGCAGAGCTCTTCCCTTGCTGTTTTGGAGGCTGTTTGATGCCCTATCATCTCACTACACTAAACAACAGACAGACATGACTCTAAATCCAAGAAGCCTTCCCACAAGATTAGTCCTACTTGCTTCAGTATTCAGTGAGGAAAAAAATGATCCCATTCATATCAGTTCCATCTAAGCCAGTTAAAAAATCCAATCTGTCAAAGTGACATTTAATTAAAAGTAATTAAAAGGCTGTCCCTGCCCTGAGGCAGGATGTGGTCTCTTTGCCTCAAAGGACATGAACTCTGCTGGTACCTATGAGGTGCCATGTCGAGGCCTTTCTGTCCCCCCAAGGTGCAACAGCCACTGCCTATCATGCTAGGTAAGCTCCCCAGCTTACAGCCCTCGCAGACGAGGGGTGTAGCTGACCCCACAGGCATTGGCACCCTCATGGGGCTGCTATCAAGCCCCACTGATGCCTCAGCATGTGTTGCTCCTTCATCACAGTGACAGTGGGAGATGACAGCCTGCAGGTCTGCACAGAGTAGGCCAAATAAGGCTGATTCTCCAGCAAAGCTAATGATGCTAAGGAAGGCAAGGGTCCAGGCAGGGCACAGCCACAGGTCCTTCAGCCATAAGGGAGCCAAGAAACAGTTTTGCCCTTACAGAGAGATCCACCTGCTTCATACCTAATCCTTTACTGTAAGGCAGAGAATTGAAACAGGCTGACCAGAGAGGCTGTGGAGCCTCCTTCTCTAGAAACCTTCAAGCACTGTCTGGATATGTTCCTGTTTGACCTGCCCCAGGTGATCCTGCTTTGGCAGAGAGGCTGGACTCAATCTCCGGAGGTCCCTTCCAATCCCTACCCCTATGACTCTGCAATCTTCAGGGAGAGAGCAGCTCAGCCCATGGAAAGCTTCCCCACTGACAGTATAAATAGCCCAGGTCAGAATCTGACGGCCCCACTTCGTGGTTGGGCTGTGCAGCCTGCACGCCCAGATGGAGGAGGAGGTTTTCTTTCATGGCTTTGGTTGGCATGTTTGGGTTGGGGTTTTTTTTGTAACAGGGAAGTGGCTTTGAATTCTGGAAGCTGGGCTGGCTGATCAAAGCCATGCAGAGAGCAGGACTGGAAGCAGAGAGAAACAAGGAAAAGACCTGAGCAGCAATTTGGGGATAAAACCCATCTCAAAGTAGAGCAGCATCATGAGTTACATCAGAAGCATCTCTCCAAGAAACTTGCTGCTGGTGGCTTCTTGCTGCCGTGGAGGCCCAAAATAGGCTTACACATGTTCTGCCTTGCCTGGACACGTTTACCTATCTGCCATACCAGAGGTGAGCAGGGGAAAGGGGCACAAAGGGGCACAAAGGGGCACAAAGGGGCACAAAGGGGCACAAAGGGGCACAAAGGGGCACAAAGGGGCACACAGGGGCACACAGGGGCACACAGGGGCACACAGGGGCACACAGGGGCACACAGGGGCACACAGGGGCACACAGGGGCACACAGGGGCACAAAGGACCTGGCGTCATAAAGTCTGGGCTGCCCAGGGCCCAGGTTGTGTATCGCTTATGGCCTAGCGGGCGCAAGGCCTGTGCTCTTCCCACATCTGGTGGAGCCAGGCCTGTGGACCCTTCCTAATTCGGTATGTTTTGGCCGACTGGATAGTATCGTGGCCAAAGGACCATTCACCTCGGCCCACAGCTGATAAAGAAGAGAATACAGGTAAACAAGATGCTCACCTCTCCCTGCTAGTTCGCTGCCTGCCGCTGCTGTCGCTTTACGTGCTCCTGTGCGCTGCGACACTTTGCATCGTGATCGGGCCTGAGTACCGCTAACGATGCAGCGGGCGATCGAACCACGCGTTCCTGGCCGGCCTGCCCTGCCGGCCCGCCCTGCCGGCCCAGGAGCCGCCGAAGCCCCTGCACACAGCGCCCCGCCCGATCATTTCCAGCCTGCCAGCCCAGCCCCTGACTTTGCCCAGCCGGCTGCTGACTATGCGATGACCTCCTGAGAGCCACGGAAGATGCCTCCCGTGCCCGTGAGCCATCCTCAGACGGCGTGCCCCAGTTTGGACTGAACTGGCAACAAGGCACATGGCAGCAGCCACACAGGTGAAGCCTCAGCCACACGGCTCTCACCATATATATATGGATGGGTGGGCAGAGGCCAATGGGATGAGATTGAACAAGGCCAAGTGCAGGGTTATGCACTTTGGCCACAACAACCCCAAGCAGCACTACAGGCTGGGGACAGAGTGGCTGAGAGCAGCCAGGCAGAGAGGGACCTGGGGGTACTGGTGCATAGTAGGCTGAAGATGAGCCAGCAGTTGCCCGGGTGGCCAATGGCATCCTGGCCTGTATCAGGAACAGTGTGGCCAGTAGGACAAGGGAGGTTATTCTTCCCCTGTACACAACACTGGTCAGGCCACCCCTTGAGTGCTGTGTCCAGTTCTGGGCTCCTCAATTCAAGAGAGATGTTGAGGTGCTGGAAGGTGTCCAGAGAAGGGCAGCAAAGGCTGGGGAGAGCCTGGAATACAAACCCTATGAGGAGAGGCTGAGGGAGCTGGGGTTGTTTAGCCTGGAGAAGAGGAGGCTCAGGGAGGACTTCATTGCTGTCTACAACTACCTGAAGGGAGGCTGTAGCCAGGTGGGGTTGGTCTCTTCTCCCAGGCACCCAGCCACAGAACAAGGGGACACAGTCTCAAGTTGTGCCAGGGCAGGTCTAGGCTGGATGTTAGGAGGCAGGTGGTGGCAGAGAGAGTGATTGGCATTGGAATGGGCTGCCCAGGGAGGTGGTGGAGTCACCATGGCTGGAGGTGTTCAAGCAAAGCCTGGATGAGGCACTTAGTGCTATGGTCTGGTTGACTGGATGGGGCTGGGTGCTAGGTTGGACTGGCTGAGCTTGGAGGTCTCTTCCAACCTGGCTGATTCTATTCTATATATTCCTGCCCATGCTCTTTGAACGCAGCTATTAAGGCTTCCGACCAGCGAGTATCTGAACTCTCTTTATTCAAGCTGCTAAAAGAATTTGGTTAACCTTACCAGCAGCAGTTTATGCTGTAAGATTCTCTAATCAGAAACACTTCCAAAGCCCTGTTCCAAATGGCATCATCCAATTGTACACAGACATTCTGCAAAAAACAGTTCCACCAACCACATCGCAGAAGTTGTGTGGCTTAGCTGTAAATAAGTTTGGGGAAGTTTTCTCTGTGTATATTAATAAACTATTTAATAACTTTTACATCTGCCTCATTGCATTTCACCTCAAACCCAGGTTCAAACCTAATCCCTTCCCTAGCACTTGCAGAATAAGATCTGACAGAGTTCAAACCTGTTCTTCAAGCAAGGCTGAAAGCAGGTTTGGATATCACCTAACGTCCATAAATACAGGACAGGAAAGAAAACATCCAAAAATACAGTTTATAATCTCTGATGACAAAAGATCTGTTGGAGAGAAGACAAGACAGTGAAGAGTAGAAAGTAGGGCTGGATCATGACTGTACAAGGAGTTGAGGCTTGAGGCTCTCCAGTACTTGCTCCAGAGAAGAGCACAAACTCCACATGGTTATGCTGCTCTAACAAAGTTGTGCCCTGGGGACATGTTACAATAGCATGGATACAGGAAGCCAAAGGACAAGTTGGAAGTCCAATTAATTGTGCAGGGGACCCAGGACAGAAGCCAGGGTCATCCCAGATCCACCCCAGGGCAGGATGAGAAGTGTGCAAGTGGCAGCACAGGGGTCCTGCAGAGCTGCAAGGGGAAGTCTGCCCTGCCCCAGGACTGCCAGTGCCCCACTGCCTTTTGTCTGCCTTCATTCAAGCTCCAAGTGCACTTCCAGGTGACAGCACCAACAATACCCCAAGCATAGCAGCCAGTTCAGTGCAGGGAGCCAGGAGAGAGAATGTCACTCGTCAGGGTAGTCCAGCCTTCAGGGCTGGAGCCCTCTTGCTGGGATGGGAACATGCTCACACTCCACTGGTCTGAATCCAGGCAGGATCTTCCATTCCAACGAGCTTTGTTTAAACGGAAAAGTCATCCTATTAGCCCCAGTCCGTTAAAAAATCCCTTTCTATCTGTGCAGCTACTGCAGATGTTTCCCTTCATGCCTGCAGGCCTCAGTTTGTGGGGAGAGACACTGATTCCCCAGCCCTTTATCAACAGATCCAATTTTAAGCCTTCCTGCTGCTGGCAGTGATTTTGCTTCTCCCCAAAGCAAGACTTTTCTCTGTGGTTTACATAAGGTATCAGGAATAAACTCAATGTCTGGAACACTCTTAGCACCAAACCAGAGGAGATGAGAGCCAGCTGAGCTACACAGCCCAGTTCTGTCTCCACACAGGTATTTCTGGTCTTACATCACCCCCAGGCCTCTGCATCATCACCAGAGTGGTCACGGTTCAACTGTGCTGGGATGACGACAGGAATGTGCACAAAGGCATTTTCAAATCACTCTTCTCTAACAAATCAATTTCTCAGCCTTCATAAAGTGTTTTTAGCCCTTGGTGTAACAGGCACTGCTCCCCTCACATCCACCAGGAAAACAGAAATGAATTCCACACAAGACTTGCAGGTGGTGTAAACAAGTCATGCTGCAGCCAAAGGCCGACACCTGGAGCCAGAAAGAGACCAGCCCACCCAGGGAGGAAACTAAATTGCAACACCTGGCCACAATGACCCAACTGTGAGCCTGTGATAACAGCTCCTTGTTACCACCACAAACCCCAGGGACTTTCTCTGCCTGTCAGACTGCCCCAGCCAGACCCCCCCTAGTCTCCTGGTTCTAGGAACCCTTCCCAGGCAGTGTCCCTTCTCACCAGCCAGGAGCTCTTTCAAATTCTTTCCCCCAGAGGATGCAGCTGATGACTAATGGAACAGCCAGCAAAAGGCACCTCAGGAGCACCAGACAGCACAGCTCACTCCTGCTTCACAGACAACATCTCAGCTGGGAAGGGTCAAAGGCTGCCTCACTGCCAGACCCAGCTCCCCACCTGGTTAGACCCTGAGGTGACCAAACAGAGCAGTAACATCCATCTCAGAGGGAAGTGGTGTCCAGGGCTGCCTTCAGGCCACATGCAGGACTTGGAACCTTATTTGACTTCAGCTGACCCACATCTACTCACAGATGTGTGGCCAAAGCACAGAGTTCTCTTTTGAGTCTGCTTAGCACAAAGGCTTTGTACAGTGTGAAGTATTTTGGGATGAGGAATCCATAGGGACAGATCTCACTCCAGGAGCACAATGCAGAACGGGCAGGAGGTCTGGAATCACTCGAGTCAGTGAAGTGCAAGTGAGCACGGGGAAAAGCAATGTACCATCTCAACCTGACGAGTCAAATTAACGCCCTGAAGACAATAGTCTGGATTGCAGCAGCACCTAGAGGTCAGAAGGAAGATGAGGATCACCCTGCGCTAGGCACCGTGCAGGTACAAGGCACATCCCCTGCCATTTAACACCAGAGACCACAGGGAGAAGGGGAAGCGAGCTTCTCTCCCACCCCATCCCACGAAGTGAAACAAGAGAACCAAAAAGGAAGCCCAAGGTCCTGGGGAAACCCACAGCAAAGCCAGACACCGACTGCCAGTCCAAGGTCTGACCAGCAAGAGTCCCTCTCCCTGCTGTGGTGCAGACAAAATGCCCTGCTTGGCTCTGCACCAGGATACAAATGCTGAAGCTACCAGCAAGTTGTTCAACATGCCCCAAAACAGATGCCAACAAACCTAACGCTGCACTCTAAGCTAGCACCTAACTTCTGCTCAGGCCACCTATTACACAGCACAGTGATCTTAGAAATGCTTCTCCTGCTCTGCACATCCTTCTCCCTAATGGAGATCAACTGCACAGGCCCACAGAAGAAAAAGTGGCACCTTTTAGAAACCTCTAAACCAGCACTCTCCAATGGAACGATCAAGCAATTTCAGGCTTGATCTATAGAGTAGAGAGAGACCAGAAAAGGTCATTCCCAGGTTTCTGGCAGTGCAGAACAGCACACTTGCACTGGGATGCCCACTCACCCCAGCTTTGCAAACCTCCAGGACAGACCACCTTCCATCACAGCACTCAGAGAATCAAAGCTGTAGGTATTGGAAGGGACCTCTGGAGATTTAATCTCCCTGCTAAGGCATGTTCAAGAAGAGGACAGCTGTGACAACGTAGGACATCAGCATAGAGACAGGGGGAATCTTCCAGGAAGTCAGGCACAAACAGCAGATAAAGGTCTGTGAGCTCCAACATGCTAAAAAGACATAAACCTGGCGTTTCCTGCAGAGCTCCTGCCTATGTGACCGATGTCATCTGCACCAGCTCCAAGAATTTCTGTCAGACAGAGATGTAGAGGCAGCTCCTTCCAAGCCATCGGCCAGGAGCTGGCCTGCGGCATCAGCACCCCAGGCAGTCCTGTGGCCTCCTTGCTCAGGTGCAGTGTGCTCTCTCCTGAAGTCTGTCACCACCTCCGCTCTTTCCAGGGTCTGCAAGAGCTGCTGCTGCAGTAGCTCAGGGCTGCCTTAGCAAGTTCAAAGGCATCTCCCTTCACTGAGCCCCTTCCCAGTCCCACAGAACAAGCTAATCACACTCTTCCTCTGCCATCCTCCTTCGAACCAGCAACTCCCCAGCCCTCAGGCTCAGAGGACTTGTAGCCAGGCACAAAGCTCTTCATCATCACACTGCTGCTCAAACCCAGCCTCAGTTAATACACAGCCAGTAGCTGTCGCCAGAAGGTTTATTCACTTGGGAATTGGCTGAAATTCACAAGGAACACCAAAAGTAGTGCTTCTGGGGTGGTGTAATTTTCACCTCCGAGGCTGACACAGTATTTGCCTTCTTTCCAAGAGCTCGTATTTAAATCTACCCTTAAAGAAAGCAACAGATAGCATCTTTTTTTCTCTTTTCCTTTTGAATGAGCAAAAGGCAGAGCTGCTTTTGGCATTGCACAAATCACAGAATCACCAAACTTAGAAAGTTTTTAAAGTTTACTTTACAAGTACAAGCAGCTGGAAAACAGTCTGAATATTTCCACGGTGTTGTGATCCCTTGAACAGGTTCAAAAGGAACACAAACCATTCTGGAGGAAGGTCTGTCCCTCTGGTGGATTTTCTTCCCAATTTGCTTTGCAATCATCAGTTTATTCTGCCTGAGTTATGCCCTCTCTTGCTGCCTTCCATTCTTCCATCAGAACAGGAGAATGTTGCCTCCTCTAGGAAGATCCCTGGTGCTCAGAGCACTCTAATTGCCCGCTGCTCATTCAGGTCAGGTAGCAACATTAATGAGGGAGATGGAGACTGTTTATGACACAATCAAGGGAAGTTAGTAAACATTACCGCAGCCAACAGCTCCATTGAAAACCTCTAGCACTGCGAGGGAACACAGCAAGGAAGGGAAAGGGAGGCCCAGAAGGAAGGAACAAGAAGAGCTTCTGAGTTCTCATGTTCTAGCTGCGTTTTTTGGTCTGGCTGCAGCATTATCTAACGCTCTTTCTGTATGGGATCAATAAGGTCTCCAGGATGCCAATGCAGTACAGTGATGGTTTCCCTAGAACATGTCCATACCTCACTCCCAGACTCTCAGATCTCCAGAGCAGCCTTTTAAAAGCAAAGGGTCAAATCCTGCAGAGCTCCCTGGACACCAGCAGACTTGGCCTCATTGTGAGCTTAGCAAATGCTCAGGAACAATGGTCCGAGGGAATAATTTTGTGGGCCTGATAGTTCCTACACATTCAAGGCAAGCCAGGAAAAAAAAACAGGCAAATCAGACTATTATCCACAGCAGAGAAGAGCAGAGCACCTGCAAACTCATACAGCCCAAACCCATTCCAACAGAAGTCCTCAGAGGTTACACACAGCTGACCTGGGTGCACTTAGTGCCAGAACTAAACCCCAAAGAAAGTAAAGCACTACCTCTGACTCATGTAACACTTGCTCAGCTCAAGTTTGTGGAACACAATCATGGAGCTTGACATGTCCAACAAGCCCTACCAGAGATCATTTGTTCAACACCAGGAGCTGGCCACCATGGACACACAAGCCCTGAACAGTCACTACTGGTCAACTGCTGCCAAAGCCCTGTGCCTCCAGTAAGCTCGGCTTGAGACTAACTGTTCTGCTGTAGCAACAGTAATGAGACACAGGGCACCAGAAAGGTTCAGAAGAGTGGGCCTGGGGAGCTGCACAGGACCTCTTTTCCAAAAGCACATGGTGTATCACTGCTGCAGCAGAGGTGCTCCTGACTTTGGTCTCTGTAAACAGAAGTTTGTCCCAGCCAGCACACTGGTTGTCTTTATCAGTAAAAGAGAACAGATCTTTTGTCTAGCATAGGGAAATACCAAGGGCTGTAGTAAAACAAACATACACTTTCATTTCTTTGGGGCACACTTCCTTCCACCCCATCCCTCTTCCTAGGAGGAGTAAGAATAAGGGTCTGACATCCTCTCCTGGCACAGGTATCTTCTGCACTTCTTACACTCAGGTTACTGCTCCCATTAAAAAAAAAATAAAGATCAAATCTCAAAAGGAAACACCAGAACACATTGGGAAAGCCTTTGATACCAGTCCTCATGGCTTTACCACCCCCACACTCACCTCGGGTTACACCTATGCCCCCAGATATAACTACTGACTACTGGATAGAGTTTAGAGACATTTACTTCCAAGTTAGATGTTTTCTACCCTGGCACAAGTGAAGTTAAGGATGAAACTCTAAGTTACAACTCCAGCACACAGCACTGCAAGAGCAGAGAGGTTCCATCAGCACACAGTGTCACAGCCTGAAGAGCACCACAGGGAATTTTACCATCACACACCTGCCAGAGCCACCCAGACCTCAGAGATGAGATGTTTCCCGTTTCTCCTCTGTTCTCTCCTCACTGAACAGCTGGCAGCAGTGTTCCCTATGCCGCACAGGCACACACACTGCGGTGGTGCACAGCCTCTTGCTAGGATTTCCTTCACAAAAATGACCAAAGCCTATTCCCCAAAGTTTTCAAGAACAGCAAAAGAGAAAGCAAGGTACAGCCCTAGCCTGAAGAAAAGCTGCAGGTCTCTCTGCAGCTCCACCACAGCAGGCAGGCCAATGGTTTTAACCTCACATTCTCTTCTTCTCCCAGGAGTTGCTGCACAGTACAAAGCCAAGCAGCACCTGCTTGTCCTAATAACCACTACTCATGAAACCAGACAGCCAAACCATGCACAGAGAACTGATGAAGAGCCACCACATCACATGTACTTCAAGCGTTCTTTTCCTCTCCCCTCTAGTCCAAATGCTGCATTACCTACACTTCTGACTGCTAGAGGAGAAATAAAACACACTGAGGACGAACAGCAACAAACAGCAACACTTCAAGCAACGCTGTAAGGCCTCAAAACTGACTCCAGCTTAAGCTTTTCCGGGGTTAATCTAAATGAAAGGGCAAGACATGGTATTTTCCTGCCAGGCAGCCTCATGCTATTTCTTTCCCCAGCCTTGTGTGAATTTCTGTAGCACTCAATTTTAAAGCTGACACTTTAAGTCTCTGCAGTGCGACCAAGAGCCTCCCATGCAAACGCCCAGCGCAGACCAGGTTTTGGCATCAGCCTCCTTGACAGAGGGAGCCGATCAGTGCGGGCTGGTGCCAGGGACATTCCCAGTTTCCTTCTCAGCAACCTAAGCACCCAGCAGCCCATACAAGAGGTACCCACGGAGGAAGCCCCATGGCCCTTCCCCTCCTTCTCTCTCCCACACTTCTCCAGCTGGGTCTCCGGGCGTGCAACAGCTTCTCGCTTCCCATGGATGAGCTCTCCCTCCCCTCCCCGGAAAACCCGCAGCCGCCACCCGCCCCCTGCCAGCCCCGCTCCGCTCCCTCCCGCCCGGGGGCTCTGCGGGGCGCTGCTTCCGAGCCACCCGGGAAGGTCCGGGGCCGGGCTGTCCCCACCGCCCCGCTCACCTCGAGTAGAGCCGGCGGGCGGCAGAGCCCGGGCTGTCCCCGGCGGGCAGGCACGCCATGGGCACGGGCAGCGGGCCCGCCGAGCCGCCCGCCGCGGCTGCAGCCCGGCACCGGGCAGCGGAGTATGGCAGCGGCGGGAAGTGATGCACCCAGCAAAGAAACTCGCGGGCAGGCCCCGCCCCTGGCTGATGTCAGCCCGCGGCGGGCCCCGGCCCCGGCCCTGCCTCTGCCGCCGCCTCCTCCGCCCGGCCCGGGGAGAGCGGAGCTGAGCACCCGGTGGGGGCACCCAAGCCCCTGGGCTGCGCTCGCCAGGGCGCCGCCGCCCCTGCGCAGGGGAGAGTCTCCCTGCTCTTGTCCTTGTACTTAACATCCCATTGCAGCGCCTCAACGCCTCCCTTCAGAGCCACCGCAGCAGGGATGGACAGAGCCAGGGTGCCCCAGCAGAGTGCAGCCACCATGCTGCCGTGCCCATGCAGCAGAGAGCACACACTGCTGACTCCTGACCCCAGTCACTGAACCCCACGATAAGAAGTCTCTGCTTTGCTTACCCCCAGCTACACCTGGGGAAACTTAGATGAGCAGCAAAGAGCAGCACCTGGCACCTTTGGTCAGCAGGACAAGGGAGGTTCTTCTACCTCTGTACTCAGCACTGGTCAGGCCACACCTTGAGTGCTGTGTCCAGTTCTGGGCTCCTCAGTTCAAGAGAGATGCTGAGGTGCTGGAAGGTGGCCAGACAAGGGCAGCAAGGCTGGGGAGGGGCCTGGAGCACAGCCCTGTGAGGAGAGGCTGAGGGAGCTGGGGGTGTGCAGCCTGCAGAAGAGGAGGCTCAGGGCAGAGCTCATTGCTGTCTACAACTGACTGAAAGGAGGCTGTAGCCAGGTGGGGTTGGTCTCTTCTGCCAGGCACCCATCAACAGAAGAAGGGGACACAGCCTCAAGCTGTGCCAGGAAGGTCTAGGCTGGATGTTAGGAGGAAGTTGTTGTCAGAGAGAGTGATTGGCATTGGAATGGGCTGCCCAGGGAGGTGGTGGATTTGCTGTCCCTGAAGGTGTTGAAAGCCAAGCCTGGCTGGGGCACTTAGTGCCATGGTCTGGTTGGTTGGATAGGGCTGGGTGCTAGGTTGGACTGGATGATCTTAGAGGTCTCTTCCAATCTGGCTGATTCTACTATTCTTTGTATGTACACCACAGAGGCCATGCCCTCCCAGTGGGGCTGAACAAGCAGACACAGACAAGTAGTAAAATCTACTTTGGCTACTACCTGTGTTAGTGAGGAATCCACCATAAGAGGGGATGTTTTCCTACAGCAGCTTGCTTTCTGTGTCAGCTATGTCCTGTTGAACCCTGGGCCCTTTTTTTATTGCCCACCAAGTGTCTCAAGGTGGATGCAGAGCATCTTCAGACTCTGCATTCAGCTCCTTCTGTTTGGCAGGGCTGGAGACGTTCCTGTAGAGGTCCGGGAGCTGGTCACTCAGCTGGGGCCCATCTGTTCATTTGTCAATTACCCAGCAACACCAAATTAAACATCGTCATTGCCACAGACACCTGGAAGGAGTACAGGTGTAAATTATAGCTTTCATCAGGTTCTAACAGCTTGATCTGCAGATACAAGAACCCTGTGGTTTGAGGGAATGCAGACCCATGTCCTACTTACTGGATGGTTTCACCCTGGGAACCTGCACAGAAGCCCCTCTCAAGAGCAAGCAGAGATCCTGCTCAGGAAAAACCATCATCAATAACTCTCCTCCAGCAAACCACAAAAGCCTCTTTCCCAGGAGCTAATTGATTGGGCATTTGAATTCAAAACAAAACCCCATAAACAAACCTGTGTCTGTGTCTTAGCTCCAGAATAGGTTCAGTTCTGTGGATAAACCACAGCAGAGAGAGCTGAAACCACTCTGCTGAGAGCTGCCTTCTTGCCTAGGAAGGTGAGATGGTGTCCTGGGTACATGCTATACCATCCCAAAAAAAGAACCCCTCTGCACCTTGAACCAACCAGCTTCAGAAGTCCCATTGGAGGGATGCAGGTGAACCTATGGGCCAGGCTGGGTTACTGTGCCTCATACCAGCCAGTTTTAACCCAGGTTTGTGGTCTCACTGACAGCAGCAAACATCCCAGCTCAAGCAGCTGTTCACAAGCACATGGAAACAAGGAACTGTTCAGCCCTAAGCAATTTTGGTATTCTGAGGGGCTGTGTTTCTCTGTCCTTCATCACTTCTCAGTCCCTCTTCAAGTCAAGAACGCATTGCAAAGGATGAAAACCAGCTGCTGCTGGTTGCAGCCCTTCCTTGACCGCAGGAGACAGAGGGTGCTTTGCTGGGTCGGCATATAATGAGTGTGGGCAGAGAAAGGAACTGCCCTTTGGAGAAACAATGCTGGAAAGGGGAGCAAGAGAAGGGAGGGTGGAGGCCAGCTTCCAGTTTGGGCTCCAGCCAGATACCTGGTATTCCACAGAGCTCTGGGCAAACAGGTCACCCCACGTTAATTCCAGGGCTTGAGTTATGCAGGAGGTCAGACTACGATGAGCATAATGGTCCCCTTTGGCCTTCAAATTCATGAATTTGCAATGGATAATTTATCATCTGACAAACTCAGCTCCTTTTTCTCCTTGTGGAAGTGGCAAACAAGTCACAATAGATTTGCATTCATTAGACAAAATAGTTCAATCACTTTGCTGTGGGTTGAGTTTGGTTAACCCCAAGTATTCACGCCAAGATGCTGCCTTCAAGCATTTGAGCCTAAGCCACAACTCGGCCCCATAGCTCAGCTGCAATGAGACAGGCAAATTACAAGGGCACAGAGAGAAAGAAACCCCCAATGCTTCAAAAAAATGCCACCCATTCATCTGCTGAACACTGTCCACATTGTGCCACATGTTGGGAAAGACATGGAGCGATTTGGGACTCCAGGTGAATGTGACAAGCCTGACCTGTAACAAGAAAGGTAAAAGACATTGATTTGTTCAGATAAGAGGAAAGGGAGGAGTAGTCTTCAAACACAAAAGGGCTGCTGCAAAGGGTAGCAAGGTGGAGGACCATGAAAAGGAAGGTGAGAAAACAGCTACCTAGGCTGGAATCCCCCAGAGGCAATGTGGGTTATTAGGCATTGCATACCTCTGCTTCTACAACAGCTTTGTTTCCACAGGAACGTCATAGAATCAACCAAGTTGGAAGAGACCTCCAAGATCATCCAGTCCAACCTATCATCCAGCCCTGTCCAATCAACCAGACCATGGCACTAAGTGCCCCAGCCAGGCTTTGCTTCAACACCTCCAGGGACAGTGACTCCACCACCTCCCTGGGCAGCCCATTTCAATGCCAATCACTCTCTCTGACAACAACTTCCTCCTAACATCCAGCCTAGACCTCCCCTGGCACGACCTGAGACTGTGTCCCCTTGTTCTGTCCCTTGTTGCCTGGGAGAAGAGACCAACCCTACCTGGCTACAACCTCCTTTCAGTTAGTTGTAGACAGCAATGAGGTCTGCCCTGAGCCTCCTCTTTTCCAGGCTGCACACCCCCAGCTCCCTCAATCTCTCCTCACAGGGTTGTGCTCCTAGTTACTGAACATCTCCACATCTTCATTGACAAACCCCAGCAGAATCACAATGATAGCCAACAGGATAGCAGGATTCTTAAAGCTTCTTGAGCAGTTTTGAATATTTCTTTTCAAAATTGATATTCAAAGTTCCCAGAACACAGCATGAAAGAGCTCTCACTAGTGTCACATCTCCCATCACTTGGGAGAGACAACCACCAAAGCAGCAAGGCACAGAAAGCCAAAGAGTAGAGTGAGAGACAGTAACAGAGAGCTGTGGTACAGCAGTGGTTTTGCTGATCGTTTAAGGACTGCTAAAACACAGGAACATTCCTCCACTGCCTCGATGTCTTCATCATCCAGACACTCCAAGGAGTCAGGCATTAGCCTCCAAAACACTAAGCTCTCTCTTAATTAGCACAGAAGCTCTCCTGCAGCTCCTGCAATGGTTTGCTGGTGGCCTCTGCTGGGGTTTATGTGCAGTTCAGATTCCCGACAGACCCCAGCTGCAGCCGCTGCTGAACTGGCTCTGTAATTGTCAGCTCTTACTGGCAGCTGCTGTAATTAAACACCTCTCAGTGTCTTTTTTTCCCCAAGCTGGCAGGTTCTGAACGCACCTTGTTCTAGTCCAGCTGACTGTGGAAGGTTTGCCATTTACTAAACTCTTTTCAGCCTGCAAGAAGAAGCAGGATGTGGCCTCTGTGTCCAGGGATATGCAACTGAATTATTTACAACTGAATTATTGTGCTCTTGTTGGTGTGAAAGCAGCCACAAGTGATCCTCGTCTGTGTGCAGGTACATCCAGGTTCTGCCCTTTTCCCACTGAGCATCATTTAACTCCTAACTCTTTCACCAAGTTTAGCAGGAGGACAAAGGGGTTGAAGAGATCAGGCTCTTGGAAATATTAAGGTGAAGAGGTTGCTGTCCTAGCCAAGAGAAAGGGTCAATGATAACTTCAGTGCTGTTATGTGCATGAAGATGTTAGTAGGAAAGTAGCAGATCAGGGCTTCTTTTAGAGTTCATACTCAACTGAGAGTACTGGAGTATTGGGGCACTGGAGTGTGCCCAGGGAGGGATGAGGGGGCTGGGGGGGGAGGCTGGAGCACAGCCCTGTGGGGAGAGGCTGAGGGGGCTGGGCTTGTTTGGCCTGGGCAGGAGGAGGCTCAGGGGTGGCCTCATTGCCGTCTACAACTACCTAAAAGGAGGTTGTAGCCAGGTGAGGTTGGTCTCTTCTGCCAGGCAACCAGCAGCAGAACAAGGGAACACAGCCTCAAGTCGTGCCAGGGCAGGTCTAGGCTGGATGTTAGGAGGAAGTTCCTCACAGAGAGAGTGATTGGCATTGGAATGGGCTGCCCAGGGAGGTGGTGGAGTTGCTGTCCTTGGAGGTGTTCAAGCAAAGCCTGGATGAGGCACTTAGTGTCATGTTCTGGTTGATTGGCTAGAGCTGGGTGCTAGGTTGGACTGGCTGAGTTGGACTGGCTGAGCTTTGAGGTCTCTTCCAACATGGTTGATTCTATGATTCAGCAGCAACACTTGCAAAAAGCTTATGACATTATTAGCAAGGCTGAAAGTTTGCCACTATCAGAGTGGAGAATGACAGAGAGGGCCTCTGAATGATGCACTATTGGTCAGTCAAAGCAGACAAACCGCAACAGTGTGGGGGTGGCAATAATTTCCCTAAGTCCTCCCTTCACATTTTAGGCAGGTTGAGGATTTTAATCTGCAGACAGAATAGTACTGCTTTAAACCAGCCTAAAAAGAACCACTCAGTGGAACTCAGGAAACTTTATCTTTAATTGTATCAGATGGTTTTGTAGCTGTGAACGTGGGTGCAGATAAGCATATCTTGGAGGAAGTTTGCACCTTTTTTAATATCAAAGTACCCCAGTGGATGTAACTTCCTTTCATGTGCAGGTTTCAAAATGCCAGCTCGAGTAGCAGGAAATGGTGAAAGGGGATAGATGCAGGTTTGTTGTTGGCAGAATTCCTTTAAAGCTAACACACAGTGAGTTGAGGTGAATGAGCAAGCAAACAATGGCTTTAAGAACAATTCTATGGTAAAGGTGAAAACTGGAGAGATGTAAAGCTGTAGAGACAGGATAAATCAAGCTGATGCACACACTCTTCCTTGCCAGGCAAAGTCTGATGTGCACTTGCTGTGGGGTTGTTTAGGTATATACATATATATATAAATATTTTTTTCCTTAATAGAATCACAGAATCAGTCAGGGTTGGAAGGGACCACAAGGATAATCTAGTTCCAACCCCCCTGCCATGGGCAGAGACACCCTACCCTAGAGCAAGCTGCCCACACCCTCATCCAGCCTGGCCTTAAACACTTCCAGGGAGGGGGCCTCAACCACCTCCCTGGGCAACCCCTTCCAGGCTCTAACCACTCTCATGCTGAACAACTTCACAGTCTCACAGTATCATCAGGGTTGGAAGAGACCTCACAGATCATCAAGTCCAACCCTTTACCACAGAGCTCAAGGCTAGACCATGGCACCAAGTGCCACGTCCAAGCCTGCCTTGAACAGCTCCAGGGACGGCGACTCCACCACCTCCCTGGGCAGCCCATTCCAGTAGCCAATGACTCTCTCAGTGAAGAACTTTCTCCTCACCTCGAGCTTAAATCTCCCCTGGCGCAGCTTGAGGCTGTGTCCTCTTGTTCTGGCGCTGGCCACCTGAGAGAAGAGAGCAACCTCCCCCTGGCCACAACCACTTCCTCCTCATGTCCAGTCTCACTTTCCTCACCTCCAGCTTTGCTCCACCCCCCCCCCCAGTCCTGTCACTCCCTGATAGCCTAAAAAGTCCCTCCCCAGCTTTTTTGTGGTCACCTTCAGATACTGGAAGGCCACCTTGGAGCCTCCTCTTCTCTAGACTGAACAGCAGAGTTCAAACCCCACATATATAGAGTACAAACCTCACAGATGTCACAATGGACAAGCAACTTTTCTTGTTCCAAACACAGATTTGTATCTACATCACAGCTGCTCTTCTTGGTCACTGAGCAAGGCTGTGCCACCAGGTAAGTTAGCTAACCTTTCAAACTTTATTTGGTCAGTAAGGAGCTAAGCTAGTAAAGCTTCCTCCATTTCTCCATGCCCATCCCTGTGATTCCTGAGCACTGGTCCAGCTCAAGTCTTCTAGCCACACATTTTGCCATTGGAATGGGCTGCCCAGGGAGGTGGAGGTGTTCAAGAAAAGCCTGGATGGGGCACTTAGAGACATGGTCTAGTTGATTGGATAGGGCTGGGTGCTAGGTTGGACTGGATGATCTTGGAGGTCTCTTTCAACCTGGTTGATTTTATGACTCTATAGAAAACATTGGAGAACTAATCCAAGTGAAGTTGCCCAGCAAATGCTCTGCAGACACAAACACAGTAGGCTCTTTTCAGCTAGATCCATTTCTTCCCTAGTTTGTTGGGCAAATGTCTGCAGAGATGCAGGCACCAAACAAAGAGCGCAGGACTGGAGAGGATGATAGGCAGCACAGAATCACAGAATGGTTTAGGTTGGAAGGGACCTCAAAGATCATCCAGTTCCAATCCCCTGCCATAGACAGGGACAACTCCCACTAGAACAGGTCACTCAAGGCCTCATCCAACCTGGCCTTAAACACCTCCAGGGAGGGAGCAGCCACAACCTCCCTGGGCAACCTGTGCCAGTGTCTCACCACCCTCACTGCAAAGAACCCTTTCCTAATATCTAGTTTGAATCTGCTCTCTGCCAGTTTAAACCCATTAACCTTTGTCCTGTCATTACAAGATCTTGTCAATAGTCCCTCCCCAGCCTTCCTGTAGGCTCCCTTCAGATACTGGAAGGCCACTCCAAGGTCTTCTGGAAGCCTTCTCTCCTCCAAGCTGAAGAGCCCCAACTCTCTCAGCCTGTCCTCATAGCAGAGCTGCTGCAGCCCTCTGAGCATCTTCGTGGCTCTCCTCTGGACTGACTCAAACAGTTCCATGTCCTTTTTGTGTTGGGGGCTCCAGAACTGCACACAGGACTCCAGGTGGGGTCTGAAGAGAGCAGAGACAAGGGGCAGAATCCCCTCCCTTGCCCTGCTGCCCACACTGCCCTTGCTGCAGCTCAGCAGAGGGTTGCTGTCTGGGCTGCACTCACACTGCAGGCTCATGTTGAGCTTTTCATCACCCCAGAACCTCAGGTCCTTTTCCTCAGGGCTGCTTTCACCCATTTGCCACCCAAGCTGGAGCTGTGCTTGGGACTGCATCAACTCATGGCCTTGGTCAGGGATGCTTTCTTTTGAAACATCACTGTTGGTGCTGCCATGTGTTAGTTTCTAAAGTGGAAATAACAAGATAACTTCTAGCTACCCCTCCTGGAGAAGGAATAAGAACTAATGTCTGAAGATCTTCAGTGTGTTACTGAGCTGTGACAAAGGTACTCTGAACAAGCCTGAAAACAGTGTTGAGATGCGTAAGAGAGGAGTAAGCCTTGTTAAAGAGAAAGGAGTAACAGCAATGCCCCTGGAGGGTGCAAAGGCTGGCATGCAAACCAGGGCCACACACAGGCTGCCTGAGCCAGGAACATTTGCTTTGGCTTTGGGATTTTCATAAAACATAATTACATGAGTTGCAACAAGAGCCTCCTCAGAACAGCCCAGAGCCAGGCAGCAAAACTGGTGAGGGGACAGGGATGAGTTTCAGCAGGAGCACTGAGCCATTCCTGTTACTTAAAACAATATATTAAGAACAAGGTTTTGATATCTTTCTTCAGGGAACAGAACCCTGCATGCATCTGGAAGATTTAACAGCTCCAAAGAAAACTGCTGTGCTGCACAGCTTTATTTTTTCCCCAGGACCTGGAAAGGAATTACAGTGTTCAAGGGGTTTTGCAATTCTTCTTTCCACTGAATTTGGTCCTAAGGCAACAAACCTCCTCTGTTCAAAGGGTGAGACTCAATGAAGAACCATTTTTTTCATCTCCAAAGTAGAAGCTCAAAAGGTTGTTACCATCTCCAGGTAACCTGTAATAGAGGCTCACAGCCAGGAGTATTATTCATACCTGAAATAAAGAGGATCGTCTGAGAGTGAGGAGTTGCTTTGCTGCCTGTGGTTGTCTTTTAAAACCTCTTGGAGCACGGACAGCTGGGAAAACCTCTGAGTAATGAGCTTCTCTGAATAGTTTAGCTGTGTGCTTGCATGCCTCAAACAGCCACAACTGCTCATCAGAGAGACCCTCCCTGGGGCTCACATTCACCCCCAGAGCTACACTGCCCTCTCTTCTGTTCAGGCATGAAAACGCACATCAAGACCTTAGCACTTTCTAAAGTTACACTCCTTTATGTTTGGCTGTGCAACAGCTGTTGAGGATTTGGCCTTTCCAGCTCTGTGCATCTTGCTACATCCTGTGTCTCTGATGTCCCTGAATTTCCTCTTCATTAGCACTCCCCTTGGACTCGGAAGAGGCAACAAAGAGGCAGAACTCATCTGCTTCCTTTAGCTTTCAAGCTGGACTGAAAATGCTTCATTAAATAAATAGCAGGAGACCCTTAACACTCTCTTGCCTTCAGCCTCCTTGTTTGTTCGCTGCAACAAAACCCTGCAGCCTGGCACTGGCCTGCTAGTAGATGGGGATGTTTTAGGCAAGGCCAGAGAGGAACTACCTGAACTTCTTGCACTGAACTTTGTGCTAATGACAAATAGGCCTTGTGTCCAAAAATCCAACATCTCTTCAGCCAAAATCTTACTCTTTACCTCAGAACAGAGTGACTCTTTGTGTAGGGTGCCTGAGAAGGCTTTGTCACTCAGCAGGTTTCAAGCCCAGGCAAATGCTGTGTGTTGTAAGAGTGTTCTCCCTCATGCCAATCTTCTCTGCCCTGGCATTGCTGCTTCTGGATGCAGCCTGCTATGGGGAGACTGGCCCAGCCTGCTCTGGCACTGCAGCCCCAGTGCTGCTCTGACCCCAGCACCATGTGCTCAGGGGCTCTGCAGACACTGACTCTTCTTCCATGCCTGGAATCAAAACTGGCTGGCAGTGTTGTCTGTGTTCCAGCTTGGCTTTGCCTTGGCCATGAATTCACTGAGACTCAGTCTGGTTAACAGCCCTGGAGCAGAAGCTGGAGCTGACTGCAGTATCCAAGATGAATGATGTTTGATAACCAGCTGAGGGGGATGTGAACAGCCTTGGCATCATTCATTGCCTTTCACACATGCCCCTAGGCATCTCAGTGACGTTGGCAGCGAGCTGGACATGCTCGAGCAGCTCATGGAGATCTGCTGCCTTTTCATCTCCTGGTAAATTCCCACTGCCACTCGCTGCTCTCCGCTGCTGCAGGAGAATTTAACAGCCAGCTTCAAGAGGTCCTCTTAGGACTTCATCCAAAACCCCAAGAGGGTGATGGCAGTCTCTCTGGTGGTTCATCAGAACCACAGCTGCCTTTTTTATGGGCTTGGAAGACTTGAATGGCAGTAACAGAGAGCTTTTCTTGGAGGCACTCGCTGAAAGCTTTATTGCTCTGGCAAATCCCCCCAGGGCTCCGAATCACAACCAGCTCATACCTACAATGACGGCAATGGGTTTGTTTAGCCACTTTCAGTTTCCAACAGTCAACAGGCACAAGCTCAGTTCCTCCTGCTGGAAGTCTGGGAAAAGCCTCCTGATAGCATTAAGTGAAATCAGAAGTGAACTTGTGTTACATTTGACAGCCCAGGGGAGAGAAACACATTCTCACCCTTGAAGGGGCCTTTGTTTCCTTTCGAAATGGGAACTGTTGATAATGACATTAATTGCAAATGTGTTTGGGTTTGGTTTGTAACAGATCTGCCAAATATTTACACTTTAATTGCATTGTTTAGTCAAGCTTCTGTAAGTGCTTTCTAAACACCCAAGCTGCAACCAACAGGGTTTATTTCTATGAACTAACCAACAACTCAGAGACAGAAGGAGCAGAAGGAGTTGGCAAAGGGACTCTTGTCACCAGCCAGACCACAAGGTCATAGAGGCTCCTGCAGCAGACTGCCTTGCCCCTCACTCTCCCCAGGCCAGCTCTCTGTGACAGGAAGCACATTCTGGTTAGAGCAAAGGCTGCAGTCTAACCACACAGGCTCAGGTCTAAACCCATCAATTTCTTAATCAGCAATGAAAGCCAAAGCAAAAATAGCAGCATTTACAGCTCAGCTCTGCTCAGTGGCAGGATGAACCATTTTGTTTCTTTCACTTGGAGAGAAGTCTGCTCTTAGCTTTCTAATAGGATATTAGTAACATTAAGCAGCATTTTCTAGAAGTAATAACTCTAATTTTAGGGCTGCTAACTGGCACAGCACACTCTTTGCACCATTAATGCTGTTTTTTTTAGCTAATAACAGAACACATTGAATGTTTCAAAGGCCTGAGAAGAAACTGACAGTGAAATGAAATATCTTAGTAAAGTAACTTGTTAGTTCAAAATGATGCCATCCTGATACGGGATGGAGTCAAAAGGCCTGTTCTGGGCTCCCCTGTTCAAAAGAGACAAGGAACTACTGGAGATAATCCAGTAGAGGCTATGAAGATGGTGAGGGGCCTGGAGCATCTCTGTGAGAAGAAAAGGATGAGAGTCCTGGGGTTGTTGAGCCTGGAGAAGAGCAGCCTGAGGGAGGATCTGCTCAATGGTGATCAGTATCTAAAGAGTGGGGGACAGGAGGATGGGACCAGTGCTGCCTAGCAACAGGACAAGGGGCAAGGGGCACAAACTGGCACCCAGGAGGTTCTGTTTCAACATTAGAAAAAAACTGATTTGCTGTGAGGCTGCTGAGCCCTGGAGCAGGCTGCCCAGAGAGGTTGTGGAATATTCTTCTCTGGAGAGATTCTAAACCCAGCTGGACATTGTGATCCTGGGCAAGCTGCTCTGGGTGACCCTGCTTTAGCAGGGGGTTGGACTGAGTGATCTATGAGGAGAGGCTGAGGGAGCTGGGGTTATTTAGGCTGGAGAAGAGGAGGCTCAGGGGTGACCTCATTGCTGTCTACAACTACCTGAAGGGAGGCTGTAGCCAGGTGGGGGTTGGTCTCTTCTCCTAGGCAACCAGCAACAGAACAAGGGGACACAGTCTCAAGCTGTGCTGGGGGAAGTATAGGCTGGATGTTAGGAGGAAATTCTTCACAGAGAGAGTGATTGGCATTGGAATGGGCTGCCCAGGGAGGTGGTGGAGTCACCGTCCCTGGAGGTGTTCAGGAAAAGACTGAATGAGGCATTTAGTGCCATGGTCTGGTTGACTGGATAGGGCTGGGTGCTAGGTTGGACTGGATGATCTTGGAGGTCTCTTCTAACCTGGTTGATTCTATGATTCTATGATCTCTACAGGATCCTCCCAGCCCCCAGCCATGCTGGGCTTCAGGGATTCTGTGGATGTCAATCTGTTGCTGCAGAAAACTGCTCATCAAACAGGCAATCTTTCTTTAGAGGAGATTATAAATTCAGTTAATAAAGGTGATTCTGCTGACATAATAGACTCAGCCTTCTGCAGAGCAGCTGACTTAATCTTGCATGACATTCTGTTAAAAAATGGTACTCTACAAAATCAATGTAGCTTATATTAAATGGGTGGAAAATATAGTAACATGCATCTAAAAGTAATTATCTGATGGAGGAATTTCTAGTGTGTCCAAAAGGATTTAGTCTCAGTGCAGTGTCATCCAATCTTTTTATCAGTGGTCTAGAGAATAAGTGTAAAGACATTACTGGTAATGTTGGTGTTAGGAAGTGAAACTCAGAAGAACAGTAGGGATTAATCATGGAATTGTTTCAGTTGAGAAATAGCTCTAAGAACATTGAGTCCAACTGTCAACCTAGCACCACCATGGCCTTTAAACTATCATAGAATGGTCAGGGATGGAAGGGACCTCAAGGATCATCTAGTTCCAGCCCCCCAGGTGCCATGGCCCCAGGTTTATTGAACATCTCCAGGGATGGCGACTCTACCACCTTCCTCTGCAGCCTATTACAATCCCTGACCACTCCTGTAGGAAAGGGATTTTCCCTAATCTCCAGACTGAACCTTCCTTGGCACAATTTCAGGCCATTTCTTCTCCTTCTGTCACCCAATAGTAGGGAAAAGATACTGGTCCCCACTTGACTCCAGCCTTCTTCCAGGGAGTTGCAAAGAGCAATGAAGTCTTCCCTTAGCCTCCTCTTCTCCAGACTAAACAGTCCCAGTTCTCGCATCTGCTCCTCATAAGACATTTTCTCCAGACCCCTCACTAGCTTTATTGTGCTTAATGGGAGAGGTGGGATTGGTTCCTTTGGTTGGGTGGAACACTTTGGAGCAGGCACAGCCAGACTTCACTGTCCCACTTTTCACCTTGTAAATACACAAGCTGCAGTGAAGGGGCTGTTAAAAGGCTGCTGGGGTACAGGAGCTGACAAACCACATGTAAGACCACACAGCAACACTGCAGTTGTAGATACCAGCTACAGGAGTGAAGCAAAATTATCAGGTCAATTGATCTGGCTTGCTGGAGTGAATTTTAAAGTGTGATTTAATCTTTGGTGACAGTTTACTTCAGAGGCAAGACAACTGCTGGACACAGAAAGCTTTTTAGTCTACTGGAAAGTGGCAAATTCAGATGGGAAATGTTGTAGTGCAAGGATGAGAGGGAATGAATTGAATCTTGAGGAGGGTAGATTTAGACTGGGTGTTAGAAAGAAGCTCTTTACAGTGAGGATGGTGAGACACTGGGATAGGTTGCACAGGGAGGTTGTGGATGCCAACCCATCCCCACCCCAGGAAGTGTTAAGGCCAGGTTGGACAAGGCCTGGAGCAACCTGGTCTAGTGGAAGAGGTCCCTGCCCATAGCAGGGGGGTTGGAACTGGATGATCTTTAAGGCCCCTTCCAGCCCAACCCATTCTATGAATGTCTGCAATAAGATGTGGTGTTTAAAAGCAGGTAAGGAAGCAGTGGCACAAGGAACTGCTTGGGAGAGCAGCACTCCCTCCAGTAGCTGAGACCTGCCACACTGCTGTCTGAATATGCCACGGCTCAAACACCAGCTGTGGGTGTGGGGCAGCGTTTGCTGAGTGCCACCGTTTACGCTGCCTTCTGTCAGAACTCCAGTCAGACAATCTGCTCCCTTATCTGTAAAACCTCTCTTCTTGTTTTACCTATTGATCAGTTTTGTCTGCTGATATTTGATATCTTTCCCTGGCTGGCAAGTCTCAGCGTGGGGGCTGACAGGACAGGGAGTGGTGTTTCCAGTGGATCAGGTAGGGCAGTATCGATCACTCTGGGTGATTAACAGCCTGTGTTGTCTAAGGGACAAAATGAATATTAACATTTGCTCAAGTTGTCTGTTGAGATCAGGCATTGGTGTCCTTCCAGGATTGCAGCAGAGGCTGTGCTGGCCCCTGGGAAGAGTCCTGATGCTGAGTGAAAGGTTTGGGGGGAGTGGTAAAGCACAACCTTAGTCTGTGTTTATGATCCCATCCCCTCACTTTCCCTCAGAAAATCAAAGGAGTGAAAGCTGTGGCTTTGCTCCTTAAAATGCTCTGCCTACCTCCTGGCTGCTGCTTTTTGACTTTCACTTGAGAGCTGCTAAATGATGTTGTCATAGAAACACAAAAGGGGCATCTGGGAGCCCTTCCAGTCCAGGCTGTGCACAGGACAGCACATTTTGCTTACATCTCTCTAGGTCTCTACCAAACCAGCACCTTTCTGCTAGCCCAGCCAAGCACAGGTTTTCCTACCAAATCCTTCTGTAGTGGTGACTTAGCCCCTAAATAATCATCATTTTCAGGTGTCCAGGATCAGCTCTTGCCTCTCACAGTCTCACAGTCTCACAGTATCACCAAGGTTGGAAGAGACCTCACAGGTCATCAAGTCCAACCCTTTACCACAGAGCTCAAGGCTAGACCATGGCACCAAGTGCCACGTCCAACCTTGCCTTGAACAGCCCCAGGGAAGTAACACACCCACCAACTTTGCTGCAGGCAAACAGATACTCCTCAGGGTCAGCTTCTCTACTTCTATAAACTGGAGTAGCTCTGTTCACTGGCACAGGGCTGCACCACTTTACATCAGCAGAAAATTTAGCCTTGGAACATATGCTCTGTTTATTTTCCATCAGGGATGGGGATGCAGCTGTTATCTGTTTTCCTTTGCACTTAGCTCCATATAGATTAATTTTGTCAATAGCAAGGCAATATTTCTGCTGCTTTACATTATTACCCAAAGAGACACAAACCAAACCAAAAGGCCTAGGCAAACAAATTCCAGTCACAGTCATAAACGATCTTGGGTTAAATGACTGTGCTGTCTAACATCCCAGGGGATAGCAGCAATGGAACTCTAGCAAATCTAAGGGCAACCTGACTTGACAGAGCATAACAAGGCAGAAGACAGCCTGTTGTGTTAGCTTATCCTGCTGCTGCTCCATCGACAGTGTTTTGGATTGGCATTCAGTGGTAAAACAAATTTAGGTGAATTTATGAGCAGAGGGTCAGTGGCCCCAAGGGCTGTTCTTAGTAAGTTGGAGATGTAAAGCTCTTCTGCTCCGATATAACCTGCTCTGGTCACCCCTACTGGTTTCTCAACCAAGGCTGAGCAGATCAGCTCTGAGGCAAGACAGATGTGCATCAGAAATGAGCTGTCACAGGGCATCACCACACACCACAGTGCACCAACCTGCCCCAGAGTCTCTACCTAGGAAACTGAGTAAACTTCTCACTAGGTCTTTTGCAAATTATGCAGGTCTGAGATTAATGGCCTGGAAATCTCTGAGTGGAGAAAAAGAACTGGAAGGTGGCAGGAGGGATTTCAAAAGAGAGATAAAAGAGAGATGTTGAGGTACTGGAAGGTGTCCAGAAAAGGGCAACAAAGCTGGTGAGGGGCCTGGAGCACAGCCCTGTGAGGAGAGGCTGAGGGAGCTGGGGGTGTGCAGGCTGCAGAAGAGGAGGCTCAGGGCAGAGATCATTGCTCTCTACAACTACCTGAAGGGAGGCTGTAGCCAGGTGGGGTTGGTCTCTTCTGCCAGGAGACCAGCAGCAGAACAAGGGGACACAGTCTCAAGTTGTGCTAGGGGAGGTCTAGGCTGGATGTTAGGAGGAAGTTGTTGGCAGAGAGAGTGATTGGCATTGGAATGGGCTGCCCAGGGAGGTGGTGGAGTCGCCGTCCCTGGAGGTGTTGAAGCAAAGCCTGGCTGGGGCACTTAGTGCCATGGTCTGGTTGATTGGACAGGGCTGGGTGCTAGGTTGGACTGGCTGAGCTTGAAGGTCTCTGCCAACCTGCTTGATTCTATGATCCTGTGAAAGCCATGAAGGTCCAAGGAAAGTACTACAGAGAGGAAAACCTGCACAAAGGAGGTGAAACAGGCTGGCAGCATCTGCTCTGTGGGCAAGACAATGGCAAAGAAGCAGGCAGCAGCAGAGGAGAGACAAGGAAGTCCTAGTTCTGAGATTTTGGTTAGACTGTTTGGATTTCTTGAAGGAAAGGGATTAAATCTTGGTTTTTTAGATAGCTGTTTGATGCTGATGAAAGGTTGAAGCAGAACAAAGTAACTTGTTAAGAAGAAAAAGCTGTAAAACTTGCTTACAGGGTGTACAGAGTTTAGAGTCTTTGTTGCCAAGGACTTTCTATTCTCCAGCTCAAAAAAAGGTTTCCTTCTTGTACTGACCACCACAAATATACCCAGGTGTGTACTGAGCTGCATATTGCAATCCAGCCACACTCAGCCTAGGACACACAGGTGGAAAGTCAGTAGATCTTGAGCTTTGTTACTAGTGGTGACAACAAGGCAAATTACTCAGACACAAGCCCCTCTGCTGGAACTCATGACCACATTGGCCCCATGGTGGTTCCATGTAAGTGGAACTGATTCAGATCAGGGTAATGCATCACAGGCTCACAGGATATTTGGGGTTGGAAGGGACCCAAGGAGATCATCAAGTCCAACTCCCCTGCCAGAGCAGGACAATACTAACACAGATCACAGAAGAACACACCCAGACAGGCCCTGAAAGTCTCCAGAGAAGACTCCACAACCTCTCTGGGGAGCCTGTTCCAGTGCTCTGGGACCCTTACAGTGAAGAAGTTCCCCCTTGTGTTGAGGCAGAACCTCCTGTGCTGCAACTTACACCCACTGCTCCTTGTCCTATCCCTGGGAGCAAGTGAGCAGAGCCTGTCCCCCTGCTCCTGACCAGCCCCTGTATGGTGATGAAGGCAGCACTGCTAAAATAATGTTGTTGCTGTCTCAGATCACTCCACTGTGCCTTAATGTCAGTAAACAGGAGAATCATTCCCCACTCGTCTGATCCCCTGTTTCAGAAGCAGTTTGTGGCTTGGAGCACTCTGGCTCACTCACAGGTGTAGCAAGCTGGTTTGGGGGTCTTTTACCAGATGGACTTCCCCAGCTCCCAGCCAAAACCACAAACGAGGCAAAATTCCTGTGCTGCAGAGTCTACCATGTGCAGGACTGTGCAAGCTGGGAACAGACTCTGCCCCTCCTCGCAGGTGTGAGCACAGGTATGGCACATCCTGGTGTCTGCTGCACTCTTTTGGTGCACAGGGGACACACACCTGCTTGCTGCGTGCCTGGCTCCAGCCCCTGCCAAAAGCCTCAACAATCTTTGCATCAGCTTCTGCAGATCTTAGGTCAGGCTTTAAGATACCTCATAGCTCTGTTCTCCTGCAATTCTCCTCACTCTTCCTTTCTCATTTTGCAGAGCAGGGAGACAATGTGCAAGGCAATGTGCCATTTTACCTGTGGATTCTTGATTGAAATTGCCCAGTCCCAGCCTGGTGCTATAAATCCTCTGGTGCAGCTGGAGAGCCCCATTTACTAGAGCGGGTTTCCATGGCAATCCTGTGCTCTCCCACGTTCAGCTGCACAGTGCAGGCAGCCCCCCTCTTCCTCACTTCAGATTCCATTCACATAGTCCCCTATTGATGGGGAAAAAAAATACAACAACCCAAATGGGCTATTTGCTATCTTCACACACCTTCCCCCAATAACTGGCTGCTCCAGGTGCATTTTAGGACATAAAGTGAGCACTTGCCATTTCTAGACACCGTTTGGCATGCTGCACAAGGTCCAGCTGTTCTGAGGCTCTGGCTCTTCCCTGACACACGTTGCTCTTGTAATTTCAGGGCAGCAGTAGGAAAACA
The DNA here is from genome assembly GCA_013400475.1 of Tricholaema leucomelas. Classification (NCBI taxonomy): domain Eukaryota; kingdom Metazoa; phylum Chordata; class Aves; order Piciformes; family Lybiidae; genus Tricholaema lacrymosa; species Tricholaema leucomelas. The sequence continues at coordinate 789,914 of WAAF01013766.1, read as the reverse complement.
CAAACTTAACATTCCCTTGTGTTCCTGACTGGAGTACTGCAGAGGGACTGTATCTCTCTACTGCAGCAAATCCCTCCTCGGCTTGGGGCAGCCTCACAGTTCCCCTCCTCTGCATTTGAGCAGTTGTCTGTACAGCATTCAGTGCAACTCCCTAACTAATTCTCCAGATGCTTCTTCAGAGCATGGGAGAAGTATCTGCTTGTTCCTAATGAGCTGGGAGACAGCATGAGCTGCTAGGACTAAAATAACCCAAGGAAATCAGATCAGTGGTACCAGCAAAAAAATCTGCAGCCAGGGTCAGACTCCTCCCGCGTATCTCTGAGTGTTTTACATGAGTGGTGCTGGTTCACAACATTATCTATGGAGGAAGGAATTTGTGCCTTATCTCAGGAGCTGTGACATGGCATTATTACTGGGGCAGCCCATTTATCTCAGCCTTGTTTTCCTGCTGATTTGAGAGCTGATATGCACCCTGAAGAATGACTTCAATACGTAGTGGTCAACCCTAAACTCTTCATAGGTTCAAATCAAATCCCAATTGATTAAGTGCCTTTATCTCTTCTCTTTTTGGATTTAGCTCATGGTTTGTCACAGATTTCAGGCCAGAGCAATATACTTGGGTTTAATCCACTACTTCTTCCCACCATATGCTTACTATAAAATTCATGTCACATCCAGCTTGTGATGGAAGATTTGTGCTTTGTTTGCTAACTGAGAACTGCTGTGAGAAATGGCTTAGAATGAAATTGCTTATTCAGGCACTGTAAAAACACAACACACATGTACCATTTCCCTTCCTTTTAGCTGGACATACTTCCCAGATGTGAGAGCACTCACAACACAGGCACTGAGAGCAAACTGGCAAGAGAAAGAAAGGAATCTGCCTGCCAGAGCTGCAGATCACTGCTTGCAGACCCTCAGAGTGTATCTGGTGGTACAAAAGTAGAGCTGCATGACATGCAGAGACTCAGGAGGAATTTCTGGTTTGGGTTCACACACAAATGCACTTCCTGCATTTTGCTAGGCCTTGTGGGTTATTGGTTTAATTGTTTCCTAACTGGTGACGGTGCACAACAATGCAAACTGAAGCCTCTGGGAGGTCAACCTGCAGCCTGAACCATGGCAAACAAACCTGCAGACTCCAGACAGCCTTCTCTGGGGATGAGCCCAGCCCCCTTGCCTTCACCTTGGGAAACAGCTGAAACCCATGGTGAAGCTCAGAGTGCCACAGCATGGCAGAGTTGGGTGATTCTTGTCCACTTCATGGTCACTCAGGCAAGGTAACAGCAGAGGAAACTGCCAGCTAGGAAAAAGCAGGGACTTGTGTCTGGGCAGTGCTCTCTGTGAGATAATCCCATGTGATGGGTTAGTAGCACTCCTCTTGGAGATTCATAGCTGCAAGAAACTTGAAAATATCCTTGCCAGAAAACGCCTAAACCTGTGCTGGGGCTGTGACAGCCTTTGATCTGCTAAAACTGGAGCAGGCTGCCCAGGGTATTAGTTGAATCAGCATCCCTGGATGGATTTAAAAGGCATCTCAATACGGTGCTCAAGGATGTGGGGTAGTAGTGACCCTGGCAGAGTTAGGTAATGTTTGGATTTGATGATCTTGCAGGACTTTTCCAGCTTGCTGTGTGAAAACAACTCAGTGTGGTCTGAGTACCTCTGCAGGTGCAATTCAGAGTTTGAGGGCTAATGCACCATCAATGCCACATGAATGTAAACACAGGGCCTAATTCTGCTCAAGTTCCATGTGACAGGAGCTGTGGGGTCAGCAGAAGAGAGCCACACAAGACTGGCTCGTTCTGCCTCTGTGGATCTAACGCACATCCAAATGGGTTTGTTCCTCTCTGCCTCAGCTCACACTTGGCTCCCTGACTTGGGAGTTTCACACACTGCAGAAGTGGGATTTGGCCCAGTGATAGCTTTCACTTCATCTCTCAGCAGATTTGTGGTTTAACACTCCAAGATGTGCAGCATAACACGTTGGCAATCTGTCACTCTCCTGGCTCTCAGCAGCTCCAACAGCTTGCTGAGAGCAAACGGTGCCAAAATAGATGCCAGTCCGAGCTGAGGGACTCGAGAAGCATCATCTGTGCAGAGCCCAAAGCTCTGCCTGTCACAACATGTGCAGTCCTGCTCCACTTGGCTCCTCCATCAACCAGCCCTGGGCTTTCCTGGTTGCCATTGCATTTTCCCATCTTACTAAACCTTGACTGAAAGTTGCCCTCCCACTGCTGAGGTTTCACATTTGTGTTCTCTCCCCTCTCTTCAGTGAAGCAGTTCCCTTGGCACAGAGGCTGCCTGTGAACCCTGAGACTGCAACCAGGGCTCTTATCACTTTGTGCACCCTGAAGAGCTGTGGCTGCCTTCTTGGACAAGCTCTGCATTCCTACCACTGAAACCTCTCATCGGGACAGATCATTGGCTTGGAACAGCTTGAAACAGGCACTTTGTGACTCTAGTCTGCAGTTTAGGAATTCTTGTTGGGTTAGGCTGGAGGAGATGAAGTGCTGGGGATATCTGAGCACAGGCTGCAGTGACATTTATTGGATTTGTAATCTGAGTCCAATTCTTCAAGACAACTTTTCTGGAGACCACAGGGACCCATGTACATGAAAAGATGTGGTGTTGGGATCTTGCCTCACCATCAGAGTACTTTCCAGTAATAATGAACACTCAGAGTGCTGACATTGCTGCTTAAAGCAGATCTGTAGAATTATAAACCATCAACAAATAGTTGAAGACATAAACCAGCAAAAAAAGGCGGAAAAAAGAGGAGCCTTCAATATAAACCAAAATGCTGATGAAACACTGCCTCAGTCCCCTCTGCTCTGCAGTGTGGTGGTACCTAGAAGAGGATGAAGAGCCTCTGCTTGGAGTACTTACTGAACTTCAACCTATGACAGCACTAAGTGATGGCCTTTGCTGTAGGATAGCAAGAAATGTCTTTTATCCCTACTTATTTGTCTTTCTTGTATCCATAGATGTTCCAGGCATATCTGAGCAAACAGCAAGGCTAGTCTGGGACTGCACAACTTCAGCATATGAGAAGATATTTGTGGAAGCAAATTTACAATTCAGAAATGGAAAACTTTCAGAGGAAAGCAATGTCTGAGGACCATCCAACCAAGGCAGAGAAGCAGCAGAGCTATCAGCCCACTCTTGGCCATTATGTATTGGCTGTAGTAGTTTTGGTTGTAAACCACAGATCCAGGATATTAGAATCATAGAATCAGCCAGGTTGGAAGAGACGTCCACAATCATCCAGTCCAACCTAGCACCCAGCCCTGTCCATGGCTCTAAGTGCCTCATCCAGTCTTTTCATAGAATCATAGAATCAACCAGGTTGGAAGAGACATCCACAATCATCCAGTCCAACCTAGCACCCAGCCCTATCCAGTCAACTAGACCATGGCACTAATTCCCTCATCCAGTTTCTTCTTGTACACCACCAGGGATGGCGACTCCACCACCTCCCTGGGCAGCCCATTCCAATGCCAATCACTCTCTCTGGCAAGAACTTCCTCCTAACATCCACTCTAGACCTCCCCCAGCACAACTTGAGCTGTAAGAAACTTTGGGGCAAAGAGCTCCAGATACAAAATCTCCTGAAGCAATGCACGGGCAGCATGCAAACAGAAGGCAAATTCACCAGCTGAGATATGCTTTAAGCATCTGCAGCTCTAACCTAGGGAGAGTTTAAGAACTGCAGTGGCAGAATTCAGTCCAGGATGTCTCCAGGATGTCACTGCCCGCTGAAGCCTGTCATGACAGATGCTCTGTGAAAAGCATCAAGGTCCATTCCACTTGGTTGTTCTGGCAGAAACTAAGGCCCAGAGGCTCCCAGCACTGAGTGCTTCACCTCCTGTCTGTGAGCTGAGTTTGCCCTCTGCTGTTTGCTGGACAAATTGTTCTGTCTGGTTAGTCCAAAACGGGAAGGTGAGAACATCAAGGCCTGAAGAGCCACAATGGTTATTCCCACGTTTGGAATACTTAAAATCCTCAACACTTTAAAAAAATGACACCCAGAAAGGGGGGAAAGATGCACCTGAGACTTTAGCAGATGCTTACTTTATAGTCTCAACGTTTTCTTTATAATCACAGAGACCAGAAAGCTTTCTCTTCATTTTCCCCTAAGTAAAAGCCACTCTTCAGAAGTCAGTCCCCTGCTCTCTTGAGACCTGGGATTCAGGTGTGACAGAGTGCTGCTGAGAGCAGGATCACAGGCTGGATGAGCCCGCAGAGGAAGGTGTGAGGAGAGGTGCACTGGGGTGACAAGAGGTGCTCTGCAATGAGGAAAGATCCACGAGGATGAGGACTCAGACAGGTCTGGTTTCTCCCTTTGCTCTGGCACTTTGTTCTCTCTCTATCCCAGAAGTGCAGAGCTGCTTCCACCTGAGCCCCAAGCTGGTCACCCTGCACCTCTTCTGCTCTGCTCTCTCCTGTGCAGCTCTCCAGTCCTGGAAGCAGCCATTGCCAGGATGCCAGACGCCCTGGAAAGGACACAAGGACTTGTCAAGAAAGCTGCTGGCATGTTGCCACATGTTTGCAAGCTGAGATCAGCCTTCAGGCTCCTCTTGCTGCTGTTTGGTTCTGCTCTGTTCCTAACAGCCTCTCCCTACACTGTTGCTGCTGTTGCCCTGCACAGAGTGGTTCAAACAAAGGTGTGGCAGTGGTTGATGGCTGCCTGGGCTGGTGGGACTTCTCTGGATGTCCTCTTGCACCTCCCATTGCTCATGGGCAAGGCATGGACTGATCTGCTGCTTGTGACAGAGGAACTGCATTCCCAGTTGGTGCCAGAGAGCTGGCACCTGCAGATGGCTCAGAGCAGAGAAGGAGCAGCAAATGGGATGCTCAGTGCTGAGATTTTTCTCACAACTCACTTGGAAGTGGCTTCTGGGATCAGCCACTACAGAAAGACTGCATAGATCATTTCCAAAGTGCTTCTTTGGCTTCTAAGTAGAGAATTTGTTCCATGAATGAGACTTCAAAAGGTAAGTGTTAACCAGGCAGTATCAGGAAGACGTGGGAGAGAGGTGACTTTCTTGACCCTCTGATAGCACAGTCACTGCCTCAGATGAGCACACTAGACTCCTGAGCTCTCAGGGCAGCTCTTCAGGGGGTATTGACCCAGAGCAGGACACTTACCAACTGTGTCATATCCCTGTCTCTCCCTAAGGCTCCCTCAAGGCTGAGAAAATTAATGACAACAGATAATGTTGGCAAACACCACAGAAACAAAAATGCTGAGGATCTTTGTGGGCAGTCAACAACTATAGATGAGAAAAAAAAAAGAACATATAGATATAAAAATGCCTGGGGCTGTTCTCAAAGGGCAGCAATGACAGCTCCTTTTGGTTCTTTCAGACAGAGAGATGCAGTAAGCAGAGCTCTAGCACAGCTGAAAGATGAATAACAGTTTTGCACCTGGAGAATCAGATCCTCTAGCTGGTATGTGGGTAATGAACTTCCATTTTCCTCTCTACAGGTACAGCAGAGACTTGGAGAAGTTGTTTTAAACCAAGGATATATCACTTATTGGAAGCCTTTAGTGTTTAATTTAGTCTGGATTGCATGGGTCACATAGCATGGAGAGTGTGGGACAGTTTTGTAGCTGTGCTTGTAGCTCTTCGAGTAACACCAAAGGTCCCCATTTCAGGCTGCTTCCTAACAGAAAGCTGCTCTATGAACCTTCCTCAGCCTGATGTCTTCATGACTTAATCACTGTATTCAAGAAGCAGCTTCTCTCTATCTGGTGTGTTGCTTTGTCTCTTTAAAAGGACATGAAGCACATTCTTACTCTCACCAGCAATCCTCTGATTGCTTGGGGCTTTTTGCAAGGCACTGCTAGCAAACAGGACTGCACTGGGAAAGCCACCTCAGCTTTTTATTACATCTGTGCAACATTCCCAGCTAATGCCAGTGAGGATTTTGCTGAATAAGCACTAACATAGCTCAAAGAGCACCACGATTCACAGATTGCATTGGATTGGAAAGGACCCTCAAAGGTCATCTTGCCCAACACCTCTGCAGTCATCAGGGACGTCTCCAACTAAATCAGGCTGCCCAGGGCCACATCAAGTCTGATCTTGAGTGTCTTCAGGGATGGGGCCTCAACCATATCTCTGGGCAATCTGTTCCTGTATTTACCACTCTCACTGTAAAGAACTTCTTCTTATGTCCAACCTAAATCTGCCCTGCTGCAGTTTCAAACTATTGCCCCTCATCCTATCACTACAAGCCTTGCTAAACAGTCCTCGTCCAGCCTTCCTGTAGGATCCCCTTGGATACTGAAATGTAGCTATAAAGTGTCCCTGAAGCCTTCTCCAGGCTGAACAGCCCCAATTCTTCCAAACTGTCTTATCATAGAATCAACCAGGTTGGAAGAGACCTCCAAGATCATCCAGCCCAACCTATCACCCAGCCCTATCCAAACAACCAGGTCATGGCACTAAGTGCCTCATCCAGGCTTTTCTTTAACACCTCCAAGGACAGTGACTCCACCACCTCCCTGGGCAGCCCATTCCAATTTCAACCACTCTCTTTGGCAAGAACTTCCTTCTAACATCCTGCCTATGCCTCCCCCTGCACAACTTGACACTGTGTCCCCTCATTCTGTTGCTGGCAGAATAGACCAACCCCACCTGTTTTCATAACAGAGGCCCCACAGCCTTCTGATTATCTTTGTGTCCCTCCTGTGGACCAGCTCTACACTGAAAACAAGCTCTATATAAAAGCAGTCCAGACACAATTATCAGGAGCAGTTTGTGTTTCAGCCATCACCTCTATAATCTGTTCAGGCTTGGGCAGGAGGGGAAGTTGTCCACAGTGAAAACCTGTCTGAAGAGATGCTAAACTATGTCTTTCATCTCTTGCTTTCACAGATGTGGCCTTGGCTTGGGAGAGTCTTCAGCAAGCCCAAGCAGTGGTAAGTGCAGAACAGGGAGCATTTGCTCTCACATATCTTATGGCTTTCTGTCAGCTACCTGTGCATTGCTTCTTGGAAACAGTGTCCTTGAAAGTGCTGTGAAGATCCTGTTCTTTTCCAATGAATGTAAACCCTTTAAAACAATTTGCTAAACAACAAAAAGAGGATAAGGTAAGGAGCAAGGAAATCCATCCAATTCCACAGCACCCTTCAGAATTAGTGACAAAGAGATAAAGCTGTCTTGCTTGTGGTGGGTGCCCTGAGCAGAACGATAGCTGACACTCACCGAGCTGACATTAGCTGGGAATGTTGCACAGATGTAATAAAAAGCTGAGGTGGATTTCCCAGTGCAGTCCTGTTTGCTAGCAGTGCCTTGCAAAAAGCCCCAAGCAATCAGAGGATTGCTGGTGAGAGTAAGAATGTGCTTCATGTCCTTTTAAAGAGACAAAGCAACACACCAGTTAGAGAGAAGCTGCTTCTTGAATACAGTGATTAAGTCATGATGACATCAGGCTGAGGAAGGTTCATAGAGCAGCTTTCTGTTAGGAAGCAGCCTGAAATGGGGACCTTTGGTGTTACTCGAAGAGCTACAAGCACAGCTACAAAACTGTCCCACACTCTCCATGCTATTTGACCCATGCAATCCAGACTAAATTAAACACTAAAGGCTTCTCTGAATTCTCCCTGTCTTATTGTCCTCTTAGTAGGAAACACAGTAATAGTAATAATATCAATGTTTCTATCAGGCACAACAGTGAAAGTGCTTGGCTGAATGCCTAACAGCAGCCAAACACACAGTGCTGCTTGTGCAGTCAAAGCTTCACACTGGTGCCACCCTGGTGAAGCTGCTGTTGGCTGGGTTACTACTGCCAGCTTACCTTGGTTTCAAAACAGCAGAGCAGCTCTAGTGAAAACCTGATGCAAAGTGTCAATAACAGAGAGAGGTGATTCCAGCTCTTATCTTCCCTGTCAATTGCATTCCTTCCAACTGTAGGAAGTACCACATGGAACATGCTCAGACATGCCAGTGTTTACAGAGTAACTAGGAGCTGCAAAATTAATCAGACTATGCCAGCAAAGGCTACCACAACAGAAGAAAACCCCAACCCAAAACATATGTCTCCCTTCCAAAGAAAAATCTGTCTTTTCACAGCTACAAAGGATTGAAAACAAATTTTATCATCAAACGGGGAGCTGTGCCAAACCAGAAGCAGCCAGGAGAAAGCTTTGGCACGAAAAAAGCCTTGGTGAGTTCTGAGTTAAGTGGGAAACTGCTGAGGCAAGGGGGCTGCTTTGGTGATGGAGGAGAGGGAAGGTGACAAGAGGTAGTGAAAGGTTCTCTTTGCCAGGGAAAAGTGTCTGTTTTTTTATCAGCTTTCTCCTAATGTTCCCTAATGCAGAAGAATAGCACCAGAAGTCATACCATTTGAGGGGGCTCAGGCAGAAGATGCCAGCACTGTGCCCAGGTGGCCAAGAAGGCAAATAGCATCCTGGCTTGTATCAGCAATAGTGTGGCCAGTGGGGCCAGAGCAAGAATTCATAGAATCACAGAATCAGTCAGCGTTGGAAGGGACCACAAGGATCATCTAGTTCCAAGCCCCCTGCCATGGGTAGGGACACCCTACCCTAGATCAGGATCAATTGTTCCCCTGTACTTGGCACTGGTCAGGCTGCACGTCAAATAGTGGATTCAGTTTTGGGCCCTTTACTAAAACAAGAAGTGTATTTCTGGAGTGTGTCCAGAGAAGGGCAGCGTAGCTGGTGAAGGGTCTGGAGAACAGGAATGGCTGAGGGAACTGGGAATGTTAAGCCTGGAGAAATGGGGCTGAGGGGAGACCTTCTTACTCTCAACAACTCTCTGAAACAAAGTTGGTGTGTGGTGGGGGTTGGTCTCTTCTCCCAGGTAATAAGAGGAAATGGCCTCAAGCTGTGCCAGAGGAGGTTTAGGTTGGACATAAGGAAACATTTCTTCAATAAATAGGTTGTCCTAGGAAAGGAACAGGCTGCCCAGGGCAGTAGTGGAGTCCTCACCCCTGGAGGTATTTAAAAGCCATATAAGAGGTGATGCTGAGGGACACTTTTTAGCGACAGACTTGATAGTTTTGAGTTAATGGTTGGACCCTTTCCAGCCTGAACGATTCCATGGTTCCATGCAGCATTAATACCCACCAGCTACAGCAAAGCAAAAGCTACTTGTACTTACCCTCTGAGGTTGTTTCCTAGGGGTAACTGAAGTGATGTGAACGCAGCATTTGGTTTGTTTACTCCTGCAGGAAATACAAACCACGTTTAAAATCATCACTAAGGGACAAAGTGAGCTAAGAGAAAAGCAGCAAATGTAACCAAAATTCAGAAGGCTCTCAAAAACTACTGACAAGAACAGACCTCACTTATTATTTTTGCATCTGCTGGGTATTTGTTCTTGATATGGTTTGTTGGCTGGGGATGGTTTAAGCTGCCAGCCTTTAATATTTATTTCTTCCCTAAGCAGCAGGGCTTTGTGCCATGCTCATGGCAACGGCTCACTGCCTGGACCCTGGCCTTGCTAACGAGGATAACAGATGTGTGTTGAGCTGAGCTGCTAGGGGCTTTGCTGGAGCTTGGGGGTTTGCATGCAGATCTTTTTTTCTTGCTCTCAAGCCGTATGAACAAGGGAAGGAAAAGTGAGACAAATGTTTGTCACTGGGTTTGAGTGACAGGCATGATGCAAGCTGGTGGAGCACACTTCAACACCACACGCTCTGGTGCTGCTCAAGTAGCTGGGGCACAGAGTACTGAAGGTACTAAAGATATTACTAAAGGTACCGTGAGCTTCTGAGCAAGCTAGTAACCAACTGTGCAAGCTAGTAACTCTCAGCCTGCCCTGGAGACAGTGTACACAGAGAGCTGCACACCACAAAACAAACTCTCCCATGCTGGCAGGCTTGTTACCAGGTATGGACAAAACTGTCCTCAGATGTCCAAAGGGCCAGATTTGGTCAGGGAACAGCCCTCAGTAAAAGGATCAGGTTTAATTTGATGGTTAAGGAACCTTTGTGATGTTGACAGTGACACAAATTTGCTACGCTGCAGATGACGAGAGGAACAGAGATCAAACAGCTTTGAATGAGACACAGAGCAATGAGATTCCTCCAGCCTGCAGGTAAATAAATAACCTCCACGTACAGCATTTGGTGGGTGGAGAGGTGAAGGCACCCATGAAGGGGTTTGAAATTCTGGGATGCACAGAAGAAGTTTAGCACCTTACTGTTAGAAAGAAAAAGAAAAGAAAAAGTCACCAAACAATTTACGCCTCAGAAATTCTGCTCACAGAACAGCCAGGGAGTGCCCTGACCTCAGCTCTCTGTTAGCCTGCCTGTCCATGCTTGGCAGACAGGCAGACACTGCTTATCAGACCATGGTTTGTTTGACAGTTTCCCAATATTACCTTAATTTGCCCCAATGTTGGTATCTGTCTAAACACTGTTCCTGCAGGGACACTGAGACCACCATCAGAGCATGCTGCAGAAGCTCAGGCTATTGACCAATTAATAACACACCCTACATGTTCAGTCTTGTTTCTCTTTTTTCAAGACAGAGAAGCAGTGCTGCTGCCTCCTTTGCTTGGTCACAGACCTGTTTCCTCAGAAGTCCTGCTGAGAGCTTTGTGCCATCCAAAATGAGTCCTCTGCCTCCGAAAGAACGCTCATGCTCAGCGCCTTGCGGCCCTGCCCGGAGGGAGGTTGTGGATGGTGAAGGCATGGCTGGGGCATGGTTACCGGCAAAGAGCCTGTACAGATCACAAAGGGACAGTCTTGGTCAGCAGATAGACTCAGGAGGACACAATATACAGAAGGAAACATCTCCCTGCTCTCTGCATCACCCACCTCAGAGCCTGCTGTCAGCTGTCCCACAAGGCAGGTCGAGCAACGTTTCCATGCCCACAGCTGTCCTGCTTCCTACACACCACCTTTCATCAGCCAGCAAGCCTGGTGATCAGAAATTGGAAGAGTCATGGAAAAAATCACCCCAGAATAAGTTAGAGCAACTCAAGAAGAGAATTCAGGAGCAGAGGCAAAAGAGGCAAGCAGCATCCTGGGAGGAGAAGTGCCTGATTTCTGCCTGTGCTAAAGAGCCACTGCAAAAAAGAGTCCTGAAGAGAAAGGTGTGCAAAGTGATGTCTGCTCCTCCTGCTCCCGTTTGCAGAGGTCAGTAGCAGCTTGGCATCTCTGGAGAAAGACTGAAGCTACATAGGTATTACCTAGCAGTGCTTTGGCACAGCTAACTAACCACACAGCCTCCACCCCACACTTTGGGTTATGCTGGGCTGCAACTGTGTTCCTGCGATAAATTCATTTACTGCTGCAGCCCTTGGGGGAGCTATAAACCTCCCTCAGCTCTGTGTATCAACTTGCTGGCTGAGTTTGCTGGATTTACACCCTGGAGTGCACAAATTTATACACTTCTTTCCACAAAATGGTAAACAAGTTGTTGCAAATATATTACCTTCTCCCCTTCCCTCTCTCATTCTTCCTTTTGCCACATGTGAAGCATGAATGAGAAACAGCAGCACAGAGTGCAGAGAGGCATCGCAGGTATTTAAAGCAGGAATTGTGTAGTTCAGGGCCATTACAGGGGATTTAACAGTTCATTCAGTGGAACTAGTGTGGATCTGAAAACAAATATTATTAGACTTCCTTATCCTGCTTTGCTGCTAAATATGGGGCTGAAGAACCATCCATCTACAGCTGTCACTTCGGTTTAGTGTGAGTGAAGATCTCAGCTTGCTGTAAGTGATGCATAGACTGGAGAGGGAGGACTGCCTGCAGCCAGCCCAGCCAGCCTGCCTGCCCAGCAAGCTCTTCAGCCAGGGGGGGATTACTGAGGGTATATCAGACTAGAGGAGAGGAGCTGAAAAGCTGTACATAATAAATCTTATTGCTGTAATAGCATTAGTGTTAATTCATCGAGCGCTGTGATCACTGTCACACACCACCAGCTTCCATGGGCACTTCCCTTAGATTTGCTCCAAATCACCTTTTCTAGTGATGTATGGAAGAATGTCGTGGTGGTGTTCCCTGTGGGAACACAGCCTTGTGCTGCTGGCTCCCCACTCCAACTGGATCAGGCAGTGCATTCAGTCATCTTCGTGCTGCGTTACCCCTCCTAATACCCAGAAGCCAAAGCCACAATCCCTGCTGAGCCTCTTTTGAACATTCTCAGGGGGGAGGCTAGTTTAGTTTGGTTTTAACCCAGATCATTTTACATAACTGAGGTAGGGAACTACCAGACAAACAGATCAGAGGCAGCCTCTGAGGTTGAAGATCAGCAGCTCCAGGCACTCTGTTCAGATGCAGCTTGCTTAGTTTGTCTGAATGGGCTTTACCACTGAGAAAAGTGTCACAGCTGTTCCACCAGACAGTCCCCCCTGTCAGGCACATGCAGTCCAGACACGGAAACCTTCTGCTTTTCCCATGTACAGGAGCTCAGTGCTATCAGGCACCAGCAGCTGCAATGCTCCTTGCAGTCTAACAGGTTTGAGCTATCTGTTTGTCCAGGTTTTAATGCTGTGAACTTGAGCTCTGCTCTCTCTTTGTATGATGAAGAGCACAGAACTCCAGGCAGAGAAGATTTTACCATCCCTGGACAAAGGAAGGGTTATAAAATGACTCCCAAGGTCTCAAGTTAGCAATGCTGTACCATGAAAGTTTGTATCAGGCAAATGAAAGGGTCCGGGTTTGGTTTGTAGTCATGTCTGCACTCTGATTCTAGTTGCACACTAATTCTTCTCTGTGGTCTGCACTCTGATTCTAGTTGCACACTAATTCTTCTCTGTGGGTTTTCCCCCCCAACTTGATTAAAGACCAAAAAGAGAGAAGATCAGCAGGAAGAATTCAAACTCAAAGCCAGAGGCAGCCTTCACCCAAGTCCTCTGCTCTGGAGAGAGCAGCGTCAGGTAAAGGTAAGGATGTCACAAATTGATGGATGAAACTACTGGAGGTCAGTGGCACCTGGGCACCTGCCTGCCAAAATCTTTAGCTGGTTATTAAAATAATAAGAAAAAAATCCTAGGATCCACACTCAAGGACTAGAGCCTGATAGTACCAAGCAGGTAACAAAACAAACTGCTGAGGGAACAGCTAAAACTCAGCTTTTGTTCACTGACAGCACAAGGACATGAGACATCAGTTCTGGTTTAGCTGCTGGGGAACCAGGCTGAGGCCCCCAGGGTGGGGTTATCAGCCTGGCAACCTGGTACCAGTTATGTCACTGAATTTTGGGGTAATGTTTGGCAAGCCACTTCCAAGTGCCCTCCCTCAGGCCTTTCATAGGCAAACGACTTGCTGGATGCTTCATGCCTGTGTCCACAGGTATTACTCAAGAGCCACCACTGTTTCCTCGGGCAATTTGTCATGCATTGCCTGCAGCAGTTGAATTCCAGACCTGGCAGGATTAAAAATCATCAGAAATGAAAAATAAGCCAAACATTCTAGATGGGAAGAGCTGTCTGTCACCTATTCAGCTCTGTGTTCCCTGATGAATTAAGAGTGCCACCAAAAGGCAGGGATTTTCCAGCCTGCAAAACAGGGACTGAATTGAAGTAGCAAAGCACGAGGTGAATTATCCACAGCCTTACTACAGTCAACCTCCAGCCTCAGTTCTCAGTTTCCTTTCACCAGTATGTCTAAGTAGAGGTTTCATAGAATCTGGCTGGTTGGAAAAGATCTTTAGATCATCAAGTCCAAGCACTATTTAACGCTACCAAGGCTGGTGCTAAACCACGTCCCTCAGCACCACATTTCTGCATCTTTCAAACACCTCCAGGGATGGGCATTCAGCTATCTGCCTGGGCAGCCTGTGCCAGGCTTTGAGAAGCCTTTCAGTGAAGAAGTTTCTTCTAATGTCCAAATTCCCATGGTGAAACTTGAGGCTGTTTCCTCTCATCCTATCACTTGTTAATAGGGAGAACACTCAACTCACTCCAACCTCCTTTCAGGGAGTTGTAGAGAGCAAGGAGGTCTCCCCACAGCCTCCTTTTCTGCAATATGAACAACCTCAGTTCATTCAGCTGCTCCTCACAAGACCTGTTCCCCACACCCTTCACCAGATCCATTGCTGGACCCACTCCAGCACCTTAATGCCTTTCTTATAATGAAGGTCCCAAAAGTGAACACAGTACTCAAGGTGTGGCCTCATCAGTGCTGAGTACGGAGGGAGCAATGTGAATTAGTGGCGTAGTTTTCCTCATTTAATGCTGTACCTTTGCAGAGGAAATAGTCCCATTCAGACTTTGTGAGGAACAAGGCAAAGAGTGGAAGTGCTATGAGTGCTGCTCATTTGCATTTTACCCTAGCCCAGGTGCCAGATCTGTAAGTTGTGCTAAACAGAAAGAAAAGAAACCCCGAGCTGTTTAATACCCTGCCGATGAAATCATGAGTAGAGCAGTATCATGTTCTCTGCTACCTAAGTGCTATTTAAAATGCATGAAATATGTAATAATTTCCTTCTCCCTCCTATTTTTTTTTTTGTTTTAATGGATTGCTTGAAAAATGGCTTGATCTTCCTCTGAGAGTGGGTCATAATAAGACCACACCACATGAAGCATTCATCATTGTAACTGCCAGTGTCATGGTGTCTTTATTGGCTATTAGTTTCTGTCAGTGAAAGAGCCAAGGCAGGGCTACAAAGAGATGAATGAGGGCCAGGGGTCAGAGCCTGAGGACTTGGGAATTTGATGAATTAGAAATTTGCTGTAGTTAACAAAAAATTAAGTCGCAGCAGCTATAAAATATTCATCTGTTCACAGGTTGGAAGAGAAAAAAAAAAACCCAAACAACAGGAGAATATTTAAATCCAAAGATTTCCTTCTATCAAGTGTTTTCAGCAGGAAGGCTGACTGCTCCTGAATGCAGGCATAATAGTTTCTGTGGTTAATAAATGCTGTGTAGATTAAAAAAAAAGAGAGAAAGATATAATTGAAATTGGGCAAGAGAAGATTGTTAGATCTACATATTCATTTGTCAGCTGCGTTCAGAGAAACTAAGTGCAAAAAGAAAGCCAACCAGATCCTGAGCTGCATCAGGAGAAGTGTGGCCAGCAGGTAGAGGGAGGTGATTCTTCCCCTCTACTCTGGTCTGCTGAGACACCACTTGGAGTACTGCATCCAGTTCTGGAGCCACTATTACAAGGGGGATGTGGAGATGCTGGAGTGTGTCCAGAGAAGGGCCACGAGGATGTTCAGAGGGCTGCAGCAGCTCTGCTGTGAGCACAGACTGAAAGAGTTGGGGCTGTGCATGCTGGAGAAGAGGAGGCTCCCAGGTGACCTTATTGGGGCATTCCAGGATCTGAAGGGGGCCTACAAAAAAAGCTGGGAAGGGACTTTTTAGGCTATCAGGTAATGACAGGACTAGGGGGGATGGAGCAAAGCTGGAGGTGGGGAGACTCTGACTGGAGGTGAGGAGGAAGTTGTTGAGCATGAGAGTGGTGAGAGGCTGGAATGGGTTGCCCAGGGAGGTGGTTGAGGCCCCATGGCTGGAGGTGTTTAAGGCCAGGCTGGATGAGGCTGTGGGCAGCCTGATCTAGGGTAGAGTGTCCCTGCCCCTGGCAGGGGGTTTGGAACTGGCTGATCCTTGAGGTCCCATCCAACCCTGACTGATTCTATGAATGCTGTTAAACTGCGAAGCAAAGTGATCTGGCAAGGTGCTTCACTACAAACACTGATAGATCGCCGCCATCCCAAATCCAACAGATTTGGGCAATTCCATTCAGGATTCATGCTGTTGGAGACTAAACTAGATCTAGATCACATAGATCCAGTGAATAAGTTCACTGAAGGCTTCCCAAGTAAGTCCACATGATCATAGAACGTAACTTCAGCCCCACAGCCAGGGAAGCTCTTCCTTGTCTGAAAAAAAATCTCATGTGGCACAACCTACACTACATGAATAAGAAAAGCACCCAGAGCATCCTCTGGTGACACAACCTACACTACATGAATAAGAAAAGCACCCAGAGCATCCTCTGGTGACACAACCTAAACTACAAAGAAGAGCATCCAGATCATCTCAAATTCAGCTGACTTAGGTGGCTGTGACTGCACCAGCATGCATGGCACAGAGCCCAGAGTTGGTAGCTGAGATGTTGCCTTAGAGCTGTTCACAAAGCAGTTTATGAAAGTGCTTCATGTCCCACAGGTGGTTCTCAGTGGTGCTGCACCCATTCAGCTCAGCCCACAGGCAAGTCTACTGAACAGAGCCAGAAAAGCCTGACTCAGTGGGCTGAGTACTGAAGCCCATCTTTGAACTGAGGCTGAAACCTAATGAAGAGTATAATCAAAAGACTGAACCAAAACCTTGAATATTTTCATTGAAGGAGAATCTGGTGGGGAGGTCTTCACCATGAGGGTGGTGAGACACTGGCACAGGTTGCCCAGGGAGGTGATGGTGGCCACATCCCTGGAGGTCTTTAAGGCAAGGCTGGATGGGGCTCTGAGCAATCTGATCTAGTGTGAGGTATCCCTCCCCATATAGGGTGGATGTTAGGAGGAAGTTCTTGCCAGAGAGAGTGATTGGCATTGGAATGGGCTGCTCAGGGAGATGGTGGAGTCACCGTCCCTGGAGGTGTTCAAGAAAAGATTGGATGAGGCACTTAGTGCCATGGTCTGGTTGATTGGACAGGGCTGGGTGATAGGTTGGACTGGATGATCTTGGGGGTCTCTTCCAACATGGTCGATTCTGTGATTCTATCTTTGAGGTTTCTTCCAAGCCCTACAATTCTGTGATGTCCATGTAAAAGCCAAGTAAGTACTAAACAAGTCACCTGCTTCTGGAGAAGTGTTTGCAGTAAATACATAATTATGGCAGTGAAAGTATTGGCACACTGTGAATGCCATCAGGAATTATGAAGTAAACCAGTGATGAATGTTGTCTATTAAGTGACACCATCTCTTAAGCAAGAATAATTTGTTTGTGCTGCATGCTGCATCATTTATTTTTGCATTACACAGTGTCCCTCATCCTGTGTCATTCATTGATTCCTCCACCCTGCATCCTGCTGATTCTTACCAGTTTAAAAATTAATCAGTTTGCTCAAGTGAGTTTGAAGTGATCACAAGGAAAACCATGGGTTTGTTATCCCACTCACTCTGGTTCTCAAATCTGATGGTGCCCAGTAAATAGCAACTGTCCGCAGTTGCCATGGAATCATAGAGTCAATCAGGTTGGAAGACACCTCCAAGCTCAGCCAGTCCAACCTAGCACCCAGCCCTGTCCAAGCAACCAGATCATGGCACTAAGTGCCTCATATAGGCTTTGCTTGAACAACTCCAGAGACGGTGACTCCACCACCTCCCTGGGCAGCCCATTCCAATGCCAATCACTCTCTCTGCCAACAACTTCCTCCTAACATCCAGCCTAGACCTGCTCTGGCACGACTTGAGACTCTGTCCCCTTGTTCTGTTGCTGCTTGCCTGGGAGAAGAGCCCAATCCCACCTGGCTGCAACCTCCCTTCAGGTAGTTATAGACAGCAATGTGTCACTCTTGTCTGATTCATGAACTGTCTCTGTCAGTCAGTGAACAGATCCTAGTGACAGCCTCCAAAGTCTGAATGCTTTGAAAACTTTTTGCTATCAGAGCAGCATCAATTTTTCTGCTCTGACTGAAACTTTTCAGATCTCCCCACACCTTGGGTGTCATCCCTGGAAATCACCAGCACAGAGATTTATAGCAGAGTTAACCATTTCCATTCAAAGAACATGTGAGTGTTTACTAATTAAATACAACTTCTCTGTTTCAGGTGTGAAGCTGCCTGGTGCTTCTGCATGGAGAGAAGGTCAGAAGTTAGCTAGAAAATTGCTTGGTCCACCCCCTCCACTTCCAAATCTGCAGGGCACAGCTGAAGAGCAGAGCACAGCAAAGACTTTTGGTACAGTTGCCCCTCCACTACACTTCTTGTTTTGGTACAGACGAAAAAGTACCTTATTAAACTAATTGAAACAAAAGGTTTCAAGACTCTTCTGACGACTCTTACAGTAACTCAGTTGTCAGGGTAGCAACCAAGCAGAAAAAGTACCAAAGGCCAGCTGGCACATTGAGTCCATTGTGGGTTTAAAGAGACAACATACATGCACTGTTGTCCTTAAAATAAGACTCGTCTGGATCACAACAGAGGTTCTGTCTCCCCAGCAGAGCCACAGCAGCAACTCCATGTCCTGCAGGTACTCTCATTCTCTGGTTTTCAGCTGGGTCAGTTTGCCAGGCAGAGCTCCAATGTTTCCCTGGGTCTTCCAGCAGCTCAGCAGCTGTGGCCACTGAGTTCTCCTTGTGCTACATGGACAAGCATAGGAAGTTTGGAAGATGAAATGCCCATGTGCATTAAATTCTGTTTATCCTGAAGGGCCACAAACTAGCCATCATTTGTCCAACTGACTACTGCAACTTCAAATTTCACACCTAGAGATTTATCCTCTTCTTGGAATATCACAGAACAGTCATACAAGCCTGGGCTACACATGCAAGTAGTCTTTAGATCTATAGTAGGAAGCAGGTTTTGAGATGCAGATGATAAATACAGGAGCTGATACATCTCTGAAGTAATAACATTGCTGTTGTTTCCAAATGCTTTCCACAGAACCTGTTGGAGGATCTGTAGCAACATCTCTGATGGGAAACAACTCCAGAGAAAAGGGAAATGAACCTGGGAGGAAAAGCCCTGAATTCAAAAGCTGTTTGGCTTCTTCCAGCAAGGCTGTTGAAAGAGGCTGCAGTGCATCAACCAAGGATATAAAAGAGATACTCAGGAGTTTATACTTGCAGAGCCAGTATGGTGATGAGTACAGACACAGCAGGCTCCCCAGAGATACTGTGAAAGGAAAAGGAGTTCTGCAGCTATACCAAGGGATCCTTTCTCCTTCATCTGGAACTGGGGGCACAATTCCATCTGCTTTCAGTGGGGAAAAACCACAATCTTCATTAAGGAAAGATGGAGCCAAGGCCAGCAGCTCAGGAAACTGCAGCAGAGGAAAAGGCACATCTCCTCAGAGACAGAAAGAATCAAGCAGCCCTGCAGAGAGAGGGGCTGAGAAAGAAAATCTTAAGCACCCTTCAAAGAGGAGGGTAAACATTAAGAAACCTCACCCCTACAGCCCTGAAGTTGTGCAGGAATTTATGTATCGAAAAAATGAAGAAAGAAAGCAAAAACTCCTGGAAGAGAAGTCGTCTTTAGTGCAGGCCATGCAGAGGAGGAATAAAAGATTGCAAGAAGTATACAGGAAACAGAAAGAAGCTGTTAGAAAGAGAACACACTCTGACCAGATGCACAAGCTCATGATGGAAGCAGATTCCTCAAAAGAAAGTCCTCAGCATAAAACTGAGCAAGTAAGTCATAAAGGAGTGGCAGATTGAACCCCCTCCAATCTTGATCAGTACAGCACCATGTAGGAGATGAAATACTTCATTCAAAGGCTTTGAAGCATCAGGGAGAAAAAGTTTTATCTGGAAGAATCAAGCAATTAACTTCTAATTATGGCAAGAACTGCTGGGCTCATTAGTAAGGCTGGAACCCATGGCTTCAGGGCCCAAAACATGGAACCATTTATTGTTCGAGCTAAAAGAACAGGTTTGTGGTTTGGTGCCTGGTATTTTCCAGTGCCATGAATTAATTATGAAGTGGACCAGAAGCCAAATACTACTCTGACATTGCCAAGCTACTTAGTTTTTATACTAATGGTCATTTCTCTTTCAGAAGCAAACCAGTGGTGGAATGCTGGAGAGCAGTTTCATGGCCTGGGTGGATAAAACGCCTCATACTCTCTTAAGTAAAGAACACAGAGACAGGTACTCAGACACTAAAAGCATCCTGGAGAGCCTCTTTTTCAACACATGCTGCAGACTGTTTGTAGTATTCTGTTGTAAACCATAGAAAATGGAGCAGTGGTCTAAACTAAATCTGACCTTAAAATCAGCCTTGCTGCACCTTAGTCTAGAGCAGTAACAGAACTCAGGAGCATCCTTTAATCACAGAAGGAGAGTGATGCTTTGTCTCTCCAGGCTGAGGCAATTTTTCAGCTTACTTTTATGCTTTGTATTTGTAAAGAATAAACTATTCCTTGCCAGCCCCAGGCTTAATTCTTCTCTATGTGTCAGCAGTTTATGCTCCATCCTGAATCTATCATTTGACAAATCTGTCTATAGACAGAGAAATTTGTTTCTTTCCCTTTTGCAAAGCATTTTAGCTGTTCTGTGCAGAAAGCTTGTGTTACTTTGCTTTTGTCACCTGACATTTCTCCTTTTTGTTTAAACAGGAATCACCTTCTAGAAACAGTTCAATCCCCTAAGAAAAGAGAGGAATCAGTTTCTCCAACAGCTCTGGAATCCAAACGCTGGTTTGTGAGTCCTCTGAAATGTGAAGACTTGAGGAGCTGCACCCCCCCAGCTCTGCATACACCTCTTCTGAGCTCTTCCCTTCCTCAGAAAGATGCAAAACTGTACTCCAAGGACTCAACTTACAGTGTTTCTCCATGCAGAAGTAAACAGGACCGAGTGAAAGCCATACATAGTCTGTCCAAAGAACTTGCAGAGAAGGTTGAGATGGCAACTAAGAGACTGAATGCAGCAAGCTGGGTTAAAGACTCTGCTGATCAAACAGAGATGACTCTGGAATTTTTCAATGAGTCTTCTCCTCTCCCAGGGCCTGAGACACTCAAGGACGAGAAAGGCAGAACAATGACTATACAAATGCTTCTGGATGCACCAGATCCTGATGAGTTGTGTGTGCCATCAGATAGGGAATTTCATGGACCGAGCAGGATTAGCTTTATGTGTGGTACTGAGGAAGAAACAGCCCTGGACAGAGAGAAGGGAATTCCCACCCCTTTGTCTGGTGGGGTTGCTGCAAGCAAAGAACTACCATGGACCTCTCATAGTGTGGGACAGAGGCATCTCGACACTGGGGAAGATCTCAGCAATACACTGCAAGGTAGGTCATGTTGACATGATGCAACAGTGAGGCTCAGATGTCATAGCTCAAGTCTTTCAAAGCTACAAAGCAGTGTTTAAATCTCATCTCCCCTTGGCAGTTGGAAGTGTTGTGTCTTGGAAAATCAGTGATCACTGAGTCTTCCAGGCTGTACCTATACTGTTCAGAGGGAGCAGTTGCTGGAGCCTTGGCTGTTTGCAGGCTTATTCTCTGCATGACTCATAAATCTAATAGCCAGATGAGTGAGAGGTGCTCTCAGCAACCAGCTCAGCCAGCCTAAGGACCTTCTAGCAGTAACAAGTGCGAGCACCGCTCCACAGGCTGGTCAGTGTCTTTACATCCTTAGGGCAGAACCATGACATCACAGCAAATCTACTTAGATCAGAAGGCTGCCAGAAGGTTGTCAGAATGTTGGCAGTGAGTGACTTTTCTTATATATCTGTTTGGTTAGCACTGGCAAGTCCCTGAGTCCCACCATGAGAGAACAGATGGAGCTGGAGCAGAGGCTATCACATTAAGAAATAATGATCTAGCTTGAGTAATGATTTAATCACTTTCTTCTCCTCTCATTGTGCCTGTGAGACTACAGCTCTGAATTTTATCTGTGGCTTTGCCACTGATTTTGGACACGTCACTTCACCTTCTGACGCTTGGGCTCTCCCAGAAGGAAGGAATTATAAACCTAACACCACGTACTTAGAAATCTGTGGATAAGAAGAGCTATATGGAAGTTAAGTGCTTACACATAAGTAGGCAGAGAATAGATGCCAAAGCTTGGGCCATTTCATTTCGACAAAGAGCATATTTATTAAATGTCCTCATTTGTCTTTTTAAAAGGTTTTCCTGTGAATAAGAGCTCGGAGGTGGACAAAATCCTACTGCACAAAAAGCCAATAACCAGCCCAGCCTCTCCACCTCCCACATTCCTTGCTAGCAGGTAAACAAATTTGGATATATTATTCTGTGCTAAACGCACTGCACACACACACACACGTCGCTAAAATAAATAGCACCAGTTCAGCGTGGAGCCTGAAGACTCTTTACTGCCTAGCCAGAGAATTGCTGAGTGGGCAGATTTTGACACAAGACAGACTGAATAGAGGGAACCACCCATTTGCGGGGAGCTGGGAGATCGATAGGACAGGTTTAGCTGGGGTTTCGGGGAGAGATTGATACCCTGCAGGCGTTTTGTCCTAGATGCAGCCTCCCAGCGGCCTGAGAAGCCTGGGAGCTGAGCAGATAAAGCAATGCCCCGCCTGCTCGAGGGCTCCTTGCCCTTCCGCCCTTCTTCGGAGCGGGGGCAGCCCCCGGGAAGCAGACGCTGCGGCGATCCCAGTAATGTCCGCCAGGGGGCGCCATCATCCCGTCTCCTCTAAGGGCGCCCCCTGCCGGCCGCGCCTGCCTGCGCGTCCGCCGGTGCCGCGGGGAGCGGGAGCAGAAGGGGGCGGCGAGCCCCTGCCGTTCCCTTCCCGGACAAAGCTCCGGTTCTGCAAAGCAACACGTAGCTCGGGTCTCCCTGCCTTCCTCCCCGGTACAATAAAGCCCTCCGTGCTTTAGCATATGGCATTGGCAGAAGAATAAATTGAGGATCTTTATGAGCACCTAGTTAAATCTCCACTGATTGCCTTGGCGCTGGGGATTAACGAGTGTTTCACCAGCTGGATCCCATACATTCGTTTTTAGTAATTGTTTTCACTCCGCCGCAAAAGAGGGTGAAAAATTCAGCTCCACAGCCTGTGTGTGTGTGGAGCGGCACCAACCCACAAAGATTAAGGTCCCTCGAACAGCACAGGTGTTGGACCGTGGTGGCTATCTAGGTTTTGAGGCAGGAAGTTTAGAAAAAGGGATTATTAGACAAAGGCAGGATGTTTTCAGTCAGCCTGCGTTAATTAAATGTTAAATATAGATGGCAGTTGATAGAAAGCCCGCTGCGTTTAGCCTGTGTCTTGGAGAGCAAAGACATATTGGTGTCACTGCCCCAGGTGAGTCATCCCTGGTGATGAGAGAGGACCGTTGAGGGGACCTATTAGCTCAGCTGCAATCACTAACTGCAGAACAGACAGTGCCTCTGCATGGCCACAGAGAAGGACAAAGCCTGAGTCCCCGCAGGGGCCGCATGTCCCTGCAGAGGTCTTCCCTTAGAGAATAAATCCCCTGAGCCCTAGAAGATTAAACCGGTCCTGGACAGGCATTGCCAAAGACAGGACAAATGTGCAGCAAACTGGCCACCGCACCCCCAGCTTGAGAGTAAAGAATGAGTGTCGGGGCTGCAGGATCCCTGCCCAGGCATGGCTCTGCTCAGCAAGTAGTCCCTTAGTGCTCGGCAGTGAGCTGGGCAAGGTGATTCGTGTGCAGGTAGTGTGCAGAGAGCTCTAGTACAAAGAAGAGTGGGTTTGGTAGCTGACGGCTGCATGTAAGGCACAATGTTCTTTTAAAGGAGATTGTTTACAACTTTACAGTGCAAAGTAAACAAGAGAAGCATGCAAATTGCAGAGATAAGTCCTGAGTGTTCAGCTCACAGAAGTTATGCACAGTAATTACTGAAATTACTGGGAGTTAAACCCTGTTCTTGGTGTGCAGCTACAACATTCACAAAGGCTGGGCTGATTTCTGCTCCCAGAGATCAATGGCAAGGATTATGGAGCTGTTCTGTCACGGGAGATGGCAAATGTACAAAACAAACACAAGAACTTGGCACTCAGAGCTGCAGGGAAGAGAGTCAGAGCTCTGTGGGCACTGCACCTTGGAGAGTGCAGCCACCAGCCTGAAGAAAATGGTGGGACCCATTACTCTTGTTCTGATGTGTATTTATATGCAGCTCTAATTCACAGTAAAGGAAGGTAGCTGCAAAACCCCTGTGGGCCCCAAAGGGAAAAGCCCCTCAGATGTGAGGGAGAAGCATCAAACGGAGCAGAAATAAGACAGATTGAGCCGATCTGAACAATACAATTAGTGAGAAAGCAAAGCTCCTCTGTGCTTGGCCAGTGGAGTCAAAGTCCTCTGAGCATCACAGAGAAAACTCACCAATGAAATGTCTCTGACAATAAATCACAACCCAGTTGTGAGTGCTCTTCCCAAAGAGGAGAGCTGCTTGCAGATAAAATATCACTGTAATTAGAGATTAGAAGTGGAAATTGTTGCTGTGTTGTGAACAACTCCAGACTCCCCTTTTTGTGGACTGAGGGCTGCCTCTGTAGTGACAGTAAAGGGAAAGATACAAAGGAAATACCATCCTGTGCCTAGCCCTTTCTAAGCTACTGGGAAAGCAGGTATCACAAAGGTTCAGAGTAAAAGCCTGTCTTTGATTGTTCTCAGCTTTCATCTGCATATGATCTAGATTCTGATTTTGCATCTAACCCTGAAGCCTGCACACTCACAAGGAGCGATGAGAGTCTCTCTGTGCATGGGCAGCACACATCACCTACAGCAACTTGAGGCTCCCATGAT
This sequence comes from Tricholaema leucomelas, assembly GCA_013400475.1. NCBI lineage: Eukaryota > Metazoa > Chordata > Aves > Piciformes > Lybiidae > Tricholaema lacrymosa > Tricholaema leucomelas. Next base: position 765,582 of record WAAF01013766.1, on the reverse strand, counting down.
TCAGCTCTTCCTGAAGTTGCTCCAGTATCAACTAATTCACACAGCTGAGGGTGTACAGCTACCATCTGAGCAGAGAGAAAGCCACATGGTGAAAGAGCAGCAGTGTGTCAGGGAGGTGACTGAGGACACACTTCCCTGGGTCCCAGTGAAAGCCACGTGGTGAAGGAGCAGCAGTGTGTTAGGGATGTGACCGAGGACACACTTCCCTGGGTCCCAATTTTACTTGCTCCAGGCACATTTGCACTGTGTGTGAATCTTGTATAGAGCAGTGTCAGCAGGGAGTGAAAAGAGACAGTCCCTTGACTCACACACAAACCTTCACAGGACAGAGATCCCTTCTTAGCCCTTAGTAAAGCTGAGCTTGTAGCTCGTCACCAGTGTAGCTAAAGAAAGGCTAGAAAACACGACAGCAAAAGCAGCTCAATTTGGTCTATGTTCTGGCTTCCACTGCTGCTACCAGCAGTAACGAGTTAGGAGTCCACAGCTGGCTACAATGGATCTTCAAGAGTTCATCTAAACAAAGCCACCTGTTAGAAGCTGACTGTTTGCTGGCCTCATTCACAAACACAAAACATCCATGTGTGCCAAAGCCAGCACCCTTGAACGCGATCTTATCCACAGCCAGTTTCAACGGCAGGGTTTTGTGTTTACATGTTTAATTATAGCTGTGAAAGCAGTGACTTCTCCTCATGCACCAAATCCTGCAGGTGCCTCTTTCCATAAGAAATGTTCCCATTTCATGCCTGGCTGCTCCCCAGTCCACAGGGGTGGTGGATGGAGGTTTGTTGCTGATGCAAATGACTCACTGGTGGGAATTCCCCAAACTGCCAGATAATGTGCATGCAATTTCATCCTTCTTTTGATTCAGTCACCTATAGAATGGCTTTTGGCTTTCGAGATATACTCCTGAGAGTCAAACAGATCACACTTCTGCTGTCAGTTCAGTTTTGAAGGCTCACTGGACAGATCTGTGCAAATCCAAAGAGCCTCATTTGGGAATTGTGAATAATGACCAATATCTTAAGAGCGACTGGCAAGAGGATGGGGTCAGACTCTTCTCAGTGGTGCCCAGAGACAGGACAAAGGGCAATGGGTGCAAAATGGCACCCAGGAGGTTGAATCTAAACATATGGAAAAAACTTTCCTGTGAGGGTGCTGGAGCCCTGGAGCAGGCTGCCCAGAAAGGTTGTGGAGTCTCCTTCTCTGGAGACATTTCAAACCCACTTGGATGTTGTGATTCTGGGCAGCCTGCTGTGGGTGACACTGCTTTAGCAGGGGGGTTGGACTTGATGACCTCCAGAAGTCCCTTCCAGCCCACACCAGTCTGCAGTTGTGTGGTTCTGTGATCCTGTGATGGTGCATGCCCACTGCAGAGCTGGTTCTGTCTGGAGGAGAGGGATTGTCAACCACTCCTGTGTAATCCCAGTGTTTCCTGTAGGATCTGCACTGACTGCCAGTGCCGGTGGCAGTAGCTTTTCCAGGAAGCAGGCAGGGCTAGATTTGGAGCTTGGCATCAGTCTCTTAAGAGCCCAAGCAGACAAGGATGTTGACTAAACTACCACAACACAAAACCAGAGACAACAAACAGTGCATTTGCCCAACAAACATCAGAACTGCTTTTAAAGAAATCCCTTTCTCTCTCACTGTTTCAAGAAATCTCTTCCTCTCTCATCCACCTCTGCTCCCACTTTCTGAAGATAACATCCAAGATGTGTGAGTGGAAGCTGTTCTAATCGTTTTAGCAGTTTCTGGGTCATGAAAAACAAAGAAAAGCTTATTAATGAGAAAAATTAAATAAGATTTCCCTAAGCTGATTGCTGATAAAAAAAATATTCCACATTCATTTTTTCTGTATAAAAAAAGGAAACATCTGTCACCAGTTCAGTGCCCCAGGGTCCCTATCTGTGTTTCAGTTGAGGCTCCATCAATAAATGCCCATCTTGATGCCTTCCTGCCTAATCTTTTAAGTTAAGCTCAGATATTTACAGACCAAGCCAAAGCAAAAGCAGTTAGCCCAGATCTCTGTGAGGACTGTGGCACTTGGTGTTGACCTTGCCTCGAAATATTAAGGGATATATAGCAACATCAACTCTTAGAATAATTTTGCCTGGAAAAGACCTTTAAAATTATTGAGTCCAACTGTTCTCTAGCTCTACAAAATCTGGTGCTCAGCCATGTCCCTCAGCGCCACATTTCTGTGTCACTTAAACACCTATAGATGTGGGGATTCAGCCACTTCCCTGGAGAGCTTGTTCCACTGCTTAAGAACCCTTTCAGTGAGGACATTTCTTCTAATAGCCACCTAAAACCTCATCTGGTACAACTTATGGCCATTTCCTCTTATCCTATCACTTGTTGCTAGGGAGAAGAAAGTAACCCCCACCTTGCTATAGACTCCTTTCAGGGAGTTGTAGAGAGCCAGAAGGTCTCCCCTCAGCCTCCTTGTCTCCAGGGAAAATCAGAGTGGCCACAGCCCTGCTCAGCACAAATCCCAGAATCCCTGGAACATCAATCAGTGCTTTGTGTTTCCAAACAGATTTCAGAGGACTTTGCCAAGCTTCAGAGCTGGATTGTGCAACCAGGTCCTAACAATGCAGTCCTCAGAAACTAAGCTCCAAACTGCAAGGCTGTTGTTTCTGTTTGCCACCAGGTTAAAAAACACCCAGCGCAAGAGATAGAGTAGGTAAAGACAAATGGGGTTAGAAGAAAGGGACTTTTGTACACTGGCAGGTGTGACTTTTGTTTCCATTTAACAAAACCTAATAAATGACAGTTTTGTTAAAATGAAATAACCATTTTTTAGTTGTAAAGATAGATATTCACAGCCTATGAAGCTCTGAGTAATCTTTGTTGTCACCTTGACGCAGTCTACAGAGAGAACTCACAGCTCAGAGGAATTCCTACCAGTGTGGGACTGTTTGGAAAGTTCAGCATCGGGAGGAAATTGCCAACCAGTCTCTCAGAGAGCGCCTGAGGACACTGGACAGCTCCAGCTTACAGCTCTCTGCCCCTCTGAGCTGCGAAGTTGAGACTGAAGATGGCTTTGAGCAGGATTTTGGTAAGATACTTTTGGATTGGATATTAGAAGAAACGTCTTTGGTGAAAGGGTTCACGCACACTGGCACAGGCTGCCCAGAGAGGTGGCTGAATCCCCAGCCCTGGAAGTATTTAAAAGATGCAGAGATGTGGTGCTAAGGGAGATGGTTTTGCACCAGCCTTGGTAGAGTTAGAGAATGGTTGGATTTAATGATTTTAAAGGTTTTTTCCAACCCAAACAATTCTGTGATTCTAAGGTGGTGCTTCTGAAGTGTCAGAGCATGGTGGTTACTTGGTGCTCTCCCAGGGTGCTTTTTAGGCTATTGCAAAGGAATGAACTGTCCTTCACTGCAAGGGAGCACCTGCCAGTGGCTCTGACTAGGACTGAAATATCTTCTAGGGTGAGGGGGGATTTCAAGTAGCTGGTGCATGTCCCAGATTTCAAAGGTGAAGAACAAACACATCAACAAAAAGTCTCCCCTCAAGCTTCACATCCAATTTAGCCCCACCAAAACCTGCAATGGAAAGGCTTTGCTGTTGCCATGCAGTACTGTGTTGTCTCACGAGTGTGAGCTCAGCAGGCTGTCACCTCACAGGTTGCTCCTGTGCTAAGTGACACAGCAACAGCCACAAACAGCCCTGACGGAGCAAGCCCCATTCAGCTCAGAGATGTTTTCAGCACCTTGCAGCTTCCTGTGAAGGCCTTGAGAAGCCTTGTAATGAATCCTTCATAATTACCACATCAGAAAAGTGGGGGGTATTACCCTGCTTGTACAGCAAGAGACTTCAATGCAGAGAACATGCACAGGGATTAACACGGTGGGGTCTTCTCCAGGACCCTGCAGGGCTGGCCAAGGTGAGGCCAGGGTGCAGGGCAGCCCCACTGCTGCTCAGTGCAAACGTTTGCATAGAAACAAGGGAAAGTTTGTGGCCGAAAGGGTTAAGTGGCAAAGAGTCACATTCAGGCCGCTCTGTCTGAAGAGACCTCTGCTTGCTTCCACCAAACAGTAGCAGATGGTGCATTGTTTTAAGGGCTTTTCAGAGACAAAAGAACAAGATCAGATAACCTTTCCTCAAAGAGGGTACTTAGAAAAAGCCTTTCCTCTTATTAAGGATTCTTCATTGTTTTCTCCACAAAATTTTATACCTAATATTGGATTTTGAGGTGGTGGTGAAGCCAGCATTGTTTACTATGCTTCACCCATCCCCCAGAGACTAGGAGGGCATCTTACATGATTGGACAGTAGTCTGTTGTCTGGAGTGTTTACCATCAGAGCAAGACAATGTATTTACTTAAGATTAATAACAAAGGGCCCCAATTCTAGAATTTGTCTTTGTAAAAGGACCCTGCCCCCCACCAATCACCACCTGAACAATAGGAACTGCCTTGCATCTACACTAGGAAAACTTCTCTGGGTGTTTGCAGGAGCTGACAGTGCTTGGGTGAGCTCCAGCCCAGGGTTTGACTATAAGCCAGCAGTTTCAACCCAGGCCATGCTGCTGCAGATGAGGCATAGAACTGTCATTCTGAAGACAATGTGGGTTTGAAATATGGGTCACAAGTGGATCTGTTCAACACTCCTCTCAGGAAAAGGGCATTCAGAGGCAAGGTTGTATCGTCTGCTGTAAGGCAGCACATCAGCAGCTGATTCTGTTCCCTTTCACAGACCACAGAAGTCCCTGTGCACATGCAGCATAAGGATGTGCAGCTATACAAGTGCTGCAAAATATAAGCATTTATCATTAAAAGATAAATGCATCACCTCCTATTGCCGTGCCCAAGACACAAAACATTTTCTCTAGCAAAGATCCTTGGCAAAAAAAACAGATTTAATTTTCAGATGTAATAAAGCACAGTATAACAAGCAGATATTCACAAACTCTTGGTAACTGTTTAGTGCCTGGAGTAAGACATTGACCCTGGCCTGAACTCTTCAGTTTTCTTTTTAAACACAGCCAGTATAAAATCCAGAATCACAAATGCCACAGCACACACTGTGATAAACACAAACTGCCTTTACATGCATCACTGGAAAGTATTTCACATCACTTTGGAAGCATCTCTCTTCACTTTGGAAACAAAACGTGGCATAACCAGGTGAGCTGACAAGGAAGTGGTTTGCACTTCCTGATTGTCTCAGAGGCACCACTACACACAACCTTCACATCGTTCCTGCCAGATCACCAAGTCTCTTCCACAGGCAGCTGAACAGGTGAGCCACACAAGAATCATAGAATCAGTCAGGGTTGGAAGGGACCACAAGGATCATCTAGTTCCAACCCCCCTGCCATGGGCAGGGACATCCTACCCTAGATCAGACTGGCCACAGCTTCATCCATCCTGGCCTTAAACACCTCCAGGGATGGGGCCTCAACCACTCCTTGGGCAACCCATTTCAGGCTCTCACCACTCTCATGCTGAAGAACTTCTTCCTCACATCCAGTCTGAATCTCCCCACCTCCAGCTTTGCTCCATTCCCCCTAGTCCTGTCACCACCTGACTACCTGACACACACTTTCCTTGATGCTGCAGCACACCCTCTGAACACAGCCCACAGTATCCAAACTCCTGCACTGCTATTAAATAAAGGAATGAGGTGATGTAAAGAAACATTTGCTCTCTACCTCATTGCTCTCTACAAGGAGGTTGGAGTGAAGTGAGGGTTGCTCTCTTCTCCCTAGTATCAAGTAATAAAATGAGAGGAAGTGGCCTGAGATTGTGCCAGGGATGGTTTAGGTTACATATCAGGAACAATTTCTTTACTGAAAGAGTGACCAGGCATTGGAATGGGTTGCCCAGGGAATTGGTGGAGTCACCATCCCTGGAGGTGTTGAAGAAACTTGTGGACATGACACCTGGGGACACAGTTTAATGGCCATGGTGGTGTTAGGTCGGTGGTTGGACTCAATAATCTCAGAGGTACTTTCCAACTAAAATGGTTCTGTGATTCTGCGGGTGTCAGGCCGCCGGGGAGGCCGAGAATCGATCGGGGTACTGACGAGGACTCAGCTGCCAACAGCCTTATGGTCAGTGCAGTGCAGTACAGCTTTATTCAGGAAGTGCAACAGCTTATATAGCCCTTTAGCAGAGGTGTGCACAACTAGCTAAGGTTTACATATGTGGAAGGTACAGATTGGTTCAGAGTTATAAACAAGGTATCGATAGGTCAGTCAATCCCCTGGTGTCCACCCCGTGGGACGGCAAGCTCAGCCCCCTGCAGGTGTGCGTGGGGTGCTCATTGTTTACAGCTTACTGTCCTGGGACCCAGACAGCCAAGGACAGTTCGCAGCATGAGCTCAGATGTTTACAGCTCATGCCTGCCTAGGGAGAGTGCTCTCCCACATGATTCCATGATTTTGGCTGTGCCTATACCTTTGTACACACCAGACTGGCCTAAACGAGGCAGAAAGTTCATTTCTGTGGGGCAGACTTCTGTAATTTTTTGGGGGAAGGGGGGAGTATTTGAGAGGCAATAAATAAATTGTTTAAAAGGTTGAAGCTTAATCACGGGTACTGCTTTAAAGCAGTTTGCTTTAGGAAAGCCAACGAAATGCTCTCCATTACTTTTAACACGCAGAATTTTAACCTGCATTGGAAAGAGTATCTGTTTTTATGGGATACCTTTCCCTTAACTACCGGCTGACATATTTTCTCGTAGCACTAGAGGGAGCTGCCTTCTTGCTTCTAGCAGAGGGAGCAGTGATTAAATTAGTGGGAACAGCGAAGTGCAGCAGCATGGTTTCACCTAATTGCCCTCTGATGGATAGTGTTGAAATAAGACAGCTCTTCGTGTTTCCCTTCACGGTCTTTCGCTGTCTTTTGTATGTACAAAGACTCTGCCTGGTGAAGCCTCAGCGAGTTCCATCATCAGCATTGAAGTACCTCTGAGGCAGCCTGCAGAGCTGCAGTCAGCCTCAGAGATGTTTGGATGCTGATGATGGAGCTTAGCAAGGCTTCTTGATTCTGACAGGCAACATAGAATCATAGAATTGTCAGGGTTGGTAGGGAACCCAAGCATCATCTAGTTCCAACACCCCTGCATTGGTCAAGGACACCTCACACTAGATCGGGTTGCTCAGAGACTCATACAACCTGGCCTTAAACACCTCCAGGGATGGAGGTTCCACCAGGGCAACTTGTTCCAGAGTCTCACTGCCCTCATGGTGAAGAACTTCTTTCTAACACCCAATCTGAATCTACTCATTTCTAGTTTTGCTCCATTCCCCCCAGTCCTATCACTGCCTGACATCCTAAAAAGTCCCTCACCAACATGAGAATTGCTCTTGAGAGTTGTTCTCACTTCCTCTGATGTCGGTTTTCTCCCTGTGAACTCATTTTCTTTCCACACACACACAAACTGTATTTGCATTGCTCTTTAGTTTACCCATAGTCTGTGTGGACACAAGAAGTCAGGATGTTGTCCCCTTCCATGCTGCTACCCCATAGGGTGCTGTCACTGGTACAATACCCCTGCAAAGCATCTGGACACATGAGTGCACTACTTACACAGGAGTCCTGTGTCACTTTGTCACAGAGATTGGGGCTCTGGTTTGCATACTGCAAGTGTGGTGGGTTGAGGCTGCTTACCACAGAATCACAGAACCATTTAGGCTGGAAAAGATCTTTGAGCCCAATCATTAAGCCAACACTACCAAGTCTGCTGATGAACCATGTCCTTCAGCACATGTACACCACTCTCAAATCCCTCCAGGGTTGATGATTCAACTACTTCCCTTGGGCAGCCTGTATGAGTACACAACTGATGAGCAACAGAAGGAATATTCCATGGAAATTCAGAGTTCTAGTTAGGTCCCAATCCAGATCTGGTTCTCTCTTGCCAAACCTGCTGCAAGAGCTGCTCTGCATGTGACATGCCACACGTGGAAGGGGCAGCAGCAGGGTGAGGTATTGCCATGTGCTGCAACATCTGGCTGGAAGCTGAACTCTGGCCAACTCTCTGCGCTAAAAGATTTAGATATAAGCACAAAATATGTGGAAGACAGGAGCAGCACAGGCCACATTAATCCCCTTGTCTAGCAAGCAGCTACTCCTTGATGACAAGTGGGATACCAGACGTATTTATAGAGGAGGGAAGAAACTGATTCAGCAGGCATGAAAATACAGCACTCCAAGGCACTCAGCAATGCAGATCAGCCCATTGATTTTCCTGAGTAAACAAGTACAGCCCTCGAGTTTAGAGTCTCTTGCTTAGGGATTGCTCTTGGCTTACAGGTCTTGCTGAAGAATCATAGAATCATTAAGGTTGGAAAAGAACCTCTGAGATCATAAATTCCAAGTGTTGACCCAACAATGCCAAATCACCACTAAATCATGTCCCTAAGCACCACAGCTACCTGGTTTTTGCACACTTCCAGGAGCAGTGATTCCATTGCTGCCATGGGCAGCCTGTTCCTTAGCTTGATGACCCTTTTGGGGACAAAATCATTCCTCATGTCCAACCAAAACCTTCCTGGCACAGCTTGAGGCTCTCTCTCATCCTGTCCAGTTGATTGGATAGGGCTGGGTGATAGGTTGAACTGGAGGAGCTTGGAGGTCTCTTCCAACTTGGTTGATTCTATGATTCTGTGATTCTGTCACTTGTTACCAGGAGTAAAGACTGACTTCTCCACCACTCCAGCATCCTTTCTGGGAGAGCCCTAAGGTCTTCCCTCACCCTCCTTTTCTCCAGGCTGAACAACCCTGGATCCTTCAGCTGCTCTTCATTAAGACCTGTGCTCTAGATCCTTCACAAGCTTCATCCTTCTCTGGACATGCTCCTGCACCTAAATGTTCTTCTTGTAGTGAGAGGCTCAAAACTGAGCCCATATTTGAGGTGTGGCCTCACTAGTGCTGAGCACAGGGACACAACCACAGGCAAAGTTATGTTTACATCTAAAGTTGCAAGCATATATCTCTGTAATAACTGGTTTAGACTGATTGCTGACATGGGCAGAAAGAGGAAAATCTGTCCTCGAGTAAAGCAGCAGTAAGTGCTTCTGCCTAGCTTCAAGTGAATAGAAAAATGAGACTTTTAGCCCAGCTTTTTTAATTATATGTCATCGAGATTCTACAGAGCTTTAGCCAGATTCTGCAGGTGCAGCAGAAAGTGATTTAATAAATAGCTTTTTTTTTTTTTTCTTTAAAGACAGAGTGTCTGTGCACTGCAGCTATCTGGGCCTGCAGTGCAATGCCATTCATCACAGTGCAAGAGGACCTGAAGTTCAGCCAGGCAGCATTTTCTCTAATGCAGGATGTTGCAACACAAGAAATGCATCTGGAAACAGCCATAGCTAGGAGAAAAGCCAATGGCATCCTGGCCTGGATCAGGAACTGTGTGGCCAGTAGGACAAGGGAGGTTATTCTGCCCCTGTACTCAGCACTGCTCAGGCCACACCTTGAGTACTGTGTCCAGTTCTGGGATCCTCAATTCAAGAGAGATGTTGAGGTACTGGAACGTGTCCAGAGAAGGGCAGCAAGGCTGGTGAGGGGCCTGGAGCACAGCCCTGTGAGGAGAGGCTGAGGGAGCTGGGATTATTTAGCCTGGAGAAGAGGAGGCTCAGGGCAGAGATCATTGCTCTCTACAACTACCAGAAGGGGGGTTGTAGCCAGGTGGGCTTGGTCTCTTCTGCCAGGCAACCAGCAACAGAACAAGGGGACACAGTCTCAAGCTGTGCCAGGGGAGGTCTAGGCTGGATGTTAGGAGGAAGTTGTTGTCAGAGAGAGTGATTGGCATTGGAATGGGCTGCTCAGGGAGGTGGTGGAGTTGGTGTCCCTGGAGGTGTGGAAGCAAAGCCTGGATGAGGCACTTAGTGCCGTGGTCTGGTTGACATGATAGGGCTGGGTGATAGTTTGGACTGGATGATCTCAGAGGTCTCTTCCAACCTGGTTGACTCTATGTTTCTATGATTACGTTCAAAAGGAGTGAAAACAAATCAGAACAAACTCTTTATCCCCTTTGAGATCAGTAACACTGGCCAGGCTCTGAGCAGAACAACAACGTTGCTCAGCATGAGGTGCAAATTGCAAAATGCCAGTTTTAAAATATATCCTACTAGATGATCATTGTACAAAACGGCATAGATAGTACAGGAGTTTTAAAAGCTACTCACACAACTTAGCATCAGTAAATTTAGCTTGTAAATTTGTTTTATGAAATGACCTTAGTTGTTAGTGTTGCAGGAGGCATCCTCACCTGGCTTTTGAAGGTGCTGGGCTGTCTGTGGAGCCACTGAAGAACAGTTCACTTGTCTTTTCTTTTTTTCTACTACATTGCTTAAAACCAGGAACAAAACTTCCCTATAAAGACAACAGCTCCTCCATCCACAGGATAGATCTAATGATACCATCTTACAGATCCACCTCCAGTATATATAAGCATTTAAGAGTCTGAATCAGCCCTCAAAATTAGAAAGATTGAGGCAAACCCAAAACTCTTTTTAAAAGGATGAACTATTTACTGGGTATGTGATTTCTAGGTAATTCAGTATGATTTTGCCTTTTCAAACAACCCTCTAGAATGAGGACTTACTCATTAGTGAAATGAAAGATGAGATTTGCATCCAGCCTCTTGATTTTGAAAAGTAGGGGGTTTAAGAGAAGCCTCCTGCAGGTACACTGTAAGAGGGAAGTGAAATTTGCAGTCGAGCTGTTTCTAATACACAGCAGCCTTCTGAGAGAAGATCTGCATCAGGCTTGAAGCATTGACCTTCACATCCATGTAAACACAAAAAGCACCCTGGCATGCAGAGAAGCTCACATCCCTGCTCCTTCTATATTAAAGATCCTTTAGTATTTAAAACAAAACCAAACCTTTCATGTCATGGGCTTATCCTGGGGAGCAGGGTAATTTGGACTCACACAATCTGGATAAGGACTGCATTTTTGTTTCGAGTTTCCAGGTCAAGCCCATTTCTATTTATGACCCACATTCCAATTTATTTGTGTCTCTGGCTGCTGTGACAGTGGCACAGCACAGAGTAAACATGCAACCAGTTTGCATAAGCTTAGCAATTCATCTGAGGAGCTCAAAGCAGCCAAGAACATCTCACTGGTAAACATTACATCACTGTACTGTGACAGACAGAAGAGTTACAGTACGGAAGCAGCAGTGAAGTAAGTGCATCCAGAACAAAAGTTGTTTGCCCCGCTGAAAATGGAAAGCTTTTTTTCCATGGGTTTGTCCTCCCTGTGACAAAAGAGAGCAACCAAGCCTGCATCCTTGTGCAGGGAGAGGTTGCAAGGTGGAGAGAGCAGACACAATGCTGCTGGAGTTTCAGGAAGGTGAGCAGGTTAGGAAGCCTTTATTCTTTTGTAAAGAATGACTCTGAACCTGTTGGAGCAGTGAAGGAGCAGTGAGAACCAGAGTGGCTGCACACTCTGGACTTTGGGCTTAGAATGGGTATTTCTCTCCAGTCCTTCTCCTTCCTGGGACTGGCCCTCCTGATTCCTACCTATCCTCCTCTTCTCAATATGTGCAGGACTTTATACTAACATATTTCTTGACAGGATGTAGGTAGCAACATTTTCTTTCTTTGGATATGGTAGAATAAGTGAATGTGTGCAGAAAAGGAGTAAAGGCAGATGCCAGATTTGGGAAGCTTCCCAAAAATAGGTCTAGGGAGGATTCTAAAGGAAAACACAGTTAGGAAAAGTGCTCACATCCCCCTGCCCCCTTTTGGTGATCCCTTGTTTCAGTCTGGACATTAGGACCCAGGCACAGTTTGAGAGGTACAGTCAGGCCTGAAATGCAGCAAAAAATGCTGAGAAGCAGATGCTCTGGGACCTTGCTGGAAATACTATGGTGCTCTTACATTACTTACAAGGTGTGCTGGCCTCAAAGGTGACCAGGCAAGGCAGCACTGCTGGCAACCCCCTCAGCAAATGCTTAAATCCCCAGGAAAAATCCCTGCTGCCCAGGGAGGTGGTGAAGTTGCTGTCCCTGGAGGTGTTCAAGAAGAGACTGGCTGGGGCACTTGGTGCCATGGTCTGGTTGATTGGATAGAGCTGGGTGCTAGGTTGGACTGGATGAGCTTGGAGGTCTCTTCCAACCTATTTGATTTTATGATTCTATTAAATATGTGTGGAAACATTTTGAGGGCAGTAAGTGGAGTTTGAAGGAACTTTGCTTCCACCGCCTCCCTCTGGTGAACTCCTCAGCTGGCACCTATTCAGTGGAACATGGATTTTTATGTTTTAATTGAGAAATAGTGACTGTAAACATCTATTCCTTAAGCTTCTGTAGGTGAGGGAGGCCCTAGCTACACAGCACCAGAGGAGAAATACAGAGGACATCTGGACAATTTAAGGCAAACCTCCCTACTGCTGGCCCACAAACTGAAGGTACAGTGAGCAACCTATGCAACAAGGAACTCTAGGTCTGCTATCCCAGGTGAAAATGTGTTTGCTATCCCTGAATTCAGGTGTATCCAGGCTGTAATCAGTTGGAGTCAGCTGACTCTGCACCAGGTTTATAAACTTCAGGTTGCTACAAAGAATTGATTTTAGCCTTACTTTGCTCTCTGAAGAGCCCATTCTAGTACTGGTGGGTGAAAATGTATCACTCTGCAGCCAAAGCAAACATTTGTACTGCCTTGCAAAGGTGGCAGGATGTGACAGCTGTTGCCTGCACAATACCTGTGCTGCCTTCTCCTGGAGTTTGCTGCCCTTTGCTCCCCAGGTCTGTGGAATCATATGACTTGATTAAAAATACCATTTATAGCATGCCATTTCCTCCTGCAGGTGCACCAGCTCCAGCAGAAACAGCAGCTCACAGTGTTGAGGGAGAAAGCAAAGAGAGAGCTTCAGGAAAGCAAGAGGTTTCTGAGTGACCTGCTTCAGCACACTGCAGAGGTAAGTTGCTGTCATACTGCTTCTGAATCCAGTCAAATGTTCTTCTAGTGTCCACTGGGATTTTCTCTCTCACTCAGAGTCCTTTAATCAAAAGTGTTATTGTTTTTTTAACTGATAAAACCCTTAGATAAGGGTAACTCTTTGGGAGACCTCAGGTCTCTCAGGTAATACAATCCCTTAGGCGGTGCTTTGGGTCTGAAATCATCTGAGTGCTGCAGCTTTTGGTGTGTGTGGCTGGGTTTGCTATAAAGTCAAGAAAAGGCCATTTAGAGTCTCAAGAGATAAGCACTGTGACACTCACTGAGGCTTGTCAGCCTGGGGAGATGCTGAATTGAACAGGAGGTATCCCTTTTAAAAAAACGACTGAACAAACACCCAACCTAATTTTGGCATACTGTTAATTTGTGGTGTACCTTCCAGCCTCAGATTATGAAGGCAAGGAGGAACTGATGGACTTCATTGTCTGTTTGTTAAAGCAAGAATTTAGTCCCAGATGCAAAAGCACAAGCTCAAACACCATGTGAAGTTCCAAGCTCTCATTACACAGCTGAAAGGATTTGCTTTAGAGGTTATATATCATAGAAGCATCCAGGTTGGAAGAGACCTCCAAGCTCATCCAGTCCAACCTAGCACCCAGCCCTGGCCAATCAACCAGACCATGGCACTAAGTGCCTCATCCAGGCTTTCCCTGAACACCTCCTCCAGGGATGCCAACTCCACCACCTCCCTGGGCAGCCCATTCCAATGCCAATCACTCTCTCTGTCAACAACTTCCTCCTAACATCCAGCCTAGACCTCCCCTGGCACAACTTGAGACTGTGTCCCTTGTTCTGTTGCTGATTGTCTGGCAGCAGAGCCCAACCCCACCTGGCTACAGTCTCCCTTCAGCTAGTTGTAGCCAGCAATGAGGTCTGCCTTGAGCCTTCTCTTCTCCAGGCTGCACACCCCCAGTTCCCTCAGCCTCTCCTCACAGGGCTGTGCTCCAGGTCCTTCACCAGCTTTGTTGCCCTTCTCTGGACACATTCCAGTACCTCAACATCTCTCTCTTAGTTCAATTAATGTGTTCAATATATTTGAACAGCTCAGACAGAAATTATCTCTGTGGCTTTTGGGTGCTTTTTAAAGCCTTTAGTATGAACACAGCATCCTGTCACTTATGAAAGCAGCTCTAACTACCCAGCAGTTTGTGAGCTGTTACACTACTTAACTCCATGTGCTCACAGTGATTTCGCTGTGAGTAGTATCCAGCTCTTTAGGAATTATTTGGCTGAGGTTGGAAGGGATGTCAGAGATTATCTCCTCCAACCCCCCCCACCATGGGCAGGGACACCTCTCAACTCCATTCAGCTGCTCAATGCCTCATCCAGCCTGGCCTTGAACACCCCCAGTAAGGAGGCACCCACAGCCTTTCTGGGCAGCCTATTCCAGAGTCTCTTCATCTTCATACTGAAGAATGTCTTCCTAAAACTCAGTCTAACCCTGTTCTCCTTCAGCTTCAAACCATTCTCTCTTCTCCTATTGCTAGACACCCTTATGGAAAGTCCCTCTCCAGCATTCCTGTAGGATTCCTTCTGGTATTGGAAGGCAGCTCTAAGGTCCCCATCACCTATGGGGAAGGGCTTTCCCAAGAGGAAGGGGAAGAAAGGGTAGAAGTTTTGCCTTTCAAGTAAATGATTCATCTCTATGGACAATTTCTCTGTGTGCAGGAGTGCAGTGGCTCCAAAGACAGTTGTCCTTCAGTGCCAAGAGCAGACCATGCAGAGCAAACACACAGAGGACACCAATCAGAAGGTGACAACAGAGCTGGCAGGTAGAGAAAGCGCTATACAGTGAGGTACAAATGATGGTTTGTCCTGTGGTTTGACTATATGAATGACTTGGGGTGTTAAGGCATTGGTATTGTGTGTTTCTAAAATGGATGCTCATTTCAAGTCACTTACACTTGAGTCCTGTTGTCTTTAAGACCATGGCCAAACCATTTTATTGATTCAGACCTCTGCTGTGAAGATCTTTGTGATCCAGTCTTTTTTACTCCAGTGTATGCACAAATCACAGTATAAACACCTTGTCAATGCTGTGGGAGATGCTGCATTGTTTAAAAGGTAAACTCCACTTTGAAACCTGTGGAAAAATCTCATTTCCCCCACTTTGTTTTGCCCATCACATAGTTTGGCATGAATGAGAATATTGTATGTGCTTATCTTGATGTTAAAATGGCACAGATTAAAGACTTGAGAATTGCTTCTTAGCTATGAGACTCCAGAAACTACTGGAGTTACCAGAAAGGCACCTTCACAGAGGTAAAAATGTCCAATATTGTCCAGGGAAGAATACTGTCCAATAAATGTCCAGAGAAGGGTGACAAAGCTGGTGAGAGGCCTGGAACACAAACCCTAGGAGGAGAGGCTGAGGGAGCTGGGAGTGTGCAGTCTGGAGAAGAGAAGGCTCAGGGCAGACCTCATCGCTGTCTACAACTACCTGAAGGGAGGTTGTAGACAGGTAGGGTTGGGCTCTTCTCCCAGGCAACCAGGGACAGAACAAGGGACACAGTCTCAAGTTGTGCCAGGGGAGGTCTAGGCTGGATGTTAGGAGGAAGTTCTTGCCAGAGAAAGTGATTGGCATTGAAATGGGCTGCTCAGGGAGGTGGTGGAGTTGGCATCCCTGGAGGAGGTGTTCAGGGAAAGCCTGGATGAGGCACTTAGTGCCATGGTCTGGTTGATTGGCCAGGACTGGGTGCTAGGTTGGGCTGGATGATCTTAGAGGTCTCTTCTAATCTGCTTGATTCTAGGACTGCATTAAAAAATGAGCACCACATCTGAAAAACATTCAGCCTCCCAAGATTGGCTTTGCTATGAAAGCTAGGAACTGAAATAGGATCTGTGACTGTAATAAGGAAATATTTCCTTTCCTTCTTGCCTTCAGTAATCAAGAGATGAATTCACTGCAGCTACCTGCATGGAGGATAGGAAGAGATCAGAGTTCGGCGCAACCCAAAACGGTGGGAGAAAGAAAAGCCCTGGGAGGAAGGGGTTCACATTGCTCAGTGCTTCAGGAAGGTGAACATTAAGTTACAGGATCTGGTGGTATTGGGCAAGCACCACTACTTTTTATCACAGAACTGAAAATTTCACTCATTTTCTAAGGGATTTTGAAATGTTTAGGCCTAAATATTTACACTGACTACACATATTTAAAGCATAACAATTTCCCCTTGTGCTCCTGACCCTCTCACTGGAAATAATCTCGGGTGTTGAGCATTACTTACCTTATTTATAGGTCCATTCTTTTTGGCTTTACCTTTTCTACCACAATTCCAGGTGACTGCGAGGTCAGTGCTCACCGTTTGCTCCTATGAGACATTGGCACAGGTTGCCCAGGGAGGTTGTGGAGCACAGAAGCACAGAATGTGGTCAAAGATCACATTCTGTGCTTCTGTGCTCCACAACCTCCCTGGAGGCATTCAAGGCCAGGTTGGATCTTCAATCCCATTCTGTGCTTCTGTGCTCCACAACCTCCCTGGAGGTGTTCAAGGCCGGGTTGGACCTTTGATCACATTCTGTGCTTCTGTGCTCCATAACGTCCCTGGAGGTGTTCAAGGCCAGGTTGGATGAGGCCTTGAGTGACCTGTTCTAGTGGCAGGTGTCCTGCCAGTTGGAACTGGATGATCTTTGAGGTCTCTTCCAACCTAACCCATTCTAAGATTGTATAAGTGAGCAGCTCTAGGGGAACTCCGCTCAGGCTTCTGTTGAGGCCCAGAATCTATGTTCTGTGGGAACCACTTTGGGAGTCTTCTTTTCCTTCTGTGACAGAGAAATATTTCCCTTTACATCTCCTTTGAGATGGGTAGGTTCAGGCTAGACGTGGGGAGGAAGTTGTTCAGCATGAGAGTGGTGAGAGGCTGGAATGGGTTGCCCAGGGAGGTGGTTGAGGCCCTGTCCCTGGAGGTGTTTAAGGCCAGGCTGGATGAGGCTGTGGGAGCCTGCTCTAGGGTAGGGCATCCCTGCCCATGGCAGGAGGGGTTGAACTAGCTGCTCCTTGTGGTCCCTTCCAACCCTGACTGATTCTATGATTGCTCCTCAGGATCTTTGCCAGCAGAGCAGATCTCTAATCTGTTGTCACCTCTGCCTTTGCCCCACAGCGAGAGCTGTGCAGGGGACAGCTCTGGGGCAAGCAGCGAAGGGGCTGGCTCCGGCAGTCAGGTAAGGCCAGCTCCTGTGGATTGCTGCTTGGAGATTTCTTTGAGAGGCTTTTAGCTCCCATACCAAACTTCTCACCCACACAGCACTTCTGCTAATTGTGACACTCTGCTCTGTCTCCAGTGGAGCGAAGTTGGACGGCACTATGGAGGCTCCAGCACCTTCTGCCACTTTAGCTTGGCCATGGCGGAGCAGTGCCTGAGGGCAGAAGAGCTGCGAGCTCGACACCAGGCTGCCCTCCTCAAGCTCCGCAAAAAATCTCTCCGGGAGAAAGCCAAGGCTGAGCTGGCCTGGCTGGGCCACCAGAAATGGTGAGGGGGGTGACATGGGGGACAGGAAATCCATGTGAGGGGGTTGGATCCGTCAGCCCTAGGTGGAGGTGGTGCTGTGCACCCAAAGGAAGCAAAACTGTGCCAGGGCGGGAAAAGTGTGAACACAGAAAGCTGCTCCTGCAGAGCAAGTGCAGGGGACCTCATCAGTATGCGCAGGGCCAGCGGGCTGGAGCCAGGCTCTGCTGGGTGATGCCCGATGACAGGACAAGGGGCAATGGGTGGAACCTGAGGCATAGAAAGTTCCATTTAAACATGAGGAGGAATTTTTTCCACTGTGAGGGTGACAGAACCCCAGAACAGGCTGCCCAAGGGGGTTGTGGAGCCTCCCTCTCTGGAGATATTCCAAACATGCCTGGACATGTTCCTGTGTGATCTGCCGTAGATGATCCTGCGCTGCCAGGGGGGGTTGGACTGGATGAGCTTTTGAGGTCCCTTCCAGTCCCTGACATTCTGTGATTCTATGAAGGAGAGAAGCCTCCAGTCCACAGCTGAGCTCCCCTGCTGCAGCCCTCCTCAGACGCGCTGTGAGGTGTCCCACAGCACAGACTGGGCAGAGGGGTGTTGGGAATGGTGTGATCCCCTCCTGTGAGAGATGTCTCTCAGCCCTCACTGGGCTGAGGTGCCATTGAGGACAGTGTGAGACCTCCCTTCACACAGTGTCCCTCAGCACTGGTTGGGCAGGGTCCCTATGGGGAGTTTGAGCTCTCCTGGGACATGGTGCCCCTCGCCAGTTGGTGCTGAGTGCTTGAGGAATCTGGCTGCTGCAGGAGAGGTCTGAGTGATACAGCCCCGTGGTGGTGAGATGAACTTTCTGCAGAGCATACTGCTGCTTTGAGAGGAGCTTTGCTCCTATCCTTGGCAATGTTTTCTAAGGAGCATTAAATCAATGACATTTCAATGATCTGATTCTGATCCCCATCCTTCTCTGGTCTCCAGCTGTCTGGAAAACCTGCAAGACAGTAAGGGAGCCTCTGTCATGGCTGCAAAGCAGTGCAAAATCCTAATGGAGCTGAAACAGGAGCAGGTAATACTGCAGCCAGAGGAGGTAGATTTCATCTTCTGAGCAGTGGGAGGAGGCAGCATGGGAAGTACTTGGAGCTGCCAGAGCAAGCACAGTTTGCTTTGTAAAAATAAGTCACTGGTGTCTTTTCACACAGATTCTGCTTTGCTTCCTGCATTCAGTGCAATGGAGTTTCTGTGCCAAAGTCAGCAGTCTGCAAATCTCAGCCAGAACCCACTTCTTCTTTTTTGTTTTGGTTACTCCACTGCTGTTGTGGATTTTCCTGTTCACGCCACAACAAATGGGGTCATATAATGTAGTCTCCACTGATTTATGCAGATTTATGCTTCTGATGTTGAAGTACATTAAATTAATCTGACAGCTAATTTTACAGGCTCTATTCTCCCACTATAGAGAAACTCTGAGTTCACAATGACACTTGGTAGTCAGAAAATTTCTGTCCCACTCTTTATGTAGTGCAAACTTCTTTATTGCAATATTGCAAGGAATCCCTATGCAAGCAAGAGTGCAAACCACAAGCATCTTGTAGTTTTGAGCGGCCTGGAGATAATTTCCAGAGGTAGACACCTCATTTCTAGGGCAATGAAGTATCCCCTTGCCTGTTGTTATTTCTCACAGGTAACCCCCAGTCAGCACTAGGGGAAAATAAAACTGCAAACATTTTTCTACAAGAAGAAAGAACAGAGCCTGTTTATATCACATTTCCAGGATGTTTAGAGAGTAGTATTGCCTTGTGCTAAGAAATACAATACACATTTTTAAGTAGGTCTCTCTTTCTTCCCTCTGTTATCTTGGCTCTCTTACGGTCCTTTCTCTTTCTGCTCTGAGCAGGCAGAAATCCAGCACCTGCAAAACATCTACAGGGCAGCCCATCAGGAAAGAAAGCTTTTATTAAAGCAGCAAAGAGAAATCTTAATGATGAGACATTCAACAGCTCAACTCCAGGAAAAGCTGCATAATTTGACTGGGAAGCAAGAGGTTGAGTCACAGTCACTAGATGTCTCGGTGGGTGTTTTGAGTGGATAATAGCTGAAACTATAGCTAAGGAATTCAAGTGAAACTTTAGGTTACCTTTTCCTTTTAGTTTAGAAGGAGTCCAGCAACTGAAGAACCAACAGAGCTGAAGACAACAAGACTTATTTCTAGCCCAAAGTTCCATTCCTCTTCAGCAGACTCTACAGCCCACTCAGAAGGGCCTGATCCATCAGGGAATAAACAGAGTTGTCTCCAGCTAAAGAATAAACAAAGCAGGAAATATGAGGGGTAAGTAAAACCCTTTCCACAGCAACAGCTGAAGATCACAACCAGTTCAGTGGAGAAGATGTAAGCAGTTCAGTCCTGGGTAATTATCTGAGCTTTAAATATTCCAAAGGGGGAGTTTTATAGCTGTTGAAGACCTATGTTCAAGCAGTTGAGGCACCAAGTTCACTGCTTAGCATTCTGACTAATGTCGTCTCATTGTTACTTCTTGTTCTCCATGTGCCCAGCCTACAGCCTGCTGTTCCAAATGGTAAGTTCCTCAGGGCAGGGACCAGCTTATTGCAAGGTATGTGAGCAGCAACTGGTAAATTATGCTGTCCAGATCCAAACTTGGAGATCATTTCCATACCACTCAGTGAATTCTTCAGGTAGAACACATTCATCACTTCAGCATATCAGTAAACCCCAGTGTATTTATATCAGATTTTCCCATTCTTTGCAGGAAATTGCTCTTCTGTGCAGGAGGGGAAGAAAAGCTTTTAAGTGAAATCTTGATTTTAATCAGCAAATTGTTAGAGTTAGTATTCATTCTCACTGTACTGTTCAGCAGAGACTGCTTCTGATGTTACAAAAATTAAATACTCCTGGTGGTTACAGGGAATTACTTTGACACACAGAAGTGCTGAGATCATACAGATATGGATTCCTTCAATAGGAGAAGCTGAATCTGAGCCTTAATCCTGAAATTTAGAGTCTGTGACTACGTATATCTGTCTGTGTTTGTACACAGATACATATATCTGTAATCATGTAGTGCTGTGATTTGGATTTATCAGAAGTTGGACAATGTCTTATGATGGGGGGGGGGGGGGAAAGCCACATTGGTTTGCCATCGTAAGCTTATTTCATGTGGAAAGGGCTGCACCGGATAATAAACTATTTCATCCTGCATGCAGAAATGTAGAGTAATATTTGTTCCCAGGTATTTGTACTTCCATTTCGAATGGCTCCATGCTCCTGATTCCTCTGTGCTTTAAGAAAGGCTTTATATATTAATTTTAAACACTGCTTTTTTGTTCAAGCAAGTCAACATATTTCATGATGATTATCTGCACTATAAAATGTTCAACAGAGTAATCTAAGTCTGTGGGTCTGGGGCCTGTTACTGTAGTGTTAGAAACAAATTCCTCAATTCAAGAGAGAGGTTGAGGTAGTGGAAGATATCCAGAGAAGGTCAATGAAGCTGGTGAGAGGCCTGGAGCATAGCCCTGTGAGGAGAGGCTGAGGGAGCTGGGGGTGTGCAGCCTGCAGAAGAGGAGGCTCAGAGGTGACCTTATTGCTGTCTATAACTACCTGAAGGGAGGCTGTAGCCAGGTGGGGTTGGTCTCTTCTGCCAGGCACCCAGCAACAGAAAAAGGAGACACAGCCTCAAGTTGTGTCAGGAGAGGTCTAGGCTGGATGTTAGGAGGAAGTTCTTGCCAGAGAGAGTGATTGGCATTAGAGTGGGCTGCCCAGGGAGGTGGTGGAGTCGCCGTCCTTGGAGGTGTTGAAGTGAAGCCTGGATGAAGCAGTGCCATGGTCTAGTTGACTTGATAGGGCTGGGTGCTCGGTTGGACTGGCTGACCTTGGAGGTCTCTTCCAGCCTGGCTGATTCTATGAAATGTACCATTGCCATCAGGCTCAGGCAAGTTACTTTACACAGCATTAATAACCAGGATATCTTTTAATGACGCCACACAACTGCTAATGATAATTCACATTTTCTTGATGGCTTTTAACTACAAGCTGAAAATACTTTTGAACTATATTAATTAGAGTTCAAAATACTCCTATGGAAGGAGCAGCAATGTATTGATTTAATTGGTGAAATTCACTCCTTTGTCATCCTCTGGCTCTAAGCCGATGTATCACTCAACCCCTCAGAGCAGGCTTGAGTTTCACTCAGGATTTAACTACAGAAGGCTTTTGTACTGTACTAGGCTTAATTTTATGCTTAAACTGAAGGTGGAGGTGTCATGTGAAATGCCCACAGCCAGAAGTAATGCAGGAGCTCTGCCAGTGTTCTGAGAAAGGGCTGCATCCCCATTTGCTTCCCACTGATGCCTGTGGAGCTGGGCAGTGCAGATGAGTACTCAGCAATATTCACACTGCTCAGAATACTGTTCCAAAGCAGGCTCAGATGGATGAAAATCCACTTTGCTTTACAAAAAAACAAACAAAACAACAAACTCAGTCGAAGATAAATATATGAATTAAACCTCTCCTTTCATTCAGTGTTCCCCAGACCTTCAGCAGACTGAGAGTCAGGTTTGTGCATTTACTTAAGTCCCCACAGGGAGAGGCTTTCAAATAAATCCCTGCATGGAGCTGATCTATAATTCATGGAGTTATTGATCACAAGTCAGAGAAATCTTTAAAAGGCTTCTTGGCTGTGCTTTCACTTCTTATTGCTGACAAGCCTGCTCATAGGTGAACAGTGAATATTGGCATCAGTCTAGAGCAGACAGGGCCTGGAGAAACTTGCAATGCATCCAAACTGACTGCTGTGTGGTTGTCTGGAGGTCTCTTCTCCGTGTAGGAGTTAGTAAGTTGGGCTGTAAGAGGATGGAAAAGCCTGGGAAATCCCTTTGGAAAAAAAAAAAGCTAACTGAAATAATTTTTTTACCAACATGCACAAAAAGCTTCTGGCTTAGGGGTATGTAAATGGATGTTAAATGCTAGAAACAAGGAATGCAGAAAGTATAGAATCAGTCAGGGTTGGAAGAGACCACAAGGATCAGCCAGTTCCAAACCCCCTGCCATGCCCAGGGACACCCTATCCTAGATCAGGCTGCCCACAGCCTCATCCAGCCTGGCCTTAAACACCTCCAGCCATGGGGCCTCAACCACCTCCCTGGGCAGCCCATTCCAGCCTCTCACAACTCTCATGCTGAACAACTTCCTCCTCACATCCAGGCTGAACCTACCCACCTCCAGCTTTGCTCCATTCCCCCTAGTCCTGTCATTACCTGAGAGCCTAAAATGTCCCTCTCCAAGTTTTTTGCAGGCCCCCTTCAGATACTGGAAGACCTCAATAAGGTCACCTCAGAGCCTCCTCTTCTCCAGACTGAACAGCCCCAACTCTTTCCTAACTCTTATTTAGGGGAAAAAAAAAAAAAAAAAAAAAAAAAAAACAAACCAGCAGTTCTAAACCAGTTTCTTTTCTAAACATTTCTAAAACAGTTGGAAATGGGCAAACTATTTGCTAAGAATTCAGAATATCTTATCTAGATTTGTCATAATAACTTGGGAACACAAAACCAGCTCCCAGATAGTAATTCCTTGTGTGTTTACAGATTTTCTACTGAGAACAAGAAGCCACTGGCACAATTTCAGACACAGGCAGAGAAGTCCTCAGGTTTGCAGCAGTCCTTTGGTGTGCAAGATCCTGATGCATCTGAAACGGTGGCCAAGAAAACCTGTGATGCTACTGCTCAAACCACAGGCTCAGTGTCTGTGCTTAAAGATTGCAGAACCACAGGTACCCAATAAAGAAGACAAACTATATTTTGTGACCACTTAGTCAAGCTGAATGACTTCAGGCAGAAGTTGAAGTTTCAGCTCAATTGATCTTTCAGAAGAGGACTGTTAAGATAATTGGCTCGTGAGAGAGAAATTGTGATGTTGATCTCTTCCTTGGTGGGTTTTGGCACCAGCATCTGTTCAGGATTAGCAAGAAGAAGCTGTAGTAAGGGTGTGGAAAGGAAGGTGAGGCCTTAAAAATAAAAATAAGGGTGTTCTTTCAAAAAGAACATAGATGAACTGAAGACAGACTTTGATAGGACATGCTGGAGCTATTTTATTTTCCAGGTTTTATCCTCAGTTCATATTTTACTCTCAGTAGGATGTCAAAAAAATAAGTAAGCTAAAATAGCAGAGATTTGGATGAAAATATTTCATTCAAACTCTTCTTGTCTGCTATTTTGGGCATTATTTGTGTTTTTGCTAGAGTACTGAGTTCCTCTTCTTTAATAGGAGCATTAAATCTAGTTAGGACTATCTTCTGAATGCAGTTTGCATATGAGGATTACTGAACTTGAACCCTAAATTACCTGTGAGAAACACCTCTACAATGTTTTTTTTTTAAATGCTGATAGATAGATACATCTGTAATCTTTTAAATGTTCCAGTTGAAGAAGTGGAAGTGCCTGTCCCTCATGAGATCCATCAGGTGTGTGGCAGTCAGCACCCAAAGCATTTGGACCATAGTTCTCATGCAGCTTCTGATGAAGAACTGAATTTAAAAGCATTTCCCCAAGGATTAGCTTCCACTGAATCACTGTGCAAGTCAGACAACTTCTCTCTGAGATGTGAAAGTGCCAAATCAGACTCTTCACTCCCAGAATTTCAGAAAGTGTCTGCAGCTTGGATTGACATCTCAGAGAGCTCTACTTTAGACTCTGAATTAGAGCTGAGAAATGGAGAGGACACAGATGTCAGTATGCCAGAAGAGTTTGTCTATGACAATGGTGCTGTGATTACTCATATTTCTAAAGAGACTCTAACTGAAATAAGTAACAGGAAGGAAATGTCACCCAGTGACAAACACAATGAATGTGAAGTGCCCAAAGATGACAGCACTGAGACTTTATCACACTCCCAGAAATGCCCTGGAGATGTTTCAGATCATGGCTGCACTGATGATTTGCTTCCCTGGATTCCATGGGACACAACAAGTGCCTCCAAAGTAAAGCTGGCAGACTCCTTCCAATCTGGTAATCCTGCCAAGGAAGGGCATGAGGCACATCTGGATGCCTCAGACACCTACAGTGGAAACAAACCCTCTTCTGAGGAGATCACAAGACAGGGTGAAGATGTGGTTGCCAGCTCTTCAGGGAGTGCTGATATTTGCTCACCTAAGATCTGTGAAGAGAAGCAGCTCAGTTCTACAACTAGCAGAGTGCAAGAGGATGGTAGAATTGACAACAGTTTTTCTGTGTATCCACCAACAGGTTCTTTGAAACATCTAGATCTGGGAACTGACCCACTTAAGGACACGGATTCTTTGCCACCTGACAAAGATACTGTAAATAGCAAATTATTAGCATGTCTACCTTCAAGAAATATACCAATTTCAGAAGGCAAAAATAATCATGCACAGCTTTTGAATGATAGACTCACACCCAGTAAACTCTCTGCATGCACACCAGGGAATTCTGAGGAAGTCCATACAGAAACCAATTCATCTGACTTCTTGCAAAGAGTGGCCACAGGAGATCAGAATAACTCAGCAACTGAGAGAGAAGCCATAGAGGAAGCAAGGAGGGGACTGTTTTCTTCTGTCTCTTCAACCCAATTGTTTCAAGCTAGGAACTGCTCTTCCAAAGGTGAAGATGATTGCATTAGAGATGAGGGTCTCCCTCCAGCTGGTAGCTTGTCAGAAATCCTGTCTCCTCTTGATGAAGTGTTGTCCTATGGAAGTGCTGACTTGCCATCCTCTAGCAAAAAGGATTTGTCATTCCCAAGTGAAGACCTTCCTCCTCCCCCTTTAGGTGCAGATGTAATGAAAAATGATGGTTCTACCTTCAGTATGGATGATTTCCCACCTCCACCAGAACAAATGACAGTCTCAGAGTCTAGGCAGAGTCTGGATGAAGATCTATCACTGAACATGGATATGTTATCATTACCTGATAACACTGTGCCAGAGGAATTTCCTCCACTTAGTGGAGAGACAACAGATGCTTTTTCAGCCCAAGATGGTAGTCCCTTAGAACAATCTTTAGTTCAAGGTATTTCCAGTGCAAAGGAGCCCTTATTAGAGCACCAAACAGAAGAACATGAGACCTCTTCACAGCATTTGGAGTTCCTGGCTGTGTCAGATGTTTCTTCTGGTCAGGCCAGTGCAAGTCCTGATTTCATGATGAAACAATGCAAAACATGCTTAACACTGCCCAAAGCTGAGGAGGACAGTGATGATCCATTACTATCATTTGAAATTGGAGACAGAGTGTTAGTAAAGCAGACCCTGCCTGGAACCCTCATGTTCAAAGGACGGACTTGGTTTGATAGTGGCCATTGGGCTGGTGTTGCACTTGACAAAGCTGAAGGTGCTCATGATGGAACTTACAAAGGGGTGAAGTATTTTGAATGTGCTCAAAACTGTGGTGTCTTTGTCAGACCCAATGAGATTTCACACCTGATAAGGGCTAACAAAATTGGTTCCAAATCCACTGGAGATGAAGACTCTGACTCCTATGATGATGAATCCTTCAAAGGTGATTGCAAATACTCTGATGAGCAGGAAGGAGGGCTTACAGAGAAGGAAGCAGAAGACACCTGCAGTGCAAGAGGATCAGAAGTGAAAGAAAACCAGTCCAGGTTACACACTGCCTCGCCATCTGGAAAAGCGCAGAAGCTTCCACATTCTGACCAGTGCAAATGCAACAAATTTCCTTGCCAAAATAACTTCATGTGCTTGGGATCAGACACATTAAAACTGGAACTGACACAACTAAACCGAAGGATCCTTGCAAATGTGTTCCCAATGAGAAGGAAGACTGGGAAACCCAATGAGGTAACCACAAGAAAAAATACTTGTTGCCTGATAGAGGACCAGAAAAGAAACAAACTTGCTGATGACATTGCAAGTGAACTCTGTAAAAAACTTCTGCTTGACACAGTAATTGCCTTTTCTGCAACAGCTCAACACAAATTTAAAAGTGCCTTTGAAAAAGATGTGATGGATTATGGCAAAGGCATAAGACAAGAAGACAATCAGAGGCTGTTTCTCCTCAAAGAAAATTCAGCTGCAGCCTTATCTGAACGATCAGCTGAGGTTTCTGATGTGCTGCTGTGTGATTTCGATACGCCTGGTGTTTGTGGCTGTCACACAGCAGCAGAAAGAATAGTAACTAAATTTGTAGATGATGCAGTTAAAGAATATAAGAAGATTAAAAGAAAACATGGATCAAAAGCAGACAAAATATTTCATTCATCTCCAGAAATCTCTCCAACCACATTGCCAGTAAGTACGGTCAGAAAGTTTTTGTCTGCTTAAGTGTTGCACCTGGAATTGGCTCTCGACAAGCAAGCACTTGTGCTGCCCGGTTGTTTATCATCCATAAAAAAATACACCTTGTCGACCTCTGGAACCAAATTGCTCACTTAATGTCATCATTCCCTCACTTAAGGAATTACCCTGCAGCCAGTGGATAGCATGTGCAGGTGGGAGACAGATGAGTCAAATCATAACATTGTATGGTTCTGCTCTGGCAGGGGGTTGGACTCGGTGATCTCTTTGGGTCCTTTCCAACTCCTAACATCCTGTGATAAGATCATAGAATGGCTTAGGTTGGAAGGGACCTCAGAGATCTTCTACTCCAACCTTCCTGCCACGGGCAGGGACACCTCTCAACTAGACTTGGTTGCCCAAGGCTTCATCCAATTTGGCCTTAAACACTGACAGGCAGGAGGCATCCACGATCACTCTGAGCAGCTCATTCCAGAGTCTCACTCCCCTCATACTGAAGAACTTCTGCAAAGACCCAGTCTACCCCTGCTCTCCCTCAACTTGAAACCATTCCCCCTTGTTCTATCTCTAGACACCCTCATGAAAAGTCCCTCTCCAGCTTTCTGTAGGCTCCCTTCTGGAAGGCAGTATAGAAATACCAAGTACAGCTACTCCACATAAAGCAAATGGAACTTTTTTTGGTTGGGATTTGTAGTCAAAACCAATAAATTTGCACAAAAATCAATTTCTATTAACTTCAGAGCAAACCTGGGTGCCTGTCAGCTCCTCTGCCTGACTCCTTTGCATCTGCTGGCTTTGAGACCTTCATATTCCTGTGTTATCTCTGCATGCAGCTTCTAGCAAAGTCAGGATTCAGAGCTGCCAGACTCTCACTTTTCATTCAGCTCTCTGGGAGTTGGAAGCCCAAATGAAATGGGAGCTTTTGATGCCACTGCTTCTAGTTGCATGGTGTCTAATTTTTACTTCTTAAATAGCCCATCAGGGAGTACCACCACAGAAAATTTAAAACTAAAAAGTAAAGTAGACCAAGTACTAAAAAGAAGTAGCTCCTAACCCCCCAAAAAACTTGCTGTGGGGAAGGTGGTCCCAATGTAGAATTGTAATGTTTCAAAATGTCAGATATTCGTAGTGAACTCCAAATGTGGAACTCTTTCTAATGTTGAATTCTACCCAATACAGTTAAAATAGGTAATTTATTTTAAGAGCACATCAGTTAAGAGTTTATTTGAGCCCATGGGTAACAAGATGCTTTTAAGTGGAATCTTAAGTTGCTAATAATCACAATGCCTCTAAAAATTGTATGTAAACATGGAATATGTCTCTTGGCTTTTCTTTTTCTCGCTACTAAAGCTTCTCATCAAAATCCTTGATGCTGGGGTTTTTGGAAGCTCTGAAGACTTTGATCAGCCTAAATCTGACCAACATGTACCTGTGAAACAAACACAAAAGCAGTACCTTTACAAATTGGATCAGTGGCACTCAGCTCCTTGGAAGAAAACTGTGGAAGTTCCTCTTGTGATCCCACATCACAGTTCATATGTTAAGAAACTGTCTGCACTTGCTGTAGAAGAATTATGGACTCCAGAAAACATCTGCTCACAGTTCAGGAGAATCAGTGTGCCAAAGCACTTTGAATGTAATGATCCCCCAGGGAATGATTTGGAAGCAGAAAGCAAGAGGATGTACAATCAGGTATTTTTAAAGCCTTAATTGTTATTAGACTTCTCTAGTGTTCAGTAGGCTGACTCAGTACTCATTACTGCTTAGTACTTATTTAGTGTTAGCAGCTAGAACAATATTAAAACTAAAAGAACATTGAAAGGGATGCTGCAAAATACTGCTTCTGGCAAGCAACTGCAAAATAATTCTACTAGAGTAGATATCCTTGCTCTGACAGAAGCCTTTTGCCAGAACTCTGCAATCACAGCACCCTGAACAGCTACCCCAGTGTCTGGTTTGGGTCTGTTCAGACACAAACAAGCTTCTTGGACAGCTGCAGTCCAGAGTCCCAGTCTCCTGCCTTGGATGTCTTGGTGAGTGTGGAGAGATCTTCATGTTCCTCAGCATTGTGGAACTATCATTTTAGAGCCCTTTAACCTCCTTGTGCATAGATATCCACAGCAGAGTCTCTAGTATAAGCTATCCATAGTTTGTGTTTACACAACCATTGTTCAACACCTGCTGTACAAGTTTCTGTGCTCTGTAGACAAAGCTCACCATGCCATCAGCTACAGGAACAGCAACAATGCAGCTGACAGTAGGAAATTCTGCAGTGAGATGCAGACCTCTGCTGTCACCAGCCCAACATCCTTTGGAAGCACTGAGAAAACTTCTGAAAGGGCACCAGTGAGAAATTCAGTTGGTGTCAGTTCTGTGTCTTTGTTGTTACAGGTTATATTTGATCTGACCCGTGAGTTGCTATCTGCAGAGTATCAAGTGACTGCAAGTACAACCACACTTCCATGGATGAAGGAAAATGTGGAGTCTTACTGTTCTAGGCATCTCTGCAGAACAGATGTCAGTGATGTCAAGGTATGTTCTGGGAAGTGCAGTAACAAGAGTCAGTGATGTCAGCAGATATCCCAATGGCAAAAAGACCAAAGTGTGAACTTTGGGAAGATGATGGCAGTGACAAGGTGATTAGAGGAGCAAACAGCCTTGCTCTGAATGCTGGAATAAGCATTGCCTGAGATAATCAAGTACTCCAAGTTTATGGAGCTCCTCTGTAGAGGAATGGAAACTGGGGTTTTGCATCTTCTGGTTATGACTGCATTTGGTGTAACCTCTGTATTAATCTTTTAGTTTAGTCTTATCTTTAAAATGTGTTGCTTGGCCAGTATTGAGCAGCTGCGTCTAGATCAGTTCCCTAAACTTAGCTTTAAAACTGGATCTTCACACTGGCACCTGTCACTCCTTTCCAATCTTGGCAGAGACAGAATTCCTGTGACAATTCATTTCAGCTTGTTGGTTTTTTCTTATGTTGTAGACATTTGTTCAGGGTGAAATTATTAAACTAATGAATCTGGAAAAGAATGACTTAGAAATGAAAAGAAAATTCCTTAATATGACCAAGTATGGCAACTGTAAGAGAGATAGAGTGGACCTTATTCTGGTAAGCAAACTTCCACAAGGAGATCTGTATCCTTCCTCTAGGTTTAAACTAGAAATTCTCCTGCTTCTATGAGAATTAAGTTTACTTAAAATAACTTCAGAATTTCTAGTTATTGCCTTCCTTTCCCTCACATTTGCAGTAATAACCATGGAATTGTAGAATCATTCTGGTGGGAAAAGACCTTTAAAGTTTGAGTCCAACCATTTTCTAACTTTTACCAAGCCTGGTACCACATTTCTGTGTCTATTAAACACATCCAGGCATGGGGATTCAGCCACCTCCCTGGGAAGCCTGTTTTAGTGTTTGAGAATCCTTTCAGTGGAGAGATTTTTTTTTTACTGATATCTAACCTAAAGCTCCCCTGGTGCAACCTGAAACTGTATCTTCTTAGTCTAGCTCTGGTTACTAGGGAGAAGAGACCAATTCCTACGGCCACTTCTTGGGAAGTTATAGAGAGAAGATTGAGGGGTAATGGGATTAAACTGGAAGAGAGAAGATTCAAACTAGATATTAGGAAAGGTTTCTTTCCAGTGAAGGTGATGAGACACAAGGTTGCTTAGGGAGGTTGTGCATGTTCCCTCCCTGGAGGTGTTCAAGGCCAGGTTGGATGAGGCCTTGAGTGACCTGTTCTAGTCGGAGGTGTCCCTGCCTACGGTGAGGGGTTAGAACTGGATGAACTTTGAGGTCCCTTCCGACTTAAACCATTCTATGATTCAGTGATCTCCCCCCAGCCTTCTTTTCCAGCAGACTTAACCCTAGTTACCTCAGTTGTTCCTAATCAGACCTGTTCTCTAGATCCTTCACCAGCTTTGTTGCCCTCCTCTGAACAATAATAGACTATTTCCAGTTCTTGTGAGTTATTTAAGTTCAATAAATGATGTTAAAAATGCATATATAAATTTGCTGGATTAGTGTGTCTCAGCACCTTTCAGAGCTGACCCTGCTCTTATTCTGGAAGGAAACATTCATTTCCATGTTGTATTTTAGATTCAGGAGCTCTGCAGAGAAGAATCTCAGTGGACTCACTATGACGATGATGAATTTGCTGTAAAGATGAAAATGACTGAAGACATATTTGACAGCTTGATCCATGATACAATTAGAGTTCTCAACAAGATTTACCTGAGAAAAGCATCTGATTAGAAGCTTGTTCCAAAAGGCTCTGATGGAGGAATTTTCATCTGATTTTTTTTTAGGCAAGAAATGCATGATTTAAACATTTTTTTTATTGTGGACTTGTACCCAATACCAGCGTGGCCTCAGATAATTTGCATCTTCAAGTTTGCACTGAAAGGATGCAAGAGGAAATGGAAAAACATTAGGAAAAAAATTTCTCCTTGTAGTTTTCTGCTTTGGGAATGCTTTTTGGGATCAATGTTCTTGGGCTGATGTCACACAGAATCTGAAGGGTGTAAATTTTATTCTCAGTTGAGTGTATTTTTTTTGCTCAACATAGCACACTACTCACATGCCTTTGAAGAGCATAATGTGGTTTAAAATGGTATACAGGTCTACACAAAGAGGATTCAAACCCATTCTGTGTGTATATGATTCTTTGTCAGCATGTTCAGGCTGTGAGTGATGACAAGTGGATCTCTTTTGAACAGAGTGTTAAGCCAGTTGTAGGTGACTGTTTTAAGAGCATAAATAGATGGAATTAAATCTCCCAGAAAGCAAATTGCTGTGGATCTCTGCAGTCTGCAATAAACTCCTCTACTTGGAACAAAACATTTAGGGATGGATGCAGCAGAGGTAAATGTGACTCTGCACCAGAAGTATTTATTTTTTAATATGCTGTGGAACTGGTTCAGAGTAGCCTGGAGCTGGCTTCAGAGATGTGGCATGTGGAATGATGTTGCCCTGCCAGGATCCTGGAGCTAGACATTGCCTTTTAATGTCTACAGCTCTATGTAAATGAGAGAAATACTGATGTCATGCCATTTAAGTGGGATACTTTTTCTATCAGAACTCAAATCTCTGAAAATTAAATATGTGCATGTGATTAGGTTATTTATCATGCAGTTCTCACAAACCCTTTGCCTTCTTACAGCATCCAAACACAGGGTGCTGAGGATGTATTTTTAATTGGCAAAACGGACGAAATCAATAATCCTCCTCTGCATTGGCAAAATGGGGGAAGTAAAAATCAAGATGACAAGAGGAACATGTAAGCATAACTCTTCTCTGTGTATACTGCTGTGGTCTCCCCTCTTTTACAATGAGATGATCAACAGTATATATTTTTTGTAATTGGTCAGGGTTTTTAAAATTAAACACCATGCAAATATTTCTTACTGAAGCTCAAGCTGCTCATCATGCAATAACTGAATGTAAGTAGATCTGACTGAGGCAAATCACATCCATTCAGCCTGCCTTTGCAATAAAAGAAAAACAACTAAATATAAACTTCATTTATACTTGCATTTAAATTAAAAAAAAAAGACAATCTGGTTTTGGTGGGAAACAAAATAAATTTTCAGTTTCTATTTTTAAATACTGATGGCTTAAATCTTTTCAATAGTGAAATGTTTGTTTTCTGAATAAATAAAACAAACTCTGTGTATCCTGGCTGCTGCTTTTTTTTTTTTTTTAACTGAAATCAATTAGAATTGCAGATTATACTGCAGAGATTGTCATTGCCTCATGCTCTGCTGACTGAGCTAGCCAGAGACACACAACAACTCTGTTATCTATGTTTATCTTCTTGTTTTTACACCTCTCAGCAAGCCTATGAGTGAAATAGACATCACCTCTGTTTCCTTTTCACAGCCTATAACCTAATTCTTCTCACCAAAATAGTCCAGCTAGCTTCAAACTAGCACATTTCATTAGTTTTGTTGTTCTGCAGCCAGCTTCTGGGGAGGTTACAAAGCCCTGTCCTGCTAGATGCTATAGGAACAGAAATAAAGAGGCAACTCCTGCCCCAAGTGCATTAACTGCTGATCTTACCCTGGAAACTCTTCTTGTGTCCCTCGTGGTACATTTCCTCAAGTCTCTGACTTTTATCCTCATTGATTAATTAATCCAGATAAGTTATTTGATCTAAGATTAATGCTTTCTTGTCGTCAGTTGATAGTAGATTTAACTCAATTTCTTTCTCCTGGACTTACAGTCAGCTTGTTGGATACAATGACAAATCCATATATTGAGGCACCACAGTTTTTCAGTTTATTGTCACCATGCCTCTGCAGCAGCAGCAGGATCCTTGCTGCGTTTGGAATGGAAGCTATTAAAAGTATCACTTCTAGAGGTGAATGAATAGATGAAGGACTTGTTTCATTTCAGACTGACGCCTTATGTTGTGCTATATGTTACACTGGAGAAAGATAACCATTATATTTGCAATTAGTTTTTGGAGTGAAGTCTGAACCCTTGCAAGGTGCTAGCTACAGAAGGACATAGCTATAAAGTAACTGTTGCTGATGAGAATAAAAAGTGTGTACACAGAGTGTGTCAGATATATTTAATATCCCCCACCATTCTGTGTTCAAAACCTTAGATTCTGGCACCCAGATATATTGACCTGTTCAGTCAGTGGCAAGACTTCAATATCAAGATTACTCTCCTTCAAGGTCTAATATTTTGTTTGCCTTGGGTTTGATCAATATTAACCTCCTGGGTCAATAAATCTTGATACTTGCCTCAAGAGGAGTCATTATCTTTCATAGAAAATGATTATTTCTCAGTTAAACCCTACATTTAATTTTCCTGTAATCCATCTCTTTCATCTCCATACATTTACCAATTCTTCTGAATAAAATACACTCTAAAATATCTTAGCTACTGCAGACTTTATTTTTTTTTTTAACCCTAATTAGCAGCTACCACAAGATTTTTCAATTCTTTGAAGCTGTTGGACTCTGCAATTCTAACCATTAAAGTTCGTTGCTTACAGTACCCAGGAAAGATAGAGACAAAATAACCCTCGGTGGGAGGTGATGCAACCAACCACATCACTTGTAGATGGGGATAATGATGAAATAGATGTGAGTGAGACAGTTCAGTTATTAATGGTTAGGAAAACAGAGAATAAGGAAAAGAAAAGGCAAAGGTGTCAGTATCTGTTCCTCAGCTCTCAGAGGAATGGGGTTTTTTTTGTATGTAAGATTCCTGTCCTTGCACTGGCTGGTCACAAATAATGTCTAATCTCTGAATTTACACTCCAAGTAAGAATTTGGACCCATTTGTTTCCCACTTGAATGATGAAAAGAAGCATTTGTGAGTAGCAGGTGCAAGAATTATCTTTTCGGAGACCTCAGTCTGTCAATTACCTAAGTTTTAAACTCCTCTTAAGTCATCCTCTGGGGATGTTTTCTCTGTTGGTTTTCTACATCTGTTAATGTAATGAAAATTCTTGAGCCTGTACTTAGAAATGAAAGGAAACTTTCATACTGTGGCTACGGCTATAAAAGCTGCAAAAATCCATTACTGGCACACAACCAATTTGAATTTGCTAAAAGGATAGGATTTCCAAGATCCTCTTCAGGGTTCCCAGCGTCCTCCATGCAGCCTTTCATCCCATCTTCAGTTTTGAGGAGCAATGGCTTTTCCCTGCAGAGCGATGTGCTCTGGGATGAAAACAAAAGGTCATGATATTGTAATCTCTTCTCGGTGAGAAGCTACACAAAGTTGAAACTTCTGTTTCTATAGCAGATTGCCCTATAAAATCAGCCACTAAGCTACTGCTTTAACCTCATTTGTTTTACTTCATTTCCTTACAGTCCTCCTGAGGGAAATGCGGCTCTAAACACAGCAGCTGAGAGTTTATTTGTGGTGTGTCCCTGTCACCAGAGTTTGGTAACACACTTAGCCACTAAGCCACCTCCTCCTGGCCTAGGGGGATGAGGAAATAATAAAAACTGAGTTGAAAGGACCTAACTGACTTGAAAGTACCTTTGTAATACGAGCAAACCACATAAGGAGAGTATTCTGAAGAGCTACTCTTCTAGTTAAAGACCCCACTCTTTTTAGTTCCTAGGTGAGAAGGGACTGTAGTTACTAACCTGCTACTTTTCCTTTATGTAGCAGCATAAGTGATAAGGGTAATTCCACCTAGAAAGTATGTCTATGGTAGAATTCAAAACAGAAATTGAGAAATCCTAGTCTGCACCAGTGGCACACACATCTCTGACAAGATTTTCAGTTCTCTGCCTCAGTTTCTCCACCCTTAAGGCGATAGTAACTTTCTAATGGTTGGGTAATGATCTTAAAGGTCTGTTCTAACCAAAACAATCCTAGGATTCTATGAATGGTGCCTGGTGAGGGGGAGCTGCCTAGAGGTGCATCCCCACCTGAGGATCAGCTGGGTGGTGAATGGCTGAGAGCAGTCCTCAGGAAAATGACCTGGGGGTCTGGGATGATAAAAAGCTCAACATGAGCCTGCAGTGTGAGTGCAGCCCAGACAGCAACCCTGTGCTGGGCTGCAGCAAGAGCAGTGTGGGCAGAGGGCAAGGGAGGTGATTCTGCACCTTTATTCTGCTTTCCTCACCCCCCCACCTGGAGTCCTGTGTACAGTTCTGAAGCCCCCAACACAAGGAGGACATTGAACAGTTTGAGCCAGTCCAGAGGAGGGCCATGAGGATGCTCAGAGGGCTGCAGCAGCTCTGCTATGAGGACAGGCTGAGAGAGTTGGGGCTCTGCAGCCTGGAGAAGAGAAGGCTTCGAGGAGACCTTAGAGTGGCCTTCCAGTATCTGAGGGGGACCTACAGGAAGGCTGGGGAGAGACTATTTACAAGGTCTTGTAATGACAGCATGAGGGCTAATGGGTTTAAACTGGCAGAGGGGAGAGACAAACTAGATGTTAGGAAAGGGTTCTTTGCAGTGAGGGTGGTGAGACACTGGCAAAGGTTTGCCCAGGGAGGTTATGGCTGCTCCCTCCCTGAAGGTGTTCAAGGCCAGGTTGGATAGCGGGAGGTGTCCCTGCCTATGGAGGAGGGTTGGAACTGGATGATCCTTGAGGTCCCTTCCAACTTCAACCACTGTATGATTCTGTGTCACTGTTCTATTAATCAGTGACAGACAAAAGAACAGCAACACAAGGACATGCGGACACAGGAGCCGAAGCCGTTTAGTGCTGTATCAGCAGTCTTCTTATATGCCATTCTACACATTGTGGTAACTCCACAAGTGCTGGAATACAACGATCAGATAACACAGTGTTTTTAGCGTGCTTACTGGACAACGGTGAGGTGTTGGCTGTCTTTGCACAGACTGCTTTCATTTCTTTGTTCCAAATGTACTATGCTTCTGTACAAATGTTACTCAAGGCAAGCAGAGCAGTTCTCTACGTTTCTAACGATCTTCCCGCCTCAAGGGTACACAGGGATGTGCTCCAGCTGACTCCCTTCCTCGGTTCCCACAGCCATGTCCCCCTCAATGGCCGGTGTGGCGTGGCGACAGTGAGCCACACCACCCGACTCTCCGTGGGTGGGGAACCCTGCCTCCCTTTCGAAGGAAACGGGGCAGGCTGCCCCGGGGCTGGCACAGCCCCGCGGCGTGAGGGCAGGAGGGCAGCAGGGCCGGGAGGGCAGCAGGGCAGCAGCGCCGCCAGGCCGCGTCGCCAGCCCCGGCGCGTTGCTATGGCGCGCCCCGCCCCGCCCCTCGCTGCACGCCGCTGCGTCCCAACATGGCGGCGGCGGGCGGCGGCAGGCGGCTGGAGATGTGGCTGCTCCTCCTGCTGCTGCCGCCGTTGGTGGCGGCTCGGCTGTACCGGGCCGGGGAGGACCCGCTGACCGTGCTGACGGCAGGTTCGGTGCGGCAGGCGCTGCTCAACTCGTCGGCCGCCTGGGTGGTGCAGTTTTACAGCTCGTCCTGCAGCCACTGCATCGCCTTCGCCCCCACCTGGCGGGCCTTGGCCGGGGACGTCAAAGGTGAGGCGTAGTCGCCGCCCCCTCCGCGGCGGGCTCTGCACCCTGGGAACGGTCACCGCCACCGCCCGGTTCTCCACAGCTCGGCTCCGGCCAGGCAGCTGCTGGCCTGGTCCTCTGGCTCGCAGCCCTCCGCCAGCGCGGCCTCCCGCGGCCCCCGGGCCGCGGCCGTCAGTCCTCGGTGCCGATGGTGGGACCGGGGCTGAGGCTCCGGTGTGGGCCGCAGAGGTGCCTCGTCGTGTCGCCGTGCACGTGGTCACGCGTGGGGCGCTGAGCTGTGGTGGGGCTTTGGCAAGTGTGGGTGGCAGCGGAGCTTTGGTTTCTTGTGCCACCCCTGGGCTTCAGCAGGGTCTTGGCACGTGTGGGTGGCAGTGCTGCTTTGGCTCACTGTGCCACCCCTGAGCTTCAGCACAGCCTTGGCATATGTGGGTGGCAGTGAGGCTTCGGCACACTCCGTCAGCCCCGGGTTTCAGCAGGGCCCTGGCACATGTGCGTGGCAGCAGGACTACAACTCACCGTGTTTCTTGTGGGCTGTGGTCGTGTCTTGGCACGTGTGGCCATGCCTGCTGTGCACTGTGGTGCCTCGATATGTATGGATCACTCTTCTCTAGGGGCAGGTACAACCTTTGCCACACTGCCAGAGTCACACAAGGAGACCTAAATGAGAGTAGCAAGACTCCAGATAGGTTTTCCGGGAATCTAGGGCTGAACCACCACCACCACTCCCACACACAGAGATCCAGCTGTGGATCTGCATGCAAGCAGCTCTGTGTGTTGCAGCATGCAAGTGAATGCACTGAAGCACAGCAGGTATGTTTGGTTTTTAAACTCGGAGGCAAGATAATTATCTTCTGAATGTTTTGTAAAGAGACTCCTGCTTTAGAGGCTAAATGGAAAATAAATACTGTGGTGCTGGAGAGGCCATGCATGTGGTTGGTTTGTATTGTGCAAATTCAGTATAGTGTGAACGGGCTAGGAGGAAAAGGAGTGCTAGGAAATAATACAAGAATCAAAGTAAAGGGGAGTCAGATTCTCATCAAACAGTGACTTAAAAAGAAATAGAGGCTTTTGTGGTTCATAGCGAGGTGCTGGTGTTCGACTCTGTTTGTAGATCCAAGGTAAGGAAACTAGCAGACTCCTCTGGTGTAAGTTCAGTAACTCTAGTGGAAAGAAGATCTGAGATCAGATTTGTAGGAAGTGTTGTACTTCATATAATGGTGTTAAAGGCTTTTAAGCTACTCTTAGTTTAGCATTTCACTTGAGACATTGCCAGGATGGAGAGAGCATTTGTAATGTATTCATTTGAGAGTGAAGAGCTCTGCCTTTTCTCTGGCAGCCTTGTATGTGAAAAGTGTTAAAGATTCACATGAAATGTAGGTGCAGTATCAGCTATGCATGAGTTCAGACAAACAGAAGTGGAAGTCTACCCAAAAATAGGTCCTGATGAACTTGTCACATGCTGAGGATTGCTTTTGATGAAGAGAAACTCAAACAGCGAGAGGCAGAGAGCAGCGCACTTCATGTGCTCCTTACTTGTGTGTGTGCTTATAAAAGCAGTAGCTTGGCCCTATTTTCAGAGAAATGTTGCCTAACATTTCCACTTTCTGAACTGATTTGCTTCTAGCCAAAACACTGTTAGATTTTATTTACTTCTGTTGTGAAGAAAGCTAAGAACAGGGAGGTGTTTGAACGAGAGGACACAGCCTCAGGCTGGGCCGGGGGAAGTTTAGGCTTGAGGTGAGGAGAAAGTTCTTCACTGAGAGAGTCATTGGACACTGGAATGGGCTGCCCTGGGAGGTGGTGGAGTCGCCATCCCTGGAGCTGTTCAAGGCAAGGTTGGACGTGGCACTTGGTGCCATGGTCTAGCCTTGAGCTCTGTGGTAAAGGGTTGGACTTGATCTGTGAGGTCTCTTCCAACCTTGGTGATACTGTGATACTGTGAACACTGCAGCAAAGATTGTGAAGAGCCTGAGCTGACCAAAGCTTTTTGTCAGCACAAGACAGGAACATGTTTATATATTGCCACAGCAGCAGGATACCTTTGTAGTCAGTATTTTTTGTAACTTGCAATGACTTCTTCAAAATGTGTAGCTCCTTTCTCATCTGCACTCACGGTAACTGCAAGTGATGCACTTATGTTGCTATAGCCAGGTAAAGGC
This sequence comes from Tricholaema leucomelas, assembly GCA_013400475.1. Lineage (NCBI taxonomy): Eukaryota > Metazoa > Chordata > Aves > Piciformes > Lybiidae > Tricholaema lacrymosa > Tricholaema leucomelas. Next base: position 726,798 of record WAAF01013766.1, on the reverse strand, counting down.
CTATCTGCCTTTTAATCCGTTAAGTTTTTATGAAGACTTTCATTTAAAAAAAGTGGCTTTTGATGTTTGTGGACATTGGCACTACCAGCAGATGCAATTGGCTTCTGGTGTTATTTGTCAGCAGAATGTTTGCCTTTTAAAGCTGAACGAAGAGACTGAAAACATGCAACACTTTTTGCTGGTAGCTTCATCCGGAAAAAAAAGCAACCAAACAGACAAAAAACCCAACCCAGATGTTTCTCCCACTTGGGCTGTGTCAATATTTAATTTTCAAAATGAATTTCCACATTTGCTGGGATATTACAGCTCTCCTTGAGGATGCAAACTCCTCTGTGTTTGAGAACTCTTAGCTCACTGTGATTGTATTTGATATAGTCCAGCTAAATTGGTGCAACTACTTTGTCCATAAAAAAAAAGCCTGTGCTAATATACTTACTTTTATCTTTAAATCTTGGCAGTGCTCTCATTGCAGACTTCAGAGCAGAACATAATCCTGAAAAATAGGAGTGGTGCTTGCTGTTGTGTAATTTATGCTTTGGGTTCAATACTCCCAGGCTTTAAGCTTAGAGTCCTTGCTGGTACATTTGTAATCTCACATTCAGTTTTATGACAGTAGTCCAAAGTGGCCATTAAAGTTAATTGTACTTCTTCTGTCTTAAAACCTGATCGAATCCATCCACCAAAATGCCCGTGGGCTGGAATTATATGCAGTAATTTTCTGTGTAGAAGTAACAGACCCTTGCAAATGTCATATATGACAATCTTTGAATTATATGCAGAAGCAAATCTGCTCCTCTGCATGTGGAGCCATCGTTGTCCACCTCACAGTTGTTGCTCCAGACCTAGCAATAATGTTTTCCTTCTAGAAGTTGTTCTCTAAACAGTGGGGAACTGCAGGATCCTTATTGTTACTCAGGAAGCAGCCTGCGTGTTAAAATACGTAATTCTCAAGCAGCACGCAGGGGGAGAGGCTCCTTGTGATGTGTCTCTTATATCCCTGACTGAAACTTCCTAATGGAAGATGACACACGGTGTGCATCGACCTGCTGGAGGGGATGTGCAAGGTTTATGCAAAGAAAGTATCTTTCTTGTAATACACTGTGACTGGTGCATTTGGGGAAGTTTAGGTTGGACATCAAGAAAAATGTCTTCACTGAAAGAGCTGTCAAGCCATGGAACAGGCTGCCCAGGGAATTAGTGGAGTCCCCATGCATGGAGGGGTTTAAAAGCTGTGTGGATGTGGTGCTGAGAGATACGGTTTAGTTGTTACCAGGCAGTGCTGGGTTAATGGTTGGAGTGGATGATCTTAAGGGTCTTTTCCAGCCTAAACAATTCTGTGATTCTATAGTTCTGTGGTATTGGTATTACCTTGTGACTGGTGTGTTGCTATTACACCGTGACTGATGTGTTGGTTGTCTATAGTGTGACTTAACTGAGAGGTTTGACCAACCTGCTGCATTTCCAGTGTGTTCAGTACATTCATGTCATTCATTCAGTCTTGTTCAGCATAAACAACAATAGTGTGGGTTGATATGGTATTATTCATCTACCCCTTTCATGCAGTTCATGAGTCAGGGTTTGAAAGATTACTAATCCTAATAAAATCAGCAGCATGTAAAGAAACCAGTCCAGGCTCCAGTGTAAACTTTCACAACCCTGCCTCTGCACTGCAGCGACTTGGGCATCCTTTGGAGGGGAAAAGCAACTTGTTCAGCTAAAACAGTGATGAGCAGCACAGCCCAGCTGGTGCTCTTTAACCCAGCCTATAGCTGGAGCTGTGGGGCTGCTTTGTTGTGAGCACCCTATTTGCATGAGGTTCATAGTGCTTTTATTCATTGTGGAGAAGAGGATGGAGACAGGTGGAAAAAGGAGGAGGAGTGGAGAAATTTGAATGAGATAGATACCCAAAAGCCACACATTTATTTATTTAGCATTTTATTTGCTGAAACAGACTGTTGTATCTTTTATGCTGCTGTGAATGTGTGTCCATCTGCTCCAGCATGTTTGTAGTTCCTCCTGGTGCCTCTTCAGCTGTTGGCATGTTCAGCACAACTGAAATTCTCCATCAGCTGCCCCAGCCTCCTCCAAAGACAAATAAAGGTCGAGCAAAATTTCCAAACCAGTGAGGCGTGCAACTGCCAATCAGATCATGAACTTGATGAAGCTTTCATGCTCTTTGCTATAAAACAAGTTTAATTTTAGTGCTTTTTACATTTTATTGATACTTGGGAACTGCAGTGTACCTTCAAATATTGCCCACAGCTGGTTTGGTTTAGCTGAGCTTTAAAAAGTAACTAAGGAAGCTCTTGGAGCAGTTCTTCCTTAAAGTGAATGCTGCAGTGGAACATGGCTGGAAAAGATAAGTCCCTAGCAAAATGAGAAGGGAAAGAAAAGCTATAAATGAGTTGAAAGCTTTTATTGAAGTTATGTCAGCATATTTCTAGAAATACTTGAACTCTCATGAAACATTTATAAAGGAAACTCAAAGTGGTGTTCAAACTCTACTATTTAGCACTGTGGTTAAAACTCAGCTATTTTTGGAGGTATATCTAATGTATTTCTGAACAGGACTAAAAGATAAAGACAGCTTTGAGTGTATTGTGGAGTTGTGTACAAGTCTGGAGGGCTCAGAGAAAATCCTAAATTCAGTAAACAGTGAATCCTTGTTAAACCAAGAACTTATGTTAAACCATAACACAGGATGCAGCAAATGTATGGTTTTGTAGGGATGAGTAATTGTTGGATGAATTTGATTCAGTTCTATATATTCTGATTGGTTTATTTTGTGAGCTTAGCTAATGGAAAGAGCTCAGGGATATAATCTGATGTCTTGAACTTGTTGCATTGCCCTTGTTTCATCTTCTGGATCCAATAAAATGTCTTCAGCCCTGGAAGTGCTGTGTTGTGTGTTGGGGTTCTTGGTACTTAAGTGTGGTGAAAATATTGATGCAGCTTTAATAACTAAAATCTCCCTCTTTTATTGTATGACACTTCACGATAGAAAGGAACAGCAAATAAGGATCAACCGAGGGCTTACATTTTTATGCTACTGGAATCTTTTGGAGTTCAGTTTTTTACTTCCATGGGAAGCAGGGTAATCCATCAGCTGGGATCTGTGATCAGTGCTGCTGAGGAGTGAAAGATATCTTTTGTTTTCAGACTGGGAATCTGCAATTAGAGTTGGTGTGCTGGATTGTGGGGAAGAGGAGAACTACGAGACGTGCAAAGAATATGGTATTCACTATTACCCAACCTTTAGGGTAAGTGGCAGAGTGTATGCTTTAGGTAAATGATGCATGCTTTAGAGTGACTGAAGCCATAACAAGCTTATTGTGCAGATTATTACATGTAACTAGTTGTTCTTTAGAGGGACTAGGTCTTTACTTTTGTTGGGGAAGCTACAGGGTTGATAAAAGATTGATTTGAGTTCTTCTTGCTGTGCTCCTCAGTTCTGAATTTGAATGATTCTTAGTGGAAGAAGAAAGCACAATATTGTTACTTACAAATAACACCTAGTTGTGAGATATTCATTAGATAATAACCATTTGTATAAATATTTCTAAAATTTAAGTATTGGTGACTGTTAATAGTGGGTTTAGTTTTAATGTGTGAGAGTAAAGGTAAGGCATTAACATAATATCATGAAATCAGGAATTTCATGACCAGTGCTCCAATTAAAAATTTACTCTTGATTGATCTTTCACTGGTTTTTCTAATTAATCTCATTATTTGCTGTAAGTAGCTTTCAAAAGGGATCTTGTGCTTGCCAAAAGTATCTGCCATTGTTCATCTTCAGGTCTGAGTGCCATTTTTAACTCCTCTGTCTCTGTCAATCCATGTAATCATATTATTAACCCTAAGCGTGGGCAGGATGTGATGGATGGAAAGAATTGAATGAAACTGTGTTATGACAAGAGAGGGAACAGAAGACATTTCCCTGTAGAATTGCTTATGTTCTACCTTGATAGAAAGAACAATATTCTTTTATTTTTTTTTCATCTTGAAACCCCTGGGTGTAAATTGGAATGCAGTCTTTATTAGAGATTGAACCTTCTCTATTTTACAGCAGCAGACATTCAAGCTCCATTGTATCTCCTGTTTAACCACTGGAGGGAGTTGAGAAAATGAGAATAGTGTTCTGAAAAGATGCACAGTTGGTAGTGGTGATTTGGCAATCAGTTAATGTTTGCAGTAATGGAGAAATTATCCAGAATTGAATTATATGTTGTGCTATTTCTCCTCTAAAAGTTGGCTCTATTATAGATCAGAATTTTGTCTGGTACCTGTGAGGAGCAGGTCTGTGGGACTTACAGGCTAAGAGGGAAAACTGTCTCGTAAACAGATGGATAAAAACATTTTGTAGCTTGAATTGTAAGAAGTAAACACTTGCAAGCTGGTTTTGCTTCTAAACTGAGCTTTTGTCTTAATGAGTTATTTCCAAAGCAGTAATGTTTTTTTTTTTTTTCCTTCCCCTACATAGTACTTCAAAGCATTTACAAAACAGTTTACTACTGGAGAAAATTATAAAGGTAAGAACATCCTACTGTAAGAAAAAGAAACCCCCAGGGCAGTTATCCTGTCAGCCAGGAACATTATCACAGAGTAAGCAAAATCCTTTTGCCTGTCAATTAACTGAGAGAGCTAGAATTGGGATGGACACTAAATAGCTCTTTAAGATACAGTATCACAAATACTGTAAGAATATTAGACAAGTAAAACATGTTCCAGAACTTAGGGCTCACAATCATCATTGTTTTGAAATGTAGTTCTAAATTTTTACCACAACTGGGTAGATAACTTTTCTAATTCCATTTCCCCACACACACCTCATCAGCATGAGATCCAATTTGCTCAATCCTGACTCTGGTGCTTTTTTGATCTGTTGGCCACTTTCCAGGCATCCTGAACCTCCCCCGGAGAACTCCTATTCAGATGTTGACTAACTGAAAACAGGCTTATCCCCGGTGTCTGAGGGGATCACAGCTTGAGGTGGTTTGTCTGGGGACAAAAGTAAAGTTGTCTTTTTCAATGGATTAACATCTAAAAGGCCAGAGGTCAGAAAAGAGACCACCTGCACCATTAACTCTTCGTGTAGAAAGAGGCTGTAGTTGTACCTGTTACTTTATAGCATTTATGAGAATTTCTGCTTTTTAGTTTACTTCTTTTAAAACAAATAAAATATTCTCACACTTGGGTTGTTGTTTCCTTGTATTTTTCAATTACTTTGTAATCTGACCTGACCCATTTAATGAGAGCAGTGCAGCACTGCAGCTTTGAATGCATGATGAGTATCTCCAAAAAAGCTGCTGAAGTTACACCAACTATTGTGAAAAGGAGCACAGATGAAAAGTGAAGCATCATTTGAAGAGAAAAATCAACAAGGCAGGCAGATGGTTTGATTTGGAAAACTCTTGAGGTTTTATTAATTTTGGGGTGGGATGACAGCATTTAAATATGATTCATCTCAACATTAAAATGAAACCCTGCAACTGCATCCTTAGGTCCCGTTCTTCAGCCAAATTCTGCTTTTTAAGTCCAAATCTAAGCCAAAAACATATCACAGAAAAGCATGAGACTTTGGGAAAACCTGCCCATGAGTTGTTGAATTTCCCAGTTTTCTGAAGTGCTGTGTGGCTTTTTGTAACCTGTTCTCAGCAGGAGCAGATCGAGAGCTGCAAACAGTTCGCCAGATGATGGTTGACTTCTTACAGAACCATTCCCAAGAGCTGAGGCCACCTGCTTGCCCACCATTGGATCCAGTTTTGTAAGTCCTTGGTTTAAAGTACAGCTAGTGCACCCTTACTGTGGTAAAGAAATAAAGTGTAGAAGGGCCAGCTAAAGCTGAAAGGAGCTTTTCTTTCTTGTTACCAGTTCTGCTCTGAGACCATAGAATGAAATGCAATCACTAACAGCAGGTCTATTGCATTCTACCTGTGCTAAAGAGCTTTTTCTTCTCTTAAAAGGTCCAGTGATGTCATTTCTCTTCTTGACAAGAGCAGCCAACATTACACTGCTGTTGTGTTTGAAAGTAATAACTCCTACATTGGACGAGAGGTAGTGTATGACTTATGAATGGCAGCATGAATATGAATGAATGCAATCAGCACACAGCCGAATTTGTTGTTGTTTAACCAAGCAACAAAATCTGATTGAATTAAAGGGTCACAAAGGTCAGGTCATTGAGATACCACAAAGTCAAGGGATTACACTGGGCTGTTGTATTTACTCACACAGAGGAACTTGCTTACAAATGAATGTGATGTTGTGTTAACGTCTTGCATTTGCATCGTAGTAGAAGATTGATTTATTAGTTTCATTGTTAGCACAATTCTTTTTTTTTTCTTCCAAGACTTGGAAGATCAGAACAAAAATATTGTCAGATGATGTCACTATTTTGTTACTGCTAGAGAACTGTTAATATTAATTCTTTTGGGCAGCTTTTGTGATTTCAGCTGTTTATAATATTGTGAATTTTCTGGTTCTCCTTTTTTTTTTCATACATAGGTTTTAGGAAATTTCATTCTAAATTAAGATGATAGCATAAAATTATTGTTACAGCTCTGAGGCCCTGAGGAATTGAAAGTCTGGTTTTTTGCTTCTCCCACCCCCACAATAAAATATTTGATTTGGCTTCATTTCACTATCTAATGAGCCTGCTGTTAGCTTAGACAACTGTTACTTTTCTCTTCCTGCCAAGATCTGGGATAAGTAAAGAAAATAAATTGCATAATTATCTAGGCATAATCTGTGCAGAAACATCCAATGTCTGTGAAATGTTTCTAATTAGTTTTGCTGCTGAGATGGCCCAGTTGCATAAGTGGAGGTAAGTGTGCTGCCAAAAGCCAGACTCGCTCTCAGAAGCAAGCTGCTTCCAGATATTTGCATTCTGGAAGCTGCTGTGTTGATACCAGTGGCCATTACTGAAGAGAAAAAGTGGGATGATTCTAAAGTTTTTCAGCTTTTTATCACACACTTTGATTTTATTACCTGCTGTTAGAGGGAAAGATTATTAACTGATTGTTTAACAGAGTTTGCTTTTAGAAGAAGAAAATATTTGCTAATGTTATGTAGTGCTTTAGCCTTAAAGAATAGTTTAGTGAAATAGAAAATGTCCTTGTTTTCAAGTTTACAGCATGAGACAATATGAACAAACCAAGTAGAAGTCACAACAGGTGAAGGGAAAAAAAGCCATGTGTTTATCACTGGTGGAATGGAGGAGTGAAGGGTCTGTCATAAACCTGTTGGCTCCTGTGGAATATCTTCTGGGCTATTCTGAGGTTTATGAGGACATTTTGTCATTCATTCTCATGTTTTCTTCAGGTGTTAGATTTCAAAGGGAGAAGATAGGAGTCATAATTTCCAGAGAAGAGTAAATCTTTTTTAACTGAAATTGTTAGTGTCCACAGAATACTCATAGATGTACTTCCTTGGTGAGCAGCTTAATGATACCCTTAACGGATGATGCGCTTCACCTATTTATGTGTCTTGTCCTGCCAGATTGGATATTCCTTCAACAGTGTATAATTCATGTCATCTTTTCATTACCCAGGTTATCTTAGACCTGATCCTGTATGAAAACATCATTGTAAAGAGAGCACTGAATTTTGATAAGCCTCTTCTTGAGAAACTTGGTGTTACCTCAGTCCCTTCATGCTACCTGATATATCCAAATGGGTCCCATGGGTTAATTAACATGTAAGTAGCTATCTGTCTGAGGAATATGGGGAGATTCACCTCAGCTATTAAAGCAGTTTCCATACCTTCCTTTCATAGGAAGCAAGTTATTGTATAAGCTCCTTTTGCATATATATAAGACATTGTATCCTGTATCAATACATTACTGACTGAAGTTGTTACCTGTATCATCAATAACAGACCTAAGACTACCTTTGCTTGTTTATAGCTTTAACCTATTACTGTGATACTTCTGAAACAAAAATTCTTTGGAACAAAAATAGAAACAAGGAAGCAGCAAGCTTCTTTAACAGACTTGCTATTAAGTGAAATTCCTTGTTCCATGTGAAGTGGAAAAAGTGCCTGGCTAGGGCAAATTGACACAGTGATGAACATGATGTGTTCTTATTTTGAATGGGATTATTGTTGTTACTGTTCCTAAATTGAACATTATTTCATTTCACTTTGTATGAAAACGTAAGGAAAAAGTGTTTTGTTGTGAGGATGCTGAAGCCCTGGAGCAGGCTGCCCAGAGAGGTTGTGGAGTCTCCTTCTCTGGAGAGGTTCCAACCCCACCTGTGCATTGTGATCCTGGGCAAGCTGCTGTGGGTGACCCTGCTTTAGCAGGGGGATTGCACTGAATGATGTCTGAAGGTGTTTTCCAACCCACACCATGCTGGGGTTCTGTGAAAAAATAACACATGGCATTGGGGCTGAAAAACACAAAGTGAATATCTTAACTTTTAAATATAGTGATTTGCTTTGGATATTCACTTAAAAGTAATCCTCCCTTTGTCCATTTATGTGCAGTTTGAAGCCTCTGCGATCTTTCTTTTCTTCGTATTTAAAGTCACTGCCAGGTGTAAGAAAAAAACTTCTTTTGCCACTTCAGCTGCCTGCTCAGGAAAACAAAGAGGAGAATACAGAAGTGAAAGTATGGAAAGAGTTCAATAAGTAAGTGATACTCTTGTTTTTCAGATCAGTACTTGGTTATTATAATCTGCTTGGTTTTTTTCTTGTTATGAGGGAAGCTGTGCTGTAATTCGTTGTAAAATCCTAGTGCAGTTCAACATTGTACTTCATTCCATCCCAGATGATGTGCCTTGAGCTGAATAGGTTAGTCACTACTGAATGATCTGCATTCTTGAGTAAAAGAGATTCATGTTTAGTACTGGAGAAGGGACACTGTCAAAACTGAGAGCAAAGGCTTTAGCTCCTGCTTCAACTCCATCCATTTCTCGGTGTATTCAGGTGAGACTTGTGAATTACTTTAATTCCACTGTTGAGGTAACAATCTCTACAGTTGTGAGAAGTATTTTAAACAGTTCAAAGGTGAAATTGTTGATGGCTGCCAGTATTTTGTTTACAGCAAAGGGCATCTGCACTGCCATAGAAAGAGTGTTTTCTCCTGAAGTATTGTAGACAGCAAAATACTGTCTGCAACTACCTGAAGGGAGGTTGTAGCCAGGTGGGGTTGGACTCTGCTCCCAGGCAGCCAGCAAGGGAACAAGGGGACACAGCCTCAAGCTGTGCCAGAGGAGGTATAGGCTGGATGTTAGAAGGAAGTTGTTGCCAGAGAGAGTGATTGGCATTGGAATGGGCTGCCCAGGGAGGTGGTGGAGTCGCCGTCCCTGGAGGTGTTCAGACAAAACCCGGATGAGGCACTTAGTGTCATGGTCTGGTTGATTTGCTAGGGCTGGGCACTAGGTTGGACTGGATGATCTTGGGGGGGTCTCTTCCAACCTGGAAGATTGGCTGATTCTATGATTCTGTGATTCTAAATATTCAGTTGACTTCAAAGTTTAAAATACTTATCACCCATCACCTGAACTGTATAGACCAGTGAGTGGAATTGTTGAAAAACTTGAAGCAATCAACATCCCTTAAAACAATGAATAGTAAGATAACATGCTGTAACATTTCTGTAGGAAATGTGGGTGCAACAGTGCCTACAAAAAGTGCTTGTCAGATGCAAGGCTCATAGAAAATACTAGAGTCACTGTGAAAGATGTTTATCATAGCAAATCCAGTAAGGTTTATCTTTACCCTCTTTCCCTCTTTGAGAGAAAGATGCAAAGGCTTTGCAGAGAGATAATCTCTTAGCATCTTTACATGAAAAAGATGTAGGACTGAGTGCTTTCATTCTGTACTCATTTTTCTTCCATAGACACCATTATTGTCATCTTCTCTCAGTGACTTATAAAATACTTGCTGTGAAACAGTCTGTTATCAAAACAACTTAGTTCAATCCAGCTGCTTTTCAGCAAGACAAAAACCTTGTTGATATGAATCTCCAGTCCAGCTATATTCTAAACAGGATCCTTTGGGAGAATCTGATTCATTCATCTGGATGTCTGTTTAAGAAACTTGAAGCAGAATTTTACTGTTCTTTTTAAATTTCAGTGAGTACATTATTAATGAAGACAATAAATTCAGAGTGAGTCTGTAGTTTGAGTTGTTGAGAGTATAGATTATTCTGTATTGTAATGTGTTACTTAATGAATGTGAATTATAAGGTGGAGTCAGGCAGTTTCTGAGATTATTTGCTTTGTTAATTCTGTTTGGTTTTGGAAGTCAAAGTGCTGCAGAGCTCTTACAAGTAATAGATTTAACACTTCTTCTGTTTAGGCAGTATGAGAGCAACAGAACTGACTAAAGTTTGTACTCTGAAGGGATTGAAGGGTGGGTAACATGGTTTACTTGATGCACCTGTACTTTGTAAAGTGGTTTTTTTTGTTGTTATGAAGATATTTGCTGGTGAGAAGGAACTCTTAGAATCTTTATTTTATGTGTTTGAACTTGTACCTAACTCTGTCTTAAGAGCTGGTGTGATTAAAATTGGCTGTTAAAGAGCCTACAGCAGCAGTGCTGCATTGGAAGAGGACTTCTAGATTCAGTCCTTTCCCACACTGACCTTTTTCAGTCTTGTTTGCACTCCTGCATTGTGTACAATCTACTTTTGTTCAACCAAAACCTCCCTTTTTTCATAGCCTGTCATTTTTCTGTTTGTGGTCAGCCCTGAGGAGAAGCTGTAATTTCTTTACACTAGCAATTTCCTTGCTGACAATGTCAGGGTTATGATTTCATTACAGGGCAAAGCTGGCTAGGAAGCAGAAGGTTTAGTCAAATAGAAAAATTCTTGTGCCTGGTTGTACTTCATTTGTCTAAACTCTGAACAAAGTGGCATAAAATGACTCTTTTAAAGGACTACAGTGGAAGTCATTGAACTTGACATTCACCATACCTGAAGTAACTGCTGTGTCTTCCCATACTGCTGTGGGATAGACTCCAATCACTGCAGAGTGGCAAACGTGCAGGTTTTAATGACACCTACTATATATCAATTTTACCTTCATGACTAGTGAGAAAATGAGCAAAAGAAACCTGCCACTTGATACCATTATATATGTGTGTTTCAGATCCAAGCTGTACATGGCTGACCTTGAGTCTGGATTGCATTACCTGCTCAGGGTAGAGCTTGCTACACACAAGACACTTGAGGGAGCTGAGCTAAAGACCTTCAAGGATTTTGTTACCATCTCTGCCAAGGTATACACTTCTAGTCTTTGATTATTTGCAAGAATAAAGTGACTCTAACATAAAATTTGTTCTCTCTCCAGATGCCTTTCAGAATGTTTAAATATACACTTCCTCACTAGCTTAACAAAATACTTCTGTGAGTTTCTTTAAATGTAATTTCAAAGTTGTTATGATGGCATTCTGACATACTGAACTAGGTTGAAATGCATTTTAATTTCACCTCAGAGGGTTTAAAATTAAATCAAGCTTAAGTAGTCTGCAGCATATTGAACAACCACTGTAAATATAGTCCATTTATCAGATTTTCAGGATAAGTAGCTATTCAAACTGAGTGGGATTAAAAACCCCCTTTGTTTTTCATTCTTGCCTGTTGGATTTTGTTAATGCATACTTGACAAATGGTGCTCTATTTAGAAATGTTAGCAACTCCTGGCTGCATTTTGAATATAATTGAGCTATTGACTGTCATGAATTATTTCAAAGTAATTGGAATGTTGAATATAATTGAATATTTAAAAACTGAAGATGCTCATCTAGCACATTTGATCGAAGGGACAATATGTGCTGTATAATGGAATAGAACTTGGTAGAAACCCTGAAGTAATTCATCTTTATAATGTCAACTAATTCAAATAGCCAGTGTCTCTTTATGTTTACTTACTGAGCAGCTAACACTTTGTTTTAAAATAAAGAGGGTGAATCAAGAGCTATTTATGGGACTAATAAGGCCTGTGTGAACTATCCCAAATATCTGGATTTATCTGAAAATCAGACAGACGTTTTCTTGCCCCCCTCCTCCCCACTGCCCTGCAGCCATCAGAGGTCAGAAATCTCTAGCTGGCCTCATTTCTTTAAGAAAGTGTAGTGGTAATCTTTCCATCATATTATCCCTGAAACATCCTCTGTTCTTCCTGATGGCTCCTGGCCAGCTGATGTCATTTGCTTCCCTGGCTATTAAAGCATAAACGGGGAATGCTCTCTTTTAGTTGCACGCTCCTCTCCAGACTGCTGTTACACAAGAGGGGACTGCTGTCCTTTAGCTGCATTTTCCTAGCATGTAACATTTCCCTTGTAGTTCTCATCCACCATTCTCTGCTGTTTGCAGTGAGAAACTTTATGCTGTCCTCCTGTGTAGCAGCATTTGTAGTGATTAGTCCAAAGTCACTGAGGTCTCTGATTGCCTGCTTGAGGAATTTTCATTGTGATAGTATCAGTTTTTTTTGCAATCAGTGCAAAGTCTGTTGCATTTTGGATCCTCAATGAGAGCAATATCTACTTGAGACACTGTGCAACCATTTTTTTTATGCCAATGCATGATACTCTGGGGTCCTCCAGGAGTGAATGTACCTATAGTACACAGCTCAGAGGTGTGCTGATTTGTCACAGCCTCTCTAAAGAGTTGTCAGTGAACCCAAACAGTGTGCAGGAGTTCTTGGGTTAGATACAGTGCAGATAATTAACAGAAGAGAGTTTCTGCCTCTTAGATTTACAGGTGGCCAGGAAGCAGTCAGGACTTAAAGATGCTATGAATAGCTGCACGATGGCTGCAGAATCACCAGTATGTTTACAGCATGTTCAGTCATGAGTGGCTTTATTTAATGTAGCAGACACAGGGAGTTTATTTTCCCATCTGTTGAAATGCTGCTTCCTCTGGAAGGGTGCTTAGAGGATGGGATGCATATTCTAGCTGATACTGTAGTACTTGCAATGATCATTAAAGCAAAATATCATTTCTAGTGTAAAATAGTGGCATTGCCACTGATTGACAGTTCCTCATGCTCATCTGCCAGACTGTGACTTCTTGTAGCTGCGAGTTAAGGAACTCACTATTTCCAAATCACTTTGGAAATCACAATTACACATAGGAAGTAGAAAATGCTCTTCTGAGTAACCAGCTCTGACACTTGAAGGAATCAAAAAAGAATTGTGATTCATTTTCTAAGAGTGAGAAGGATTTTAGCCTCTCTGACTCACCTGGGTCTCGTCCTCCTTTCTGAGCTCTACCCTGAGATGAATTACCTTAAATGAAAAAGTAGATGTAATCTCTTGAAAGTTGTTTGTAGCATTTTTGCCTGCTGTTGAAGAGCTTCATTTACTGGTGAACATTTTGTGCCTGTAAACTTGTAAGCAGCAGTTACAGTGTGAGATGGCTTTTCATGGAAAACAGAACAAGCAATTCATTTGCTTGTAGCAAAAACCCAAACAAAACTGAAGCGTTTTAAAGACAGGAAAGCTACATTTAAATACAGATAAAACTCTATGGCTGATAATGAGATTTGTGCTTTAAAGTATGGGTATTTTCTTCTGGTTTTTTTTTGTCCCCTCAGCTTTTTCCTGGCCGTCAGCCTGTGGTAAAGTTGTTAGAAACCTTGCAAGAGTGGCTGGTGAGCCTTCCATTAGACAAAATCCCTTATGATGCTATCCTGGATCTGGTCAACAACAAAATGCGGGTAAGCTGATACTAGTTTCCAGCATAAAATACAGCATTAGTAAAGGATAAGATTCTCTATAAATCTAAGACATCCCTTATTGATGAGCCCTCAGGCATAATGGAGTTATAAGAAGGTTAAAATGGAAATAAAGTGAACTCATTACCAGCACAAAAAAAACCCACATGAAGGAATTGAAATGGGCGAGTGGAAATGGCACAATCCTGCCTCAGTTCTGTAATGAGCAAGCACTTGCTAACTCACACATGTTCCTTAATGCTAGCTTCAGATGATGCAAGATTCCCAGTGGATACCTGTTGAGTTGCCTTTGCTTGCCTGCTATCAGCAGGATTCTCTTGAAGATCCCAGTTTAAGCAATGGGAAATTTACCTGCTGAATTGGGCATTAGCAGGATTGGAAAGGACCTTTAAGGTCATCCAGTGCCAATCCCCCTACCATGGCCAGGGACACCTCAACACTAAATCAGGTTGCTCAGCCCCATCCAGCTTAGCCTTAAAAACCTCCAGAGATGGGACCTCCACCACCTCCCTGGGCCCCAAATACTCTTTCATTCCCTTGCTGGGAATCTTCCTCACTGTCTAACACAAAGCCCTGTGATAGGATTGTGTTTGTACAGAAGTTAACATGAGGTCTTTTCAGATTTCAGGGATATTTCTCACTAAGAAAGTCCAGTGGGTCGGATGTCAGGGCAGCAGACCAGAGCTGAGAGGATATACCTGCTCCCTTTGGAAGCTGTTCCATACCCTGACTGTTCAGGCTGCACTGCGACCGAAAGCTTTGATAAATACAGGTAACTAGCAGCTGTGAGAGGTACCTGAGGGACGAGACAAGTATGTGCAGCACTTCTGCTGTGCCACAGAAAAAGTAACAGATGAGATCCAACTCTTTTTGTGTGCAGATACTCGCTGTGGGTTAGTATCGAGGCTTAGCTTTCAGGTTTGTACCAGCAGAGGTCAGAGCGTAGCTTTACTGCAGCAGGAAGGATTGGAAAGCAAGACTGTCAGCTTGTCGTTGCTTAGAAAAGAGATAAATAATGTGTGTGGCCCTAAAGATGTGAGCAATTAAGCAGAAAAAGGAGAAAATTTCAAACGGAGACTTTTTTTAAGTACCTTGAAAGGGACGAAAATTGTTTAGGTTGCTACAAATTTTGTTTGAGAAAAAGGAGATTTAACAGTACAGTTTTGTAGCTGTAAAAGGTGGATGATCATTAGCCAGTCCTGAGATGACAGTGCTTAGATACTGAATAGTGACTGGCTTGGCTTTTTTTCAGCTAGTGTCCATTAATCTGTGCAGTGATGCACTGCTTTGCATGCACTCGGTAAAATTGCTGATTTTTGACTTGCAGCATCTTGTGAAGCAGAGTGTTAATATTCTGGTGATGATTCATATTTAAGAAACATGCTGGATATCTAATCTGTTTTCCTTGCACAGTGGAAATAAGGTGACTAACACTAAAAGATTGGCCTTTATATGTTTTTATTCTTGCCAAGACAATGCTTGGTTTGGTTAGAGTTCTATTTTAGTTTTCATTTAAAGCCCTTTGAATGCCTTTTCAGTGGAATATAAGAATTCTTATATTATCCTGCTAGATGGATTGGTACTAGATAATAAACCCTAGAAATTTGCAATTTGTCAGTTGCTGTGGTTGTATGTTAAAAAACCCCAGCCAACAAAGCCCTACTATTTCATGATTTCCAATTATGGCTACGCAGATTTGCAATCACAGTGGAAATCTTTCCATTCTTTATATGGACTCTCCTGCAGAATAGTTGTTTGGGGTTGTTGTTGTTGGGTTTTTTCCCTGGATAGCTGATCATCCTGTTGTTGATGTTGTGTTTTGGCCTGTTTTGTTTGTTCTTCATGGCACAGGAGGTTGATTGAATCCATTTAATTTAGTGCTGGTGAGTTTGGAATATTTTGCCCATCAGCTGTTCACCAGGATCCTGCATAAGTTCAAGATCTCTTTTTGTCCCAGTTGCTAAAATTCTAAATAAATTTCAAAATATTCTTGGTGTTTAACTATGCAGAATTGCATCTTAAATCCCTCCCATGTTTCAGGCACAAGCTTGAGTCAGTCTGAAGTTAAAAATACATTGCAGGCCCTGAAAACTCTTTGGCACACTTAACCATCGATTTAAATCGGGACAGATATGTGATGATCACTTCTTATGGTGAAAGAATTGGGTCAGTCTGAGACTGTCGGATTATGTCTTGGGAGGTTTTCCTCTCCTTATTGCTTGCTTAAATCCCATCTACTAAAAAGCATGATGTACTCTCTAATCCTTCCCACCACAGGTAGGGTTTTATGGTTCTTGTCCACTTTAAAGATTAGGGTTACCCTGAATTGCAGTAGTTTGGGAGGAAAGAGAAAAGGAGGATTACACGATGATACATGGCAGATGTTAATAGAAGATTCATCTCTGGGCTGATAAAAGAAAAACAAACAAAATGAGCCATTTTTCAATTGTTTGTTTTCTTTTGAAAGCAGCTGTGTTGTTCTTGGTGGTTTCCTCTGCTCCTAGAGCCTGGCAGTCAGTGTCAACCTGCTGTGGTTTCCTTGGTAGAATTGTTGGGTTGGTTTGTTGGGTTTTTTTATTGGTTTGTATTTGACACATTGTAGTGAAATTTAAACCTGCAGCCTAGGCAAATCCAAAGGAACTCTGAACAGAACTGCTCACATCCGGGGATGTATAAAATCATTGTGGAAATCAAGTCTTCAGCATGCTTAATTATATGAAAAGTGGGTTTAGGTAATAGGATCTATTGGTGTGTATAAAGGAAAAAAAAATCATCTGGATTCTTTTTAATCTGTTGCTGAATTCAGAAAAAACTCCCCACAAAATGAATTTTCAAGAGGCAGACATTACAGAGGAGAGCAGATCTAATTAAATTTGTGTATGAATTGCTGTATCCCCATAAAGAGGTTATTTGCTGCTGGTAACTTTTGTTATCTTTGCTGTTGTTGGTTTGTTTTTTCTCTCAAGATCTATTTTGGGCAAGATCTATTGTGGTAAAACTGTTTTAGTCCAAAACTCATTTCAACTTTCCAAAATTATTTGTCAGCCTTTCTTTTAATGCTGTAATTTAATCTTCTTTAATCTTGTTGGTTTTATTTATACATGCCCAGTCAATCACAGATATTGAATGGCTGAGCAGAAATTGTTTGCTTTTTGTGATTTCTTTTTGCCTTTCAAGGCTTTATTTTTTTGCTGCCATGTTTAAGAATATGATGTTGCTGTTCTGCAGAAGGATATTGACAACAGTCTTCCTCTGTTTTAGACCCATAACAAGTGACAGTTTTGAACAGGTTTCATTGAGGATTGTTTTTTCCCCCCAAACAATGCCTGGACAGAGGGAGTATGGCTCCCCAAATTGTTTGTTATTCACTACCAGAGCAGGACAGTGAGCAAAGCACTGTAACCCTTTACTACAGAACCTACAAACCCTGCGTTGTAAATTACTCGTGGTCGAGGTGTTTGGCTGCAGGAGTGGGTAATTTGATCAATCTGCATCATAAAATGTGTTTCATTTGACAAGTGTAACATATAGTACCTTTGTAAATACATTTTGGTATAATTTACTAGGTCAATTAAGCATGAATCAAAAAAACTGTGAGACAGAGATGAAGCCATTAAGATTTCAAACGAGTTGGATCAGGTTTTCAAGCCACTTAGAGATGTAGGCACTACCTGCTGTTACAAGAAAGACCCAGGACAGAGTTCTCCATCCTTAAAGCCCTTAGAATCACAGAATCAGAATTTATCTTACTGCTGAATAAAGTGGTGATTCTTCTGCATTCTCTTTATTGTACAGTAAGTGTGAATGTGGCAGAAAGAATAATGTGTTTGGGTTTATTTTAGGGGGAATTCCTGAGTTACTCTTGAAAGTTCAGCTGTTGCTAAGTAGCCATTAAGTGCTTGCCAAAAAAAAATGCCATGGAATTAATAACTGTAATGAGGTTCTGGTATTCTGTGATACCCAAGATCTAGAGGAACAAGCAGGCACAACCCACGCACCTTGGGAAGTACCAGAGGGTTTTTGACTCTTGGCTTTTCTATAGCAAGGTCACTGTAACTTTAGTGCCAGAGCATAAATGGAATGGTGAATGTGTGAGATAAATAGTTATTGGCTAAGGTATTGGAGCAAGTCTCTTACTTGCAGAAGAAATGGGTGAAGTGTAGACAACATGGGCTGTGCATGTTGGAACAGTTTCAAAGTGTACTCTGATAATAGGCTTCTGGAAGAAAAAAAAAGTTAATGTCTGATTTTCATTTAGTTGAGTTTGTTCCCCCTCCAGTTGCAAGGCATCATTTGAAAGGAGAAATTTTACTGTGAAGAACACTTGACCTTTAAGTTGTGCTTTAATGCCTTGTTGAGGGTAACTTTGAAGGAGGTTATACAGGCTGTGTTCATGTGCACTGGTATGAGTTAACTACTTTGCATTGTGTGTAACACCATCACTCACCTGGTGCTGTTTGAACTTGGTTTGAAATAATTCCCTTGTAGCTGTGTCTGATATCTCAGTCAACTTTTCAGGCAGTGTGTTTTGAATCCCACTGTTTGAGATCACTTTAAACTCTACATTATTTATGGCCAAATTGGTTTCTCAATGTCTCACCTCAACTGCCCAGGGATAAAATTATATATGGATTCTGGGGAGGAATTTTTCTTCTAAAAACTGTATGAAGCTTTTAATCTTTCTGATGTCTTTATGACTTACAGAGGTATAGGTCCTATATGCTGGCACGTGTGCTATGCCTATCTTTAAATCACACAAGTGATTTAGAGATAAGTTCCTTATCTCTAAAGTGGAAGGGTAAATTTGCATAAGACAAGAAGGCTGCAACACTTCCTTTCTCCTATTCCCCTTGTCCCACAGTTCACTTTTATGTCCGATGTGTTGAAGCTACATTTCTCCATGCCTCCATCATTTCTCTTCCTAGGTTTTGAAGACAACCCCCAAGCAGTTCTTCAGATCATGCGAAGATACATTCACCACTTTTTTGGATGCCAGGCTTGTGCTCAGCATTTTGAGGAAATGGCCAAAGAGTCCATGGACTCTGTGAAAACCTTGGACGAGGCTGTTCTCTGGCTCTGGGAGAAGCACAACGTGGTGAATAACAGGCTTGCAGGTAGGAAGACCTTGCCCAGGAAACCCCCCAGAGGTGTGGGTGTCTGAAAGACAAGGCTGTGGCATTTTAGACAGCGTGGTTTGTATCTGAACAGAGAGGTGCAATCAGGCTCTGTAATGTGAGTTTAAACCAGCAGCAACACCTGTTGCAGCTTGGCAGTCCTTTAATAAACTGACTTGAAAAGGTTTGCTTCACATCTACACTGGTGTGCTGGGGAGGGTATTTGTACCCAGAGTGTCCCACTCAGCTCTGCCTCCAAATACCAGCACACTAACCTTGCATAAGTGAGAAATACACACTTGGGGTACACTGTCCTCCTCTTAGAACACAGGATGAAAAAATATCCTCATTCTCAAATGTTTCTTCTGAGAGTTCACCTATTCCTTCGTAGGGTAAAGGAGCAAGATACAGTTCAGTTACTTAATCAGTGGATAGAAACCAATTCAGTTAAAACCTGTCTTCATTGTGTTCTGGAGGAGAAATGATGATAATTGAACAGGAGACTTAGCTCAGGATAAAAGAGCCTGAACTATTAGCAGATCAGCAACTGAATAAAATAAAATGACTGTATGAAGAAAATCTGTTCCCACTCCATTGCTGTGTTCTCAGTTAGACTGAAAGGACCCTTAAAATACTGGTTGTATTTAATCCCTTCTGTTATGGGGATATCAAGTAACTAAAGCACTAAAGAAAATTGGTTTCTCTTTGCACTTAATCCCTGTCTGCTGTTATGGATCTGTGTAATGTAGCATTAGTTACCATTTAAATATGCTATATTGTGTTTATATTATGATTCTGCTGGATTCCCAAGATTTGTGAAGTATTAAATACTCGTGTGAGTATAACCAGTTAGTCTCCTTCCTTCAAGGAGGGGAGGGGAGGGGAGGAAAAAGAATAAATGATGAGATTATTAAATAAAAACATCCCCTCATGTTTGTTGTTACTGCCAGGTTGAACCCAGGGAAAGGTAGTGCTGTTGGCTCGGAGTTGCTAAGTAGTGGAGCAATACACTTATTTAGAACATT
Source organism: Tricholaema leucomelas (assembly GCA_013400475.1). NCBI lineage: Eukaryota > Metazoa > Chordata > Aves > Piciformes > Lybiidae > Tricholaema lacrymosa > Tricholaema leucomelas. Next base: position 706,977 of record WAAF01013766.1, on the reverse strand, counting down.
AAGTTATTGGAAATCTCACTTGGCTATTGATTTAGATGATGCAACAGCCAGTTAAAATACCCTTTTAGTAAGAAGTATAAAGAGACTGGAATAAATAATAATGTTAAATTATGCTTTTTAAGTTTGCTAAAATTTCTCCTTGGGACAGTGACTTATTTTAATCCTTAAAAGCTGCTTCTGGATTGCTGGTAATAGATGTAGCTCCAGTGAGAAATGGTGTTTGACTGGCCAATGAAAATGCCATGGCACAGCCTCCCAAGTGTGGGTCATGAGATCTGCTCTGTTGTGTTCTGTAGCTTCAGAATATAGAGAATTTGTAGTGGTCTTCCCTTTGGCAGGAAAAGATGAAGTACAGCAAAGTGTTCTGTGTGTAATTTTATCACAAGACATTTTGTTTCTACTTTCTCTACTGAAACAAATCGTTTGAGTGCCCTTATTTAAGACAGGTGAAATGCAGACCTTCTGCCTTGTAAATATCAAGGAGACAAGAAGCATCCTTGGAATCCCTCAATATTTTACTCAAAATCCTGCTTTTAGAAATGATAATAATTATAAGACAGTAAGAATCTATGTTTACTTCTGAAGTATTTTAAGCACTGTTGTATTAATAACAACCAACTGAGTAAATCAGGTAGATTTTTTTTCTTCTACAGCTGATCTCCATCCACATTTTAAAATGGTTTTGGCTTTTTTTAGAGTTAAATGCAGCAGTGGCTACAGTGCTCAGCTTTCTGTCATCGAGCAGAGAGGTGGCCAGAGCTATATCTGCAACTGAAATAGTAAAATTTGGTGTAATTCAAGGCAGCATCATATCTTGAAAGGCTGAAAAACAAGCTGGAAAATACAACTTAAATATTAGAATGGCTTTTCAAGTACTGAAACTCATTTGCTGTAGTAATAGTGCAAGTTCAGATGAAGCAGGCTTAGAATGGAACAGCTCACAAGGCAGAGACACAAAAATATCTGCAAGTCTTTTTGCCTTGAGAGTGCTTGCAGCAAGCCAGGCTTTGGGATTAGGGAGAGAGAGAAAGAGCAGTTTGTTCTGAACCATAACTCACCTTAACCTCTGAAAGGCCCAGATGGTGCTTTCCTGCCTTCTAAAAACACAGCAGTCGTAGTTATCTCCTTGCATTACAATTGGAACACTGCAGCTTTTACTGAGGGAAAAGGAAAAGAATTGTGATTAGAGTTTGCCTTTTGAAGCAATGCTTCAGAATGTAGTTGATAGATGCACGAGCAAGCTTAGGAGTTCCCAGGTTTCTTCATGATTGCCTTCAGTGTAATACAACCATTACTGTGCTCTGGGCTGGTTTTGCCAGCCTCACAATTTCTAGGTGAGAAATACTGTCTCTGGTTTGCAGCGAAGTGTTCAGCTTGCCCAGCTGATTCACTTCTGATATTTTATTTCTTTGTTGTTGTTTGTTGTTTTATTTTCTCCTCCCAATTAGGTGATATGACTGAAGATCCAAAATTTCCCAAAGTTCAGTGGCCTATTCCAGACATTTGTCCTGCATGTCATGAAGAAGTTAAAGGATTACACAGCTGGAACGAAGCCCAAGTCCTGCAGTTCATGAAGTATCACTATAACAGTGAAAATATTCTATATAAGTACACTGAAAGCCAGACTGGCTCCAGTGAAACAGAACAGGGAGATAAAAGGGAGGGGAAAGACAAAAGCCTACAGAAGAAGCTGAGTGACAACAGAGAAAATAAGATCCGGGACAAAGAGAAGACACTGGATTCGGGATCCAGGGCGTTAGAGAAGCCGATAGCAAATCGCGGACCTGTCAGAGATAGCGATAAAGGCGCAGCTGGAGCAGCCAGCCTTAAAGAGACCAAGCAGGCTGTGTTCTTCTTGGGGATTGGCTTTTCCAACCTAGACATGAGTCTGTGTGTCATTCTCTATGTTGCATCATCCTTGTTCCTAATGGTCATGTACTTTTTTTTCCGAATGAGGTCGAAGCGGTGGAAAGTGAAGTATTATCGCTCGTCTGTCTAGAGGTTTAAACCAGGAACCAAGTTTTCATTGTACGTGGCTGTTCAGTACCAGATACAGCTTTAATATTTATGATCAGGGATTTTAGATGCAGTATTCCTTGTTTCGAATCCCTTCCTTCCCAAGTCATTTCACAAGTGTTCTAGCTTGATATGTGGAGCTCCGCTACAAGAACCCTACTCTGACTGAGGTGCACAGAGCTGTTGTACCGTACGACCCCTGAAGGAAGCTTTGCATCTTTCAGTTAAGACTTTTTCCATGACTTACCACCTCCATCCTTTACTCATTTTCAGAGTAAACGTTGCATTATGCAATCAGCTGTGCCTGCTTTAGAAGGAAATTGGATATTGGTCTGTGTACTTCAGGTTTGGGGTTTTAATTTATCCAGAGCTGATTTTTACCTCCCAGAGTACTGAACGGTTTATGCTGTTACCTTGGCTGCTTCATTTGGAGAAGCAAGATTTCTGATGGTATTTTTCCTTCTTTTTTTATTTCAGGATATAAGAGTTCTGTTTTGATTAAATCCATTCCAAACCTCTGTGACTTTCTGAAATGTTATTTACACTGCATATTTAAAGGAGAAAGCATTACATGTTCAAGTAAGTCTTCCATTCTCCTCTGTGTTCCAGCAAGAGAATGTATGCACCAGGAGGTGTATGACTATACTAGGAGGAGAGTTTGGGGGCAGTTTGCATCTCTAAGCATTTCTTTTATGTCATAAGCACCCTGATCCTGACTGCTAGTGCTGTCATCCAGTTTAGTAGGGTTTAGATGTGAGCAAGGACCAACTGAGGCCTGGTGCTCTACTTGCTTCTCTGTTGGATGCATTAGATAACTTGGCTCATTCATCCACCAGTGAACTAGCTGAGTAATTATTGTTATCTATCTGGAAGCCAACTCTGGTGAACTCTAGTAAAAGGAAACTGTGTTTAGTGAAGGACAGGGAGATGTGCAAGCATGCCAGAACAAGTGGACAGAGCTGGAAGTACCAAATTCCTTGTGATGATCATGGTGTGATACTACAGTAATGATGTTTTTCTCATGATGATTACAGTACAGTAGTTTTCTTCTTCTGAGGTGGAGTAAACACTTCACTTGGCCTTTCCAGTTCTGACCTCACAGAGAGTATCACCTGCTTGCTGTGAAGTTGTCTGTGCAGTCCTGGGGAGAGCAGCCCACTTCTCCTGCCCTTCTGCTGGAGTGCTCCTCTCTTTGGGTCAAGGAGAGTTTAACTGCTGGTTAAGTCCAAGAGCTGCTCTACTGGGATGTGGCACCATTGCCTTTATGGATCTGTCTGGGGTCCTGGCTGGCAGCAGTTAGAAGCAAGCATGAGAACAGTTACAGAATTACCCTTTGGAGTAAGAGTTCCATTCTGATGCTGGCTGGAGGAGATAATTCACGTCCTGGATAGTGAAGTTTATAATCCTATCCAATGTAATTGAGCATGTTCTAGTTATCCATTACCTAATCTTTAGTTAATCCTAATAGGTTTTGGCCTCAATGTTTTCTTGTGGCAGTGAGTTCTGCAGATTAATTATGTTATATAAAATGGCTTTTCCTTTCAGTTCTACATTTGCAACTTGTAATTTAATTGAATGTTCACTAGCTCTGCTGGTGGGTGAGAAGGAATAAATAGTCCCTGGCCAATTCATTATATTGATACCATTAGTGTCTCCTCCTCTTATTTCTGTCCCAAGCCCTTGCATAAAAAGTTTAAAGCCTAGCACTCAGGAGTCTAAAAGCACAAATATTTCACAGGGATATTTTTCCATAATCAAATCCTGTTTGCTCACAGAGCTGACCAGTTCTGACAGGAGCTTCTGAAGCTTCCACTTGGAATAACAAAACTCTGCCTCGACAATTTACTGTCCCTTGTTGCTTAAGTTTATCACAGTAACGCACACACACAAAGGAGTAACCTTGTGTGGTGGTCATAAACGTGTCAAAGGAGCAAACCTCCCTTCACATGCTACTGTCAGTCTGGTGTGCATGAAAAGGGGCACTTGTGGTGATTTTCTCAAACCTCCTTCAGTGCTGTACGCACTCAGTGGGCTCTTGCTCCATTGTGAGAACTTTAGCTCTGCTTTCTCCATGAAGCTGGAGCCAGTTCCAGCCTTCTGCTATGTACTGCTCCATGAGGCCAAGAGCTGCCAGCAGCACCTGTAAGCAGCTGCTGCTGCCTGTGATCCAGCAAGAAAACTTCTCTCTTTTAATTTGGACATTAAATCTGTGACATGAAGTTTGTGCTTCTGAAGGACCCTTGCTATTCAAGGGTACTTGCACAAGGAGCCATCATAGATCTGTTTAGGTATTTATAAAGTCTCTGTAATTACCTTTGTAGTACCAGAGCTTGAATATTGAAACAACTTGCAAGTAACTAGAAAGATGGAGAACCAGTGGTGCAGAGTGGTCCAGGCTGGCTTGTCAGTGCTACTGGCTTTGTGCTGGAATCCAGTGAGAGGGCCCAGAAGGAGGAGAGTTAAGAGGTGAGCCCAGAGTTTAGAAATCTAGTTCTGAAAATTGGGTAGCTTATAAATGACCTAATTTGTGGAGATGCTGATACCAGGCAAGAAGAAATGACATTGAGCTCTTCAAAAAAGCCACCCAAACACCAAAACCTCAAACTAGAGCGTGACAGGTGTTAGGTGTGGAGAACATGGGCAGTTTCTATGGGACTTCAGTTGCCAACTGCCAGTGTTGTTGCACCTTTTGAAGCTGCAGTCAGTCATTACTGTGGTGGTTTAGAACTCTGCCAGATAGAGAGACCTTGGGAGGTTTGTGAGGATAATTTTGCCATTAAAAGAGCAGCAAATGGGGATCTGGAATACAGTGTAAGTTTTTGCCACACATCATTAACTTTCCTGTTGCTTTGATGCTGCTGGAAATGACAAAATGAACCAATACCGACCCTCAGTGTCCCTTTTTTGTTGTTTCTTAAGAGTGTAAAAGCGTGAGGTGAGGATGTTGGTTATCCATGGTGCTCTAACCCTGCTGCCAGCTGACTGGCCAAGGCTTACCCTTCAATGCTGGTAGCAACCTCACCTGGGAAAGTTTTCAGTTGTTTTAGCTGTTGGTTTGCTTGTGCTTATTTTGTGTCTTCATAATGACAAATGACATCATTCTGTGTGTCCTGACTGTAAAGATGCAGTACATCTGCTGGGGAGTGTGTGATGCTGCTTTGCCGTGGTGCATCGTTGGTGGCTGAGCTACCCCAAGTGTTTCCTCTTAAAACCTGCCTCAAACCACCATCTCCTCACTCTTGGAAGCGTTATTTGTGTGTTGCATTGCACCACAGAAGTTTCCACGGTGCCTCCTTCATCTGTCCACCTGAGGGCTGTCGTTTCCAAGAAGGATTTTGCTGCTCTTTGTAACCCACAAAGACTACTTTGCTCTTCAGAGATTTTTTTAATCTGTGTAGAAAAGAAAAGGTGAAATGTACCGGGAGAGAAAGCAAAGTTACAAGTGCTAAAGAAACTCTAATCAAGTTGTTCTGAAATGTACCAGGAGAGAAAGAAAAGCTACAAGTGCTAAAGAAACTCAAGTTGTTCCTCAGAATTCTTGATTTCTAATTTCCAGTGGTGTGTGCATTATCCACCCTGCCCTTCCTGCAACAACCATCCTAGCAAGAGGTCCTCGAGGTGTCCCTGGGTCTGTGGGCATTGTTTTCTGAGATGTACAAATAGTGAAAGCAGCATTTCAGTAACTTAAATGTTTTATTTATTTTCATTCAGTCACTTGACGTTTCCCAGTCTCTGTGCTGGTTTGGTTGGTTCGGTTTGCACTCGGGCTCATACCTCTCTAGGGAAGAAGAGTGACTGTTTTGTACTAAACCATGAACTAACGTGCTTGTTTAAAATAAATGGCAAAGTATTTGGGCAAATTGCTGTGTTTGGGCTTCTTCAGTTGTGTTTTCAAGTCCTGTGCAGCAGGGATACCTGGTGGACACTTTTCCAAGCAGATTGGCTGTTGGGTTGATTCTGAGAAGCACCAGGAACAGGGAAACTTCTGCTCCACTACTTTTTCTTCCTCTGTTATCCCCTAAGTTTATAAGCTGTCAGGGAAATTGTCCCTTGCTGACCAATGATCTGCACATTTTATCTCTCTACACACAAACAAACCTTCCATTCCCTTTAAACCTGGACATTTCCTCTTTGCCCAGGCTGGTGCTGACCTCTGCTAGGTGTTGCTGAACCTTTGCAGTTTGTGATGATGTCCATGGTGCCAGGGAGGAGGTGGGACAAGTGACTTGTTACAAATATCAATCTGTCAGCAGAAGTCCTCAAGGTATTCTCAGAAATCAATTAAGATTTCTAGACCTTAGGTGAGGTTCTCTGCAGGCTGGCACTGTAACCTCCTTCTCTGGGGAAGCAAACATTTCCTTGCTGGTCTGTGATGTTGCCTGGAAAGCTGTGGTGTTCTGCTGGGGAAACCGATGTGTGGGCTCACAGCCTGAATGTCTTGAGGGCAAACACAGACATCATCGCTTTGGGGCAGGGGTAGAATCATAGAATCACAGCATTGTTTTGGTGTGAAAAGACCTCTAAGATCATCGAGTCCAACCTTGGCTTTTAATCCATGTCCCCAGATGCCATGTCCACTGGATTTTTGAGCACCTCAGGGACAGTGACTCTGCCATCTCCCTGGGTAACCTATTCCAATGCTTGACCAGGCAGAGTGGACACTGACAGAGTAGACACCCCCTGACCTTAGCACCCAAAGTGAATCTGCTGCCTTGTTTTAAACAGATGCAGGGTCTGAGCAGAAGGGTGCACAAGAGTGCAGAGATCATCTCAAGGGGCTTGTGGAAGCCTGCTGAGGTGGTGCCACAGTGTGAGTGACCTGTGGGTCTGAAATCAGAGAATATTTTGGGCTGGAAAGGATCTTGAAGATCATCTAGCTCCAACCTGCCTGCTATGGGCAGGGACACCTTCAATTGGACCAGGTTGCTCAAATCCCACTCCACAATGGAAACATGAGGGTGCACAGAGCTACCACGTGGTGGTCCTGAGCGGGACATCAGCCATCTCCCTCTGTCCTGCACAGCCACAACTGCCCCTGCCCTGAGCCATGTGTGCTGAGGAGCAGTCATCACCTCACACTTTCTTAAACTGCTTCTTTAGAGGATCACACTAAAAATCCACTTACGAAACTGAGCTTAAGAGACCATGAGGAGGCAATACCTGCCTCCCACCCCCTCCTGAAGCTGTTCATGGCCCTGGGAAGGGTCAAGCTGTCCCACTGCAGCCAGTGTTGGTGGTATGCAGCAGGATCCATTGCAATACCTGGGGACTTCTCCAGCATGGTACTGCTGGTGGTCAATCAGAGCTCTACCCATACCCAAGCTGTGCTCCATCCAGCCTGACATTTCTAGGTGCTTTAGTTGGAGTCCTCAGATCCTGGTCCTCAAAAGGTCTCCCTACACTGTTTCCCATCTGTACAGGTCTGAGCTGTCCCCTAGCCAGATGAACCATTGAAGAGGACAGCCCTGACCCAGATGCCAGCCTCTGCAGCGCCATGCTATGCAGGACCTGGAGCAAGCAAGACATCAGGCTAGTACCCAGGGGTGCTCCATAGCGATGCAGGGCCAAAGTAGGTGCCAGGAGGTGGGGCCCCTTGGGGGTCTCAGCGCCGGACCCGCCCCTCAGCTGCCCCCACGGGCGGGCGAAAGTCCCCGTGCTGCTGTCCTGCGGGAACATATGTGTGTTGGGAGGCTCCCGCCCCTAAGCTGCTTTTATTAATTTGTAATCCCCCGCGAGCAGGAGGTAAAGGGATTGGGGAGGATTAACAGGCTCACAGTAACAACCACAATTATCAGCTCCGGCTGCCGGGGCAGGCGCTGAGCGCACTCACGGGGCTGGCCCCGGCGCACGCACGCACAGAAGCACGGACACGAAGACACACAGCGACATGCAAAGACATACATGGACACACAGAGACATGCAAAGACATACATGGACACACAGACACACAAAACACACAGAGATACACAGACATGCATGGACACAGGCACATCAGCAGGCAGACACACACAGACGTGCATGGACACCCAGACATACAAAGCACACAGATGCACAGACACGCACCAAAGCACTGACACACAGACATGCATGGTCACAGGCACACAGACACATCAACGAGCAGATGCACACAGACATGCGTGGACACACAGGCATACAAAGCACACAGAGATACACAGACGTGCATGGACACACTGACATGCACAGACAGACACACTGACACAGACATTGACACGTGTGTTCACACGCCAACACCTCCACACATGCACAAACACCCATGGAACAGAGCACAAGAGTGGGAGTACTGGCACAGGAGCATACAGGGGACCCTGCACACCCCTATGAGTACACAGACTGGCACAGACTCCCTGGCACACGCACACAGAGCTACACCCACGGCTGAGCATGTGCTCACCCCTGCGCTCCATGTACACACACATGTTAGTGCGTGTGGGAGCTGTTTGAGCATGTTTTGAAGCCCTGCAGATGTGATGCTTGGGGATATGGCTTAGTGGTGGACTTGGTAGAGTAGAGTTCATGGTTGGACTCGATGATCTTAAAGGTCTTTTCCAGCCTAAATGGTTTGATGGTTCTGTCACCCTGTGCTCACCCCTGCAGCACACCCATGCGCCTGCACACATACGCATCTCACATCTGCGTCCGCCCATCTTCAATTAGTGCAGTTAACCTCTTCCAGCCCCATGGCTCTGATTGCCGGGGTCAGACTCGAGTCCTCACCTGTTACCTCTCCGTGCTCATTAATTAATTAGCTAAGAGGAATGAGCACCCACCGCTCCCTAAGGGCGGTGTCAGGGTGGACCCGCTCAGCGGGCGCAAACGAAATTCAGGCTCAGGGGAGGTCAGGGGGCGGCTGGGCCCGGGGGGAGTCTCCTTCCTATGGTGACTCCTCCGACCCCCACCCAGTGCAGCCGTCGGGAGCTTCGCGGCGGCTCTGGAACCGTTTGTGCACCCGTGAGCGGCCGCCGCAGCTTGAGCCCAAGCGTCCACGGCCACGGGTGGGACGCTGGGGGGACGGTATGTGTCTGTGACCCCCCACGCCCCCCATCTCTTTCGCTTTTGTGATGCTAAAGAGCCCCGCGGTGAACCGTGGCCCAGCTGCGGCCCGGCCCGACGGCTCGGTGCCGCCCCCGGCCCGCCCCCCCGCGCCGGCCCCGCTCCGCCCCGGGCGCGGCCAGTCCCCGCACCGCTCCCTGCGCTCCCCTCCGCGCCGCTCCGCCACTCCTGCGCAGCCACCCGCGCACCTCGCACCGGTGCGCCCTCGGAAGCCGCGATGTTGCTGGAGCGGGTCCGAGCCGGTTCCGAGAAGGCAGCGGAGCTCTGCCCCTTCCCACGGAGCCCAGGTGAGGAGCGGGGGAGGGAGGCGCGAACCTCCTCGCTTCCCCGCGGAGGAGCCGGTGCCAACTCTGGGAGCCCCGTCGGAAGCCGGTCCGGCCGCGCCCGCTCCGCGCTCCCTGGGGCACCGTCGGGTCTGGCAGTAGGTGAGAGCATGCAGCCCGACGGCACCGGGAGGTCCGTGCCGGCCCATCCTGCTCTCCCCACACTCTCTTTCGTTCTCTCCTGCCTCGTTCCCCCGACAGCAGAGACAGCTTCGCTGTCCTCCGCACGGCGGTGGTCTAGGGCTGCTATTTGGGTCTGGAGCGGGGCCCTCCGCCCGCTCTAGGATTAAAGGGAGGCAGCTGTCCACGGCTTTTCCCGCTGTCCAGACCCGGCAAGAGTTCAGTCTGTCAAGGAGGAAGAGCAGCTCCAGACCCGGGGTCCCACCGTTCCCCGCGCAACGAGAGCGGGGACAGACCGGGGAGTTTTGCCTTCCCGTTTCCCCTCGGTGGCGAGTACCCTCGGGCCGTCCCCCCCGGCCTCCACCCGGCTTTTGCCCCGCTTTGGAAAAACTCTAGTTAAATCCTTTTCTATTTCCCCCCTCCCGTTTAACGAAGCCATCTCTGTCGGGGCGGGAAGACCCGGGCCAAGCTCCCCTGGGGTGTCTGGGACACTGAGAGTCTCACCGGGGATGGTAGAACTGGGTCCCCGAGGCAGTGGGTCTGGTGCCGGTGCGGACAGGTCCCGGTTTTCTTCATCATCGACCGTGGCCAACGGGGACTTAAAACCAAAACAACGAGAAACTGAGGCGGGAACCCCGCCGGTGTGCGGGAACTGAGGCGTTACCGGGAGCGGGACCGACCCTGTAGCCCGACAGGCCCCCCCACTCCTGGGCTGGTGCCCTTGGTTCGTCTTTCTGTGCCTCTTCGCGGTGCGGGCATGGCAGCCGCGGTAGCTGCGCGTTTGACCCGATAATCGAGAAATGCTTTTGCGACCGCGGGGAGGAAGCGACACCGCCAAAAACGAGCCCCCCGGAACAATGAATTACGCCAAAACTGTTTTTAGGAGGGACGCGACGCTCGTCCATGGCCCCGTAATCCCCGTCCGGGCTCCGTCGAGGCAGAGGGATGCAGCAGAATGGGATAAGGGGAGCTCAGCGGGGCTCTACATGGGCTCAGCGGCGCATATGTGACCGGGGCCACGGACAAGGTGGCGGTAGGACCGGTGTTGGCGGGGATTTCGTGCCGCCGGAGGGGTCGAGTCGCTCTGTGCTTTGCCCGGACCAGGGACAGGTCCCGCGGTTTGCGGCTCACAACGAGCTCGGGGCCGCGGCCCGCGCGGCTTCATCCCGGCTCGGTGTCCTGCCCGCCACCGGCTCCATCGATGTGCAACAGCCCCCCGGGTTTGGTTTTCGGGTATCCCGGAGCCATCTCCCTGTCTCTGTGCCCTCCCGGGAAGAGGCAGTGAGGGTAGGATTAAATACAGCGAATCGCGGTACCCTGCCCGGAGCTTCAGACTGGCAGAGGCGGGGAGGGCCTGGGCTAAAAATAACCCGGTTTAGCGAATTAAATCCCCGGCGTGACGGGGGTGGCAGCCGCCGGGGAGGGGAGAACCTGCTAGGGTGTTCTGAGGGGCTAGGGAGGACCGGCGAGGGGGGGAACGCGGCGGTTCCGCACTCGAATCTGGCCTTGGCAGCGACGGCACAGGAGGCTGCGGAGGCCGTGGGCGCAGTACTTTGGAGGCGACAGAGGCAGAGGCTGCGCCCGCAGCTCCGCGGAAAATGCGCCAGTGCCCGCAGCCTGACTGAGAGAGCCATGCAGCGTAAGATCGGCGGGCCGGGCTGTACCGGGGCTGTTGCCGTGTTATTTGTCTGATGCCGGTGTCAGAGCTCAGTCCTGCCCGGGCAGCTCTGGGGCCGGGGCTGCTGCCTTTAGAGCTGCCGTTATTGGGGTGATTTGTTTGGCCGATGAATACCTAACGATATCATCTCCACCTCTGCCCCCACGCACAGCTATACATCTCCAGACAGCTGTGTACAGTTGTCTTTGCATTGAGATTCTCTTCTGTCCGCGTCTATCAACATGTACACAGCCCTCTCTACATCTCTCCTGTATTCATTCCGATATATTTATGTTCCTCTCTACCCCCCATTTTTATTTACCTGTCCACTTCTACACCTATCTACCGCTCTCTATACATTTATCTCGATGTGCCTCTACATTTTCGTTCTCTCTTGACTGTATCTCTTTATTTTTATACTTACCTATAGCTGTATCATTATCTGACCTCTGTCAGTATCTGCAAAGCGATGGGACAAACCTACTGCGGTTTTGTTTTAATACTGATAATTTCGGGCAGTTTCTCTTCCCACTCTGCCCGGGCTGCCCTACCGTTATTTGCGGGTGAATTTTAGACGTGTAGGAAAAGAAAAAGAGCCCGAAATGAATAGTTGCCTTGCAACTTTGCCGGCGACGCTGCACCGGGGTGAATTCTGTGCCCATCACTTCCCTTCTTGTTTTCCCCGGTGTCTCCAGGCGCTTCTCCCGGTGTGCGCGGCCCCGGAGTTTGCTGCTGCTCCCCGCGGCTCGGGAGCAGGCTCACATGGCGTCACGCCAACGAATTTGAACGAATACTAGTCTTTTTCGTGCCGTTTTTCGGGCCACCTCCCTTTCTCCTCCGGTCCTCTGTCGGGCGGAAGCGATTGTGGGGGAAGAGGTCTCGGAAGGCACTGGGGCGGTCGGGACGGAGGCTGAGGGGGACTAACGAGGACTGACGGGTGCTGCCTCCCCGCAGACATCCCCCTGTGCGCCGGATGCAACCAGCACATCGTGGACAGGTTCATCCTCAAGGTCTTGGACCGGCACTGGCACAGCAAGTGCCTGAAATGCTCCGACTGCCAGACGCAGCTGGCCGAGAAGTGCTTCAGCCGTGGGGACGGCGTGTATTGCAAGGAGGACTTCTTCAAGTGCGTGGAGACGGGACAGGGCGGTAGGAGATGGAGAGAAAACTGGCGGGGTCGGGCAGCCGGAGATGGAACAGAGGGGTTGCCGCGGACGAGAGGTGACCGGGATGGGGAGAAGCAGGGAGAAGTCGAGGCGGAACCGAGGCCAGGAAGAAGCTAGGAGCGGGGGGAAGCGGTAGTCCGTTTGTGATTCACACTGAACACGGGGTCACGCGTGGGGACAAGCACCGTGGGCAGTAGGCAGCGGGTTCAGAACTGAGGACAGGGGCGAGCATGACGGGTTCAGAACCGCGGACAGTGCCAGGCCCCGCCGCGTTTCGGAGCCGCCGCTTGTCCCCCCTCAACCTCATCCTCCTCTTTCCCTTCAGGCGCTTCGGGACGAAGTGTGCCGCCTGCCAGCAGGGCATCCCCCCGACCCAGGTGGTGCGGCGGGCCCAGGACTTCGTTTACCACCTGCACTGCTTTGCCTGCATCGTCTGCAAACGGCAGCTGGCTACCGGCGACGAGTTCTACCTCATGGAGGACAGCAGGCTCGTCTGCAAGGCGGACTACGAGACAGCCAAGCAGAGAGGTACCCCTTACCCCGTCCTTCCCAGTGCCCTAAGGCAAACAGGGAGGCGGCCTAACGCCCTCCTGCCCTCCGGGACACGTTCGTGCAGCGGGCGGGAGGGATGCAGGGAGCATCTGCCGTCGCGGGTTGGCTGGAGGGAGGGCGAAAGGGTCCCGAGGAAGCTCAGTGATAACTTCACCACTAACTTACACCGTGTCGGCAGAGGCTGAGTCGACGGCCAAGAGGCCCCGCACCACTATTACGGCCAAGCAGCTGGAAACCCTCAAAAACGCTTACAACAACTCGCCCAAACCAGCGCGGCACGTCCGGGAGCAGCTTTCATCCGAGACTGGGCTGGACATGCGAGTGGTGCAGGTGAGATGGGGGCAGCCGTCGAGAGGGGTGTGCCCGGGGCGGAGAAGAAGCTGGCCCGACAGAGAAGGAACTCTCCAGCCTGTCCTGCTTGCAGGTCTGGTTCCAGAACCGCAGGGCCAAGGAGAAAAGGCTGAAGAAGGACGCGGGGAGGCAGCGCTGGGGTCAGTACTTCAGGAACATGAAGCGATCCCGAGGGACCTCCAAGTCCGACAAGGACAGCATCCAGGAGGAGGGGCCCGACAGTGATGCCGAGGTGTCCTTCACAGGTCTGTCCCCAGAGCGCCGAACCGAGCCGAGGCTTTGCCGAGGGCTATGCCGCCCCTGCAGAGCCGTTGCCCTGTGCTGCGTTCATAAATGTTCAGCCCTGATGTAGCGAGTGAACGCAAGTGCTCAGGACGGGAGAGGCGCAGAGCCGCGGCGTTTACCGCGGCGCGGCCCCGGCTGCCCGGTCCTGGCAGGGCTGCGGCGCCAGGTGGGGACGGGAGCGGCAGCAGCGAGAGACAGCGGTGGCGGAAGAACTTGAGGGCAAACTCCGCCGTTGCTCGAGGGGGTGGCATGTCGGGTCCAAAACAATGCCGAGAGAGCACGGAGGGCTCCTCTGGCAGCCGCGGCAGGTGTTGGAGCCGCTGCTCATGCACAGCCTTCACGAGGGACTCTTGGAAATACAAAATCCAGAGACACTGAACGTGTCCGTCGGAAAAGTGTGTACAAATTAGGGTTTTTTTGTTTGTTTGTTTGTTTGTTTTTTTGGGGGGTTTCTTTTAAATCCTATTTCAGGGTGATTTTCTTTGTGTAGTTATTCATTAGGCTTCTGCTCCCAGTTCGGTGGGAGCTGTCACGTCTCTGCTGTAGAAGGGAGATCACTGAGCGTTAGGAGGTTTCTGCATTGGTGGCTCTGTGTGTGTGTCCCGTTCTTGGAGCCAGGATTTCTGTTGACAATCCCAGGGACATACCTGGTCTGTCTCTTGCCCTGTGTAGCCTTACCCCACACTTTTCAGACTCAGGGCACCTGCTGCAGGAGGTGCAGGATCTGGCCCTGTGCTGGATGGAAATATTGGTGCCTGTATGGGGACACATTTTGCATGACTCCAGCTCCAGCCAAAGCTGCCCTAGGACAGAGTGGTCTCTGCAGCATTGTCTAGGCTGTGCCCAAAGGTAGGTGCATGGTTTTTAGGATCACAGGAGAGAAGCTGAAAAGCAAAACTCTGCAGATATTTACACAGACACACATGTGTGGTGCACACACAGCTCTGCATCTCAGCTCTTCTCCTGTGTGCCTAAAATCCGTTTGATTTTCCAGCCCCTTCAGACACACCGTGCACCAGCACCATTAAATATGAATATCCTACAAACAACTACTGAAAAACATGGAACAATTATTGATAGGTGGATGCCACAGACAGGTTTGTAGTCCAGGCAACGGAGCAGCTCTTGCTGCCCACAAAGCTCCTAACAAATGCAAAAGATCTTTTGATGGTAAATTAAAATATATTGCTCATTTTCCCAGAAGTGTTCTGGAGTGGCACAGATACATTTCGTTAGCCTGACCCCCAGCAGAGAAGTGCTGCTGCCATTTAATATCTTTTGATTTCTATGTAATTTTGTTTTGAGCAATGAATAGTTCCTCTTTCATCAGGGAGTGCTCAGGTAGCTCCTGCAGAATAATACCCAAATTCAAGACAAGCCTCAAAGCCAAGCAGGAATGCAGGTGAAAGGCACTAAGACGTTGAACTGACATTCCCCTTTAAAGGAGTGGGTTTATATCACAGTTTTATAGTTTTAATGTGTACTTCTCGTGTATTTTTTAGTTCCAAAGTGTGTTAGATGCTTGTACTCAGGAAAAAAAAGTCATAATCCCACGGCCTTCTGTGAAGATCCATCAACAAGGATGGGAACAATAAGGAAGTGGCAAGTGTGTGGCTGCTCAGCTCCCAGCAATCTACTCTCTTTATAACAGAGCTTGCAGGAGTTCTCATACCAGTGCTGCCAGCCATGACCAGTGCTCTCCCAGTAAAACCAATCCATTTCCCTTTCAGATGAGCCCTCTATGTCTGAGATGAGCCATTCCAATGGGATTTACAGCAATCTCAATGAAGCATCTCCTGCTCTGGGAAGACAGGCTGGGACCAACGGGAGCTTTGCTCTGGATCACAGTGGGATCCCAGCTCAGGACCAGTACCATGACCTGCGGTCTAACAGCCCCTATGGGATACCCCAATCACCAGCTTCCTTGCAAGCACTGCCAGGCCACCAGCCTTTAATCTCCAGCTTGGTTTACCCAGACAACGGCTTGGGCATCATGGGACAAAGTGGACAAGGGGTACCCCAGTCCATGAGGGTCCTGGCTGGGAATGGACCCAGCTCTGACCTCTCCACTGGCAGCAGTGGGGGATATCCAGATTTCCCAGCCAGCCCAGCCTCTTGGCTGGATGAAGTTGACCACGCTCAGTTTTGATGAAGGATCCACCACCACGCAGTGGGAAGGGAAAGGACTCGGTGCTGTTAAACATCATCTACTCTTGGAACTAAAGGAGGGACAAATGGTGAGCGCTGAGCGGGCAGGAGAGCACGACAACGCTGAGGGAGCAGTCAGCGGAGGATGGTGAGCAGAGGCAGTCGTGCAGCAGTGATTCTGTGTACAGAGCCTCCAAACCAAACTGATTCTTGTGTCTTTACTAAACACCAAGGCTTGTGCTTTACAGATTTGATAGGAGGTATTTTGCTTTCTGTTGTCAGTGCACTCTCCAAAGCAAGGACTTGCTTCATCACCCATCCACACCGAAACCTTTTTTAAAGAGCTAATAAAAGCCCTCATCCACAGTGAAAGGTGTGACAATGTCTGTACTCTATAGGAGAAGTGTGAATAGTGAATCACTTCAGAAATCCATGGTAGAAAACTCCTCTGTTCTTCCAGCAGACTATTTGTGACATGCACCAACTGGGTATGTTTGGTTCATTTGGGACACGTTTGGTTTATTATTGGGGACACCTTTGGTTCATTTGGGACATGTTTGGTTTATTTTTGGGGACACCTTTGGTTCATTTGGGGACACCTTTGGTTCATTTGGGGACACCTTTGGTTCATTTGGGGACACCTTTGGTTTATTATTTGGGACACCTTTGGTTCATTTGGGGACATGTTTGGTTTATTTGGGGACACATTTAGTTCATTTGGGGCACGTTTGGTTTATTATTTAGGACATGTTTGGTTCACTTGGGACATGTTTGGTTCATTTGGGACACATTTGGTGTATTACTGGGGACACATTTGGTTTATTTGAGGACACCTTTGGTTTATTATTTGGGACACCTTTGGTTCATCTGGGGACATGTTTGGTTCATTTGGGACACATTTGGCTCACTTGGGGACATGTTTCTTATTTGGGACATGGTTGGTTTATTATTTGGGGACATATTTGGTTTATTATTTGGGACACCTTTGGTTCATTTGGGGACATATTTGGTTTATTATTTGGGACACCTTTGGTTCAGTTGGGGACATATTTGGTTTATTATTTGGGACACCTTTGGTTCATTTGAGACATGTTTGGTTTATTATTTGGGACACTTTTGGTTCATTTGGGGACATATTTGTTTCATTGTTTGGGACACCTTTGGTTCATTTGGGATTTACATTAACTTTTCTAAGAGGAAATGCTCTTTATTATGCCAACCATTTCTCCAGCAGCCCTTTTCTCTTTGTACAATGAATATCACATGTGAGCTCTGCTTCTCCCCTCTTTAGTTTGTAGATGGCTTAGTTTTGTTCTTCCACACGAGTATTCAACCGCGGTTAGATGTATTTATTACCAAACAGCTACACTTTAATCACGAGCTCAAGCGATGATTTTCCTTTCTCGTGGCTCTGGGTTGTGAATCTGATGCTTTCCTTTCAACTTCCTTTGCAATACTTTTACTGCAAAGCGTCTCCAAAATCACCCTGATGTCTCGTTGCCAAATCCCTTCTGGGGGGGAAGGGGTCTCTCAGCAGGAGGGGTTGAGCTGGGTTAGCCCAAGCTGTTCTCCAGCTCTGCTGGGAGCGTGTGGGAGTGAGGATGATTTTTCCTGGGGACACTTGTCTGGTTCCAGGCATTTGTGTGTTTCTGCAGGTGTAGTGGGAGCTGGTTGTGAGGAAAGGCAAGACAATGTGTATATTGTTCTCTGTAAAAACCCCAGCAAACTGAATTAACTGTAGCTGATGTGGATGTCCAGTGTCTTTTATTTATAGTCTTGCTTTCTCTCTGATGATCAAATACTTCAAGATTACAAATAAATTTGTCAGTCAAACTTTCAATAGTCTTCTGCTAAATTCACATCGTTCAGAGGGCAATGCACTGCCTGAAACTAGAAGCTCTCAAAACTCAATGCCACCATTCGACAGAGTGCTGAAATTAACTCTTCCCTTTTTAAACACAGCAGCAAAGCCACTGGGGTAAAATGTTTTGGGAAGCTGAAATAAACAAACAAATGATAGTTTGGGATGAGACCAAAAGAAAAAGGACAGGTTTGGATTGAAACAAAATGTAGCATTTTGGGAGTGCAAGAAAACCAAATAGCAGGTTTGGAGTGAAAGGAAAACAGATAACAGTTTGGAGGGAAAGAAAAAGAAGTGGTTTGGAGGGAAAGAAAAAGAAATGGTTTGGAGGGAAAGAAAAAGAAATGGTTTGGAGGGAAAGAAAAAAAAATTTTGGGGGGGGAGAGAAAAAGAAATTGGTGGGAAAGAGAAACAGATAACAGGGTTGGAGGGAAAGAGAAACAGA
>WAAF01013766.1:633855-688663 GCA_013400475.1 Tricholaema leucomelas | reverse complement strand
GGTTTGGAGGGAAAGAGAAACAGATAACAGGTTTGGAGGGAAAGAGAAACAGATAACAGGTTTGGAGGGAAAGAGAAACAGATAACAGGTTTGGAGGGAAAGAAAAAGAAATGGTTTGGAGGGAAAGTGAAACAAATAACAGGTTTGGAGTAAAAGAGAAACAAATAACAGGTTTGGAGTAAAAGAGAAACAAATAACAGGTTTGGAGTGAGAAAAACAACAATTTGGAGTGAGAGAAAAACAAATAAGTTTAGAATGAAAGGAAAAAAGCATTTTGGAGTGAAAGACAAATGGTTTGAAGTGAAAGAAAGATAACAGTTTTAGAGTGAAAGGAAAACAAACAAATACCAGATTTGGAGTGAAAGAAAACAAATAACAGGTTTGGAGTGAAAGAAAAGGAAATGGTTTTGAGAGAAAAACAAATAACAGATTTGGAGTGAAAGGAAAACAACAGTTTGTAATGAAAGAAAAGGAAATGGTTTGTAGTTAAAGAAAAGGAAATGGTTTGTAGTTAAAGAAAAAGAAATGGTTTGGAGTGAAAGGAAAACAACAGGTTTGGAGTGAAAGGAAAGCAAACAAGTAACAGGTTTGGAGTGAAAGAAAAACAATGGTATGGAGTTAAAGAAAACAAATAGCAGGTTTGGAGTGAAAGGAAAACAAACAAATAACAGGTTTGGAGTGAAAGAAAAAGAATAGTTTGGAGTGAAAGAAAAAACAGATTGCAGGTTTGGAATGAAAGGGAAAACAAACAAATAACAGGTTTGGAGTGAAAGGAAAACAAACAACAGTCTTGGAGTGAAACAACAGAAAAATGAGAGTTTTGCCAGCATCCAAAACATGCAGGTTTGGACATTGGTGATGCTTGGAAGATCCAAGCAGCATTGCTCTGCATGTGCAGAAGTTTCAATGGTGGCCAAGCTATTTTTGATGAGGGTGTGCTTAATTTTCAGCATTTGTTGCAAAGGTAGAGATGTGTAAAGAAAAATTCATGCTGATAAAGCAGGTGAGAATGGTAGAGTCTGATGCTGGCTCTCTGTGAACATAAAACTGAGCAAATGAAACATTACAAGTCTGATATTGGAATATTTCAAGGAGAAACTGGAGAGAAAAGGAAAAAAAACCTGAGGGAATTAAGCTTACTGAACACTTGCAGCCTGTGTGAGGTGTGCACACGCATCTCTTGGTGTACAAATGTCTCTGGTTGCACTTCTCAGAGTAGGGCGAAGCACTTTGCTGAAGCCTCTGATTTAACAATCCCACAGAGACACTTTTTGAAGCGTGTGGGCTTTGAGCCTCTCGCTCCCTGGCAAGTCAGAGAATATTTGTTCTGGGTTTTTCCATGTTTCAAGTGTCTGTGAGACTCTGTGAATCTAGGGCTCAGAGTGCAGCCACCTCTGGCCTTTGTCCTGCGGGAGATGCTCTGGTCCAAACTGTCCTATGTTTTACTGGAGACCCCATGGGAAGAGTCATGCTGGCCCCACAGCATCGTGTCCCAGGGACTCAGCAGATGCCAGGTGGGGCCACCTGGGGTATCCATGCTTTTGTTCTTTACCTTCTCTAAAGGACACATTGCCACTGCTGAGCAGGGTGGCATATCCCTGTCCCCAGACCCTCACCGAAATCCTCCTCACTGTTCAGCAGCTGCAGGGAAGGAGCTCTGCTCCCCAGAGTCATTGCTCCCTGGGCCTGTTCTCAGCGAGGGCGAGCCCCTGCTGTGTCTCCAGAAGGCAGCAGCGATTGAGAAAGCTTGCAGAAAGATTGATGTTTGCGAAGTCTTTGTTAACTACCAGCACTGGGTAAGCACCGCTGCCGTTTTCCCCCTCCTGTTACACACCTGGGGAGAAGAAATGCGCCCAGTTTCTGCTCTCAGTGAGTTAGCAGATGCCTGGCCAAAGCAAACCGGGGAGATGCATGATGCCTAAGTGCTCCAATATTCACTCAAGAGAGAAACTCACTCTTTTTTTCTCAGCAGACCCAATCCGAGAGCTACAGCAGGGTAGGGATAAACCCCAGTGCACGACACCAGGGAGCTTCTGGTGTAAGAAGACAAAGCCAGTTTGGACCCAAGTAGATTTGCTTGTGTCTCTGCTCCCGAGGGCATTTCTGAGGGGTAACATCACATCTCCTGCAGCCAAGGCAGCAATCTGCCTCACTCAGGTCTGAGCTCTCAAGTCTGAGTCCCAAGATGGGCTCAGCAGTGAGAATCTGGGGCTGCTTTTACTTCCTTCTCTAGAACAGAGTAATAAAGAGATAATTGATGCTGCTAGCTCATGGGCACATCACAAGGCTAAAGGAACATAGCATGAAATTAGGGAATGGTGGGATATGAAAAAGCAGATTACAGAACTTCACCCAAACAGAAAGCAAGAGTTGGTGCTTCCAAGAGTTCTGTGTTTCCTGTTCTCTTGCCCTGTGATCCAAAATACCTCCCCCCTCCTCCAAATCCATCTTTTTTGACACCAACACTTCCCCCCCTCCCCCCCCTTTTGTAATTGCCGATTTTGGCTATTCAAGAATAAATAATATCTTCTTACACAAGGCTAAAAAAGACTGCGAAGCATAATAGGACAGAATACAGCATGAATATAACACAGAAGGAAAGAAGGGGAGAAAGACACAAATGCTGTTGATTTTCACAGGACATTAGGGGTTGGAAGGGACCCAAGGAGATCATCGAGTCCAACCTCCCTGCCAGAGCAGGACCACACAGTCTAGCACAGATCACAGAGGAATGCATCCAGTCAGGCCTTGAAAGGCTCCAGGGAAGGAGACTCCATAACCTCTCTGAGGAGCCTGTGCCAGTGCTCTTTCAGCAAAGAAGTTGCCCCTTGTGTTGAGATTTAGGATGATTTTAGGGTAGAACTGCTGTTGTAAACCACTGCCTAGAAACTGTAGTAACAGAACATGTATTTTACAGACACTTTTTCCCTCCCAGCACATAACTGGCTGTTGTTCCTTTCACTCCAGGAATTCCCAGTGGATCCCTGAATTTAAGAAAGGCAGAAATGCAAATTCCACCTCCTGCCTTTGTGCTTGGCTCTGAAGAGCAGAAGGAGCTGAAAGTTGCAGTTGCTTGTGCTGGTCTGAACGCTGCCAGCTCCCGAACGTCCTGCTCGAAAATTCAGGGATTGCATTTCAGCCTCTCCTTTCAGGGCTGAGGCTCAGGCATCCCATTAATATAACTGCTTGCTGCCTGTTAAAAAGAAAAAGGGAAAGAAAACCAAATTGAAAGAAGCAAATAAACCTGACACTCTCCACCCGAGTGACAGCTTGTAAAACCCAAGCAGAATTAGGCAGAGGGGTTTTTGTTTGGCTCAGCTTGCAGGTGAGCTTTACAGCCCTGCCGAGCTGAGTGGGGGCACGGCACGGGATGCAAGGCAATTTTGTGCTCTCAGTGAGGGAAAATCTAATGTAGGAATATTTTTGCAAACAGGTATTCATCTTCTGGAAGCAGTTGTGCTGAAACTTGCATCCCCCTAGATGTAGGAGATGGTTGTCTTTTGTATCGAACTGTGGGAATCACTTCTTCCCCCACCCCCTTCCACCGCCAACTCTGTTTTCCTGCGTGAAGTCAGTGAAAGCAAACCCCTCATGCTACATAGGACAGAGCCCACCTCGCTGTCGGGTATCATCTGCAGTCCCTGATGGGTGCCAGCGCTGCAAGGGGACCTCTTTAGCACCGCGGCCGCCGGAGCTCGCAGCGGGCAGAAACCCAACGCCTGTGAACCCGGCTGGGAGCAGCGAGGCCACGTACTGGATAGGCAACCAAATCACCCAGCTCTGCCCACGCTGCTCCCGCGGCAGCTGCAGGAGCTGCTACGAGCTGAGCCAAACGGAGCTGAGGCAACAGGGGTTTATCCAGTCTGATCCAAGGGAATGAGGTGGTGAAAGGGAGGCTGTATACAGCTGGGGTCCTAGGGCTGGCGTGAGGACAAGCTGCTACTCCAGGGCGCAGGGCTCGGGGACCTCAGCGCCCCTTTAGGGACTTTAATGCCTCCTTTGGGAATGTTAGTGCCCCCTTGGGGATGTTGCCCAGGTGAAGATCCTTGCCCATGGGTGGCTGGGACTGGATCATCCTTGGGATCTCCTCTGATGGCTTCTCCCAGGTGGATCAGAGCACCTGAGCAAAGGGGTTCTCATCACTCTGCACATCCAACCTCACCTCCCCCTGCTTGCACCAAGATGTGTGGGAACAAGGCAAGGAAGCAGAGTCCTGTGTAATTTACACACTGAAACAACATCTGAAAGCAGCAAATGACTTTGTTAAAACCTGACAAGAAAACTGAGCTGGCAAAATATGCAGAGAAAAACACCAGCAAACAAACAAAACCAAACAGCAAATGTGTTCTAGTCAGGTTTTTGTTCCAGCATAGATGCTGCATGTTCACAGGCAGCTTTGGTCACCAGCAGCCCCCAGTGCAGACAGAACCTTTTTTAATTGTTTTTAGCCCCCTGCTTATTTTTCCACCACGATTTGAAGAGCATCTCTGTCTCCTTGGGGAGAGCAGAGCCACTTGCTGCCAGAATCTGGCTGGACACACATCCTGTGTCCCACTCCCACCCGAGCACTGGCCGCTTCCATCTCCTACACAGGAGCCTGTAAAGAGTCTCTGAGTCAGCTGGAGGTGAGTAAATCATTGCTGACAGCTACATCTCTACAGGGCAGTTAGAATTAATGTAACAATTTGGCGTTTAATGAAGCAACAACGTGCTGGGCTGCAGAGAATAGCTGGGACCTGCTGCAGTCAGAGTCTAATCCCTGAGGGACACAAACGGCAGAGACTTCATCAGATGCTGACTTGTTAGGCTGAGCAAAGAGCCATGTGGGAGGAAAAACAGTGTGGCCAGGGACGGACAAGAGCTGGCAGTCCCCCTCTGGCTGGGAGCCAGCCAGCATGGGGCCAGTTGAGTGAGGCTTGTGGGGACCAAGCTGTGGCTCTGAGCCCAAATCCAAGTGGCCTTGTGCTGCAGGGATGGGCACTGGTCAGAGGAGAAGCACAGAATGGCCTAGACTGGAAAAGACCTTTAAGGTCATTGAGTCCAATCATTAACTTAACGCTGACAAGTCCTTGACTAAACCATTTCCCTAAGCACTACATCTACACTGCCAGGTCACCACTAAACCGTGTCCCTCAGCACCACATCAATCCCTCCAGGGACAGGGACTCCTCCACTGCCCTGGGCAGCCTGTTCCAGTGCTTGAGAATCCTTTCAGTAAATAAATTCTTCCTAATATCCATACTAAACCTCCCCTGGTGCAACTTGAGATTGTTTCCTCTTGTCCTATCACTCTTTCCTTAGTTGAACTGACTGAGTCCCATTTGGCTTCAACCTCCTTTCATGGAGGTATAGAGAAGAAGGTCTCCCCTCATCCTCCTTTTCTTCAGACTGAACAACCCCAATTCCCTCAGCTGCTCCTCACCAGACCTGTTCTCCAGACCCTTCACCAGCTTTGCTGCCCTTCTCTGGATAGACTCCAGCCCCTCAACATCCTTCTGTAGGGAGCAGCTCAGGGCACGTGAGGGTACGTTGGCTGCACACCGCCCATGCTGGGAGCTGTGTGCTGAGGCTTGTGGGGAGCCAGTGTCCTGAGGCAGGTCACAGAGATGTTGAATGAATGATGTTGGGGGGGGGGGGGAGAAAAAAACTGTTCTGAAGCTTGTTGGAAGGGCAGAGGAAATAAATCAACATTGGAGGTGCTGGGCAGGGGCAAAGTGGGTGAACAATAGGCTTTGTAAATGGAACCCAGCTTGGTCAGATGCTCTGCACCCAGAAGTCTCTGATTTCTGCAGAAGTTGCTGGCATTTCAGTCACCTCCAGGACAAGATCCTTTAAAAATACTGATTGCATGAGGGAGGGAAGGGACAAATGCAAATGCTGTTGGAGACAATCTCCTGTTTCTCATGTACATATGCTCTCAAACCATTGCAGTTTGCAGCAGCTTGGCTGCTTTAAAATAAATCATGTAGTGTGGGGCTGTTTAGTTTGGTGCTGGGATTTTTGTTGTTGTTGGGTTTTTTTTCCTTTCCTTTCTTGCTTTTAAATGAAGCTGCAGCACAAACCAACCTCCCCTGGCTTCCAAACCCAGCCCTGCTGGTTTACCTCTCGGGGCTGGCTGGTGGGGGGCTGTGTGTGTGTGTGGCCATAAAGCTCAGCAGGTTTTGTTGTGAAGCCTCATGGTCACCAGCTTTAAGGGCTTGACAGGTTTATAAAGTGCTGAGTGGCCCGGAGGGAGCAGGGCAGTGTTTGCAGAGAAGATGAAGCGTGCCAGCTCCAGCTGGCCTAACGAGGAATGAATTCAGGAATGGCTTCTGCTTGTCCGAGGGAGGATGCTGCTCTCCAGCTATGGAAACGGCTCACCAGGGTATTGATTAACAGCAGGCACGGGGGGGTGGGTGCAAGGCCTGGCTCCCCTCTCTTATCTCAGTGTAAATCAGGGGGCACTTAACAGCAATGCCAAGCTGCAGAGCGAAATGGGGGCCCCAGGGCTGCCCCCGCACACAGACACCCCATGGGGCTGGCAGGGTTTGGGGTGGGATGGTAACTGGAAACAGCTGATTGACTCAAACCTGCCTCTAAAGAGGGATCAGCCTCAACAAGTCTCACCTGAGCTCTGGAGGCGAGGCCAGAGGGGAGTTATTTACTGGTTCCTGCTGCCCCTTCTTTAGGGCTGTGCCCTTTCTGATTCCTGGCTGCCTTTGCCCTCCATGGGATCACTCTGAATTGGCCATCTGGGACCTGGGATTGAGCCTTCTCCTTCTGTTGAAGGTCAGTTGTGTGGGCTCTGGGGCTGGGCTGGGGCTGCAAGCTCATGGGGTGCCTTGATGAACTCAGCTCTAGGACATGGTGCTTGGTGTTCACCTGCAGTTCCTGCTGTTTGTGTGGACCATAGCCAAGCAGTATGTGTTTTTTGTAGCCATGGGGAGGTTGGTTCTCAACTTGGGATTGTTTTCTGAAGTGTGATTCTGTGAAATACACCAAGGAAAACCCTCAGATGATCTCAGCTTGACTGTTCAATAAGCCTTCACTTTAACACAGCCTGGGTCTGAGGGGTTGCATTTGCTTGCTGGCTCTTCTTTTGTGAGGCCACACAGTGCTGAGCTGTGACTGCTTTTCCCTCTGCATGCTGCAGACTGGACTTGGATTTGTTGGGGTCTGGTTTGTTTTCTGAAGTGTGAATTATAATTTGAAAGGCAGAAGAGTTTCTGGAGACTGAAATTCCTGCTCTGAGTCATCTGCTGCTGTCTTGTCTCTGTGTGTTGGGGATGGGAAAGTCCTGGCAAAGGAAAGGGGCCAGTCAGGCTGTGTCTGTGTAGGCAAAAAGGAGGGATGGTGAAGATGTTGCTGTCTACAACTACCTGAAGGGAGGTTGTAGCCAGGTGGGGTTGGGCTCTTCTCCCAGGCAATCAGCAACGGAACAAGCTGTGTCAGGGCAGGTATAACTTGGATGCTAGGAGGAAGCTGTTGGCAGAGAGAGTGATTGGCATTGGAATGGGCTGCCCAGGGAGGTGGTGGAGTTGCCATCCCTGGAGGTATTCAAGAGAAGACTGGATGAGGCACTTGGTGCCATGGTCTGGTTGATTGGATAGAGCTGGGTGCTAGGTTGGACTGGATGAGCTTGGAGGTCTCTTCCAACATGGTTGATTCTATGACCTGCTGGCCAAGGAGGAGCTGAGCATTGTGTATCCTTGCACCAGAGCCATTGCTTTCTCAGATACGGTTGGATTGAGGCCACACAGCCCAGGTAGTGCCTGAGTGGCTTCTCTGAGGCTAGAATCACAGAGCTGTTTTGATTGGAAAGGATCACTGAGATCACCCAGTCCAACAGCTGCCCTAACACCACTATGGCCTTATGCCATGCACTGAAATGCCTCATCTACATGGGGTTTTTAACAGCTCCAGGGACGGTGCTTCCAACACTTCCCTGGGCAGCCTGTTCCAATGCCTGAGCACCCTCTCAGTGGAGCAGAGCCAGGCTGGCAGGCAGTGGTGGGGATGCATAGTGGTAGTGGCATGAAAAAGGTATTTGCTGTGCTCTTTGGAAAGTTTAAGTTAAATATCCAAAGGTGTCCTCAGTACCCTGCTGGTGTCAGTCATTGCTCAGCCCCTTCTCTAGCAGCAACTGCTCTGATAGCTCTGACCAGCCCAAACCAAGAGCCACAGGGAGTCTTTAGCTAAATGAGGGAGGACTTGGACAGCAGATCTCCACGTCTGGGAGCTGGGTTTCAGTTGCTGAGTTTACCATGTTGAATTGGCTTCATATTAAATGGGGCTTTTAGGAGAGCGATTGAGAAGGAGCAGAGCCAGCTCCTGCTTCTGTTCCTTGCCACCAGCAGTGCTTAGCACAGCCTTTTCATTTCCATTTTCTGAACATGTCCTCCTCACTGTGGCTGCTTCTGACAGGAGGCTGCCATGAACTTCAAAATTAATTTTCCTGGGCTATCCTAATCATTCTGCTTGAAACATCCTCTTGTTAGGCTCTTACTGGGGCTTGGCTCTAGGGGATAAGGGTGTTTTGATGAACCTGCCTAATGTAGCAAAATGAAAACTTATTCTGCTTTTAATTTGTACTAATCAGACACTCTCAGAAATAAAGAATTGGTCCCCCTAGTGTCTTTCTGGACTGGAGGACCAGGCTCATTTATTCACGTGGATTAACAAGGAACATGCTAATTGTGGGATGCTGATATCGGCCCTGCTGCAGCAGTGGGGTGGTGTGACCACCCCGAGGCTCTCTGGAGACAGAGCTGTAGCCCTGATCCATTGACATGCAGGGGTTTTATCACTGGATTTGCCAACAGGAAAATCATCATTCTCAGAAATAAATTCCCTTGTGTTAGCTGAAGCATCTCATTAACTTGGAAGAACACTAATTGGGCATGCTTTGATCAGGTGAGAGATCTCTTTCCCATCTCAATGTAAAGGGCAGTGGGTTACCTCCCATGAGCAAGTTTAACTGTTCAGACCAAGGGCAGGATGATGAGTGGGCTCCTGGGCAACCCCACGAAGAGCAGGCCCCACAGGAGCTGTCACTGACAGAGCTGAGCTCTCAGTTCAGAACTTTGCAGGCTGGTGCCAGGCTCAGCTGTGATGTGCACCTGAAGACCTGTCCTATCGCCTCAGTGCCTGCCCTGTGGGTAGGAAGCCTCTCCATGCTCGGGGAAGAGGTGCAGGGCTCAGTGAGGTCCTCCTGCTCCACTCGAGCTGTCTGCACCATTCCTTGCAGCAGCAGCAGGCTTGGTGCTGTGGGGAGGAAGAGGCAGGAGAGCCTGGGCTGTGGCTGTGAGCTGCTGCTACCCTCCTGTATGTTCAGAGGGCTTTGGGTCCTGGTGTGGCCCTGGAGTCAAGGTGAGCCCACACCTCTCCTGCAGATAGAGCACAGCTGCAATGTGATCACTTCTGTGGCCCTGGGGTTTGACATGTTGCTTGCCATTAATATTACAGCAAGCAAAGCAGAGATTGGGTTGCAGTGTGTAGAGCCTTGATGGGGTTGTGCCTTCCCTGCTGTGCCCAATGGGCTGCAGTGGGGGGCTGGGATCCCTGGTGCAGGACTGGGATCCCTGCTGTGGACTGGCAGTAAGAGTACATGGGCAGTGTGTTGAAGGTTTGTGAGCCAAGACTGAGTCTGGCCCCATCAGGCCTGCTGTGTTGGTGAGGACAGGAGTCACTTGGGAGTCCCCTTCCAGCATGGCAGACGCTTTACTTTCTGCTGGCCTATACAGAGAGTTTCCATCCCTGGAGACACTCAAGGTCAGGTCTGAGGGGGTTCTGGGCAGCCTGACATAGTTGGGGACGTCACTGCAGGGGGTTGGACTAGATGACCTTTGAAGGCCCCTTCCAACCCATTCTGTGATCCTATGAAACGGGAGTTGAAGGCACACACGAGGCAGACACTGGCAGTTAAAGCCAGCCCTACAGGTTGCATTAGCTGCATTCTGGGGAGCTGTGTCCCCCCTAACAGATCAGTGAGAGGTGACATTAGCAGCTGTGCTAATGAGAAGCCTGGCCCTGAAATTCACCTCTCCTCCATTAATTAGAGCTGATTGGTGTGAAGCAGGGAAGAGGGATTGAGGAAGGCCTCTTGATGCAGTTACACTTCCCTAGATGCTGCCGAGTATCCATTAGGGCCTGTGAAAGCCTTGTCAACATTTTTCCAAGGAAGGCTGGAAATGTAAATAACTTGAAAATGATTCAATGTCAGTGTGGTATGGAAAAAGGTCATGCTGCTGGAGGCCATTTATCTTTTTTGCCAATTTAAAGAGCTTTTTTCCTATTACATTTTTTGAAATTAATGTTTTTCAACATTACCCAAAGTAATGTTAACAATCGAGGGGCTGGGGGGTGGGGGGGGGCTGGGATTGATCATTATGCAGGCTGGGATTTAAATTGAAAAGGATTTGGTTTAGGTAGTTGTTGCTGGAGGTGGTTTAACAGACTCTTTTGATTTATTGCTTGTATTAAAAAGAGAAGTGTGCATGGTTTAATGGAAAGACAAAATCAGGTCTTGAGTTTCCATGCAGATAAGAGAGGAGAAAATTCTTTGGGACTGAGGTTTGGGCTCGTGGAAGCAGAGCTTGAATGTGCATGTAAAAGGTAAAACATAAATCTGAGGTGAGCCTGAAGGGTCAAGGTCCTTATTTGCAGCTTGAGGGAAGACAGGTCAGAGACTTGCTTTCCCTTTAGCCTCCTATAGTGCTGCTCCTCACTGCTCTGAGGGCAATTGGAGCCCTGAAAGCTTAGCAGAAAGCCCTGTTAGAGGCTGCTCGGGGATGTGGCTGAATCATCATCCCCAGTGACATTAAAAAGCTGTGCAGATGTGGTGCTGAGGGTGTGCTGTGGTTTAGCAGTAGGCTTGGTAGTCTTGGGTTAGTGATTGGACTTGATCTTAAAGGTCTTTTCCAGCCTAACTGAATCTACGATTCTAAGTCTACCTGCTAATGCTTGTGGCAAAGACCCAGTGCAAGCTGGAGTTGAGAGATGCCTGGTCAGGTCTGTTGTGGAATTTTGGAACCTGTTACCTGCCAAGTGTAAGTACCAGTGCAAAACACAGTGTGGACACCAAAAATGAAGTCCCTGGTCTCAGGTGGATGGGCCAGTAGAGATCTCAGGTGTGAAAAATGAAGGTTCAGGCTTGTGAGTGTAGGGTAAAGAAAAATGCTTGGCAAGAAGGCTGTAAAGATTCTCTTTATCTGAGAGGAAGAGCCCCACCTCTGTTCCACCAAGGGTGATGGTGCTGGCAGTGACAGGCTGTCAGAGATGATGGGACATGGCTACCTGCCTCCTGCAGTGACTGAGCACAGCCCACATGACAAGGTGGGCCAAGACCTTCTTGTTAGCTTGTCTGCTCCAGCTGTCCTGCAGCAAAACTGACACAGAGCTAATCTTCCCCTCAAGTCATTTCTGACTGTAAAAATAGGTGACATGTGTGAAAGGCTTTCTGCTCCTCTGTCCAGGGAGAATTTCAACAGTACTGCACCCTCAGTTTGGGGGGGGGAAATAGCTCTGCTCTAAATAGAAATGCTGGGCCTGCTGAGATGTACTCACATTTTTCACCTCTGTTGCCCCTGCTACATCAAGTGTGAGGGAGCAGGGGATGCCACAGCTGGTGCTTTGCATGTAATTTTCACCCTCTTGTTAATGACCTTGCAGGGATTAGCATGGCCTTCTCCATATGCCAGTAGATTATGTCTGTTGGCAGCTGCTACTACTGGAGCAAAATGGGATAGTTTTCATTAGGAGTGCTTGACACTAGGTTGCCCTGGGTGTCGTCAATCCTAAACTGTCAGTGCCTTTGAATAAAGCAGCGTGCAGATGTGATTTATTAGATGTGCTGCTGCTGCTTTGCTGAAAATGTGGCATTTTTGAGTCAGCAAGGTCTTGCAGAAGTGTGAAAGGGCTCTTCTTGCTCTTCTCTACTCACCCTTCCACCCTGCAGGCTTTCTGGGTTGGCAAGTGGTGCTGAGAGGGGAAAATCTGCCCTGAAGTGCCTGAATGTCATGAGGACTAGGACAAAACTCCCTAATGCTGTTCAGTGGAGCCACTCACCAACGAATCCACGTGTCTGTGTTCAGTGGAGGGAAGCTGTATTTTTCAACAAGTCTGCTCTGAATGAGCATTTCTAGCCAAGATGCAGAGGGATGGGAGGAGCAAAAGACTCTCTTGCTTGGTGTCAAAATATGGCTTGACCTTGAAGTGATTTTTATTGTAAGGATTAAGAAAATATTCAGACCTGGCACACAGACCTCTCCCCCTCTCATCCAAGCAGAGGAAAGTCAAGTTTCAGTTTTACCTTTCTCCTAGAAGTGCATCAGTGGCACATCCTGAGCCTGTGGGATGTTTTTGGTTTTGCAGCCTCAGAGGGACAGAGCTCACTTCTGAAGTGGCACAGTTACTAGGGTGCAGGACAAGAAGCGAGGGAGATCCTCACTCAGCTGCTGGGGAGGGATTCTGCAGAGGCTTCCCTTCGCTCTGGGAGGAACTAGGCTCTCTGTGTTCTGCAAGGTTATTAATCCTCTGCTTATCCTGTTTTAAAATAAGCAGTTTAAAGGAGGCTGTCAAAGATGATAGGCTACGAATCCATGTCATTCTTTTGATTTGCAGCAGCAAAGCTAAACCCTCTTGTGTCCCCTCCCTCCGTACCAGGCTGAGGGCTTGTGCTCCCAGCATGCTGCAGCCACAACCCAGCCCACCCCAGCCAGCAAAGACCTGGTCCCCAGGCAGGGCTGCTCATTTGGAAGGGCTTAAATCTGTCCTGGTGACACAGGAAGTACCCAGACGACTAGGACACAGATTCTATGGTGTTATGTAGGCTGGCACCCACCTGGCAGAGCCATCCCTCACTGATGTGATATGGCTTTACTGAACCGCAGGCTTGGCTAAGGCACCTGCTGCTGCAGGGGAGTCCTGAAGCTCTTTGCTCTGCTTGGCTTTGTGTCTGTTCTCAGGAACAGCCCCACCAGCCTTTCTGAGTGACACTGAGCTTCACTGCAGCCTAACTGCTGTCCAAATTCAGGATCCACCAATTGATTCTTTAAGCAGGACAGAGGAGGGTCAGCAGCCATGCAAAACACCAGCATGCTGTTATCTTTGGAAGCTGTCCCTTATGATCAGTAATTATTGCATCAACAACAGTTTTGATTAACTCTGAATTAACAGTGCTCTGGGACATTGGATTTAAAAGTGGCAATGTAATTTTAAGATATTTTTTCCCCCTTCTCACTTATTATCACACAAAAGTTGGTGTTTATAGCAGAGCAGCATAGCTGAACCAGCCCAGGGCACTGCCAAAAATATCCAACTGAGGAAAACCCTCAAATTGGAATCAAGTCAATTTATTGTCCCACTGAAAACATTTAGAGCTTTCTATGGGCAAAGCTCCCCCTCCTCTGAGCCTTAGGGAGGCCTTTGTGCAAGAGGGTATGAGCTGGGCACTGGGAGGACCATCTTCTGCCCAGGCTACCCAGGGTGGAGGGGCTGGAAGCTCTGGGGAGCAACTTGCTGTGAGTCCCTGAGCAATTTCCTTGTCAGAAGAGGACAGTGGGGAGTGGTGAGAGGGTGTGGACAGGGGATGATAAATGAGGGAGGAGGGAAAAAAGAAACAAGAATGGTGAATGTGAAAAGAAGTGCTTGAACTCTGGCTGCAGGAGCATTACACCACAGATGGGTTTGACTTCTGTGTTCAGCAGAAGGAATAAAACATCACCCCTGAGAATTAGAGGCAGGATCAGCATGGCCAGTTCTTGGGAGGGAAAAGTAAACCAGGTTAGTTAATAGTGATAGCACTGAATAGCTTAGGGGTACTTAGAACAGTCTCTCCAATATGTAAAAACTAAATTCCAATGCCACATAACTACAGAACAAGTAACCAACATCACTATTTGCTTGCATGGATCCCAGCACCAAGGACACAAATCCCATCAGCACATGACTGTCTAGCAAGGATGCAAGGGCTACATGAATAAGATTGTGGCTGGGATCCTCACCAGATCTGGGCTTTTGCTGGTTTGTGCCCAGGCTGGGGAAGATTCTGATCTAGTGTAGGGTGACAGACCTACAGTCACCACCATCCAGTGTCTGCCAGCTGGGCCATGCCCAGGGTGTGTTCCCCACATTTAAAAATGCTGCTCCCTGCTCTTTGCCCTTGCTGGAAGTCCCACAGAGGTACCAGGGCCCAAGCAAACTCTGCTGCTGTCCTCATGCCTGGGAATTCCCTTTTCCAGCTACAACTCTGCTGCCATCCTCGTGCCTATTCAGACCTATGAATTCCCTTTTGCACCTACAAACCCTGACACTGTTCTCGTGCCTATGAATTCCCTTTTGCAGCTACAAACCCTGACACTGTTCTCGTGCCTATGAATTCCCTTTTGCAGCTACAAACCCTGACACTGTTCTCGTGCCTATGAATTCCCTTTTGCACCTACAAACCCTGACGCTGTTCTCGTGCCTATGAATTCCCTTTTGCAGCCATACTGAATTTTTGTTTACTGGAAAAGTGGTCAGGAATTGGAACAGGCCCAGGGAAGTCACCGTCCCTGGAGGCATTCAAGAAACCTGCAGACATGGCACTCTGGAACATGGTTTAGTGACCATGGTGGTGTTAGGTTGATGGCTGGACTTGGTATATTAGTGGTTTTCCAACTGAAGCAATTCTGGGATTCTAGGAAGTGCTGGGACAACATCCTGAAAAAGGAGTGTGTGTTCTGCTGCCCATGCTCATGGCTGGAAGGGCTTCTTCCTAGCCAGCAGTTTGTCTTGCCTCTTGGCTGCACCAAGGCTCCCTCTCAACAGTGCTGGCAATGCTTTACCCCATTCCTGAATTCCCTGAGAGAAGGCCATTTCAGAAGGTGTAGAACTGAGGAGCCTGCCTGTGATGCTCACCCAGGAGTATCTTGGGAACACCAAGATGGGAATGCAGAATTCCTAGCTGCCTCCTGGCCCTGCAGGCTGGCACTTGCATACTCCTATGTGCTTCTGCACTGAGGATCTTGGGACACAAAGCATATTCA
Source organism: Tricholaema leucomelas (assembly GCA_013400475.1). Lineage (NCBI taxonomy): Eukaryota > Metazoa > Chordata > Aves > Piciformes > Lybiidae > Tricholaema lacrymosa > Tricholaema leucomelas. The sequence continues at coordinate 673,658 of WAAF01013766.1, read as the reverse complement.
GGGATCAGATTGGAATGTTGCTGTTTGCCAGCTGGGTTGCTCTGCATCTTAGAGCTGGTAAAGGTTTCTTCTTTCTCCTTCAAACAGAGAATGAGTCAGATGAAAACTGCTCTGGGAATGTGAGTGGTGAGCTTGCTTTCCTAGAAACATGGATGTGAAATCTTTGTTCAATCAGTTTTGCATCTCTCCAGTAAAAGGTGACTGTTACTGACAGCTCCTGAAGGTTAGAATTTGAGGAGGTAACTTTCACTATTTAAGTTCCTTTTAATTTTTTCCCCATTAAACTAAGTATTAGTTAAAATAAGAAGGTATTTGACTATACTGTTATATGCAAAAGGAAAATTAATAGTCACTGTAGCAAAGTCTCACCACTTCCCCCCCCCCCACACACTTTCATTCTGGTCTCATTAGAGAAAAGCTCATTCCAAAGTTTAGTTAATTATTTAGACTACTGGTGTAAGGCTTGCTGCAAACATTCTCCTGATGTTGTAAGGCTCAATTAGAGAGAGAATTGACAGGAAAACAGCTTTAACACATTGGGTGTCAACACCTCTTAAATATACGATGTGATTTTGGCATGGTTAACCTTCTTGGTACCAGTGTTGCCATCTCCTGCAGTGTGACATCAGCCCAGAGGAAGGTGTTGCTGAGTGTGCTTGTATGCCCGAGACTGAAATACCAGCTTCAAGCTGTGGAGTGCAACTGGTGACTGCAGCCTAGCTCAGAGGCTGGCTGGGCTCTACTGTGGCAGATCAAGAGCAGAGATGGAGCTGGGGCAGGATAACTTCTGCTCTTGCAGCCATGTGCCTCACAGCTCCTGCACACCTCAGCTCCCCTGGGGCTGCTCAGTCAAGCTCTGTGCTCCCTTGGCACCAGCTTCCTGTGCCTACTCTCACCAGCTCCAGACCAGCAGCTTGGCACTGTGGTGGACTCAGTCTGGCATTGGTTTAATTCATAGAGTCATAGAATGTCAGGGGCTGGAAGGGACCTTCAAAGCTCATCTGGTCCAGCCCCCCTGCCAGAGCAGGATCACCCAGAGCAGATCACACTGGAGCACATCCAGAAGGTTCTTGAATATCCCCGAAGAGGGAGACTCCACAACCTCCATGGGCAGCCCTCACAGTGAAACCATTCCTCCTTGAGTTCACATGGAACCTCCTATACTTCAACTTCCACCCATTGCCCCTTGTCCTGTCACTGGGCATCACTGAAAGGAGGCTGGCTCCAGCCTCCTGGCACTCAGCCCTTACATACTTATAAACATGAATGAGGCCACCCCTTAGTCGTCTCCTCTGCAAGCTAACAAGCCCCAGTTCCCTCAGGCTCTCCTCATAAAGAAGATGTTCAACTTCCTTAATCATCTTTGTGGCTCTTCATTGGACTCTCTCAAGCAGCTTCCTGTCCTCCTTGAGCTGGGGGCCCAGAACTGGACATAATACTCCAGATGAGGCCTTAGCAGGGCAGAGTGGAGGGGAAGGAGAACCTCCCTCGACCTACTAACCACAGCCCTTCTAATACACCCCAGAATGTCAGTGACTCTCCTTGCCTTAATTGTGGTGCCAGTTTTGGCTGTGTAGGTTTTTTTAACTGGATGAGGGCATCTAATACTTTGCTCTTCTGCCCTGTGTGATCCCCATGGATGTGTTTGGGCTCACTGGGAGGGTTATTGGCCTCTCCTGCCTCCCAGAGAGCAGGGTTTGTGTTAACGTGGAAGCAGCGTCTTGGCTGCAGCATTCAGGACTTCAAATTCTTCCTGTCCCAGAATTCAGGACATTCTACAGCTAAGTTTATCAGAATGAAAATTACTTGGTAGAATATTAGGGTGGGGAAGTGCCACAACTCCCAAATACTAGAGAACTCCCTCTGGGGAACTGCCAGGTTAAAACCTATCCCAAGATCTCCTGACAGGCTGAAGACTTGGCTCACCTGGGCCTGCAGAGAGCAGTCTCTTACTTAGCAGGGGCAGAGGTACCAGTTTGAGGGACTAATTAATAACCTCGGGCTTAAGGTTAGCAGCAAACACACTGAGTGGATCTCTCTGGGTAGGAACAGAACCAGAGGATTGAAAAAGCTACTTTCAAGACCACCAAGTTAGGATGCTCTTGATTCTTTCTTTAATGAGGTGGAAGTCTGTAACCAGAAGACACTAAAAAGCAATTGCATTAAATCAAGAACTACATTTGACTTTAGGGATTGTTTATGGGATCTTTCTTTTATTAATTCTTTATCCTTTAATATTATAAAGGATTTGTGTCTACAATAAATAATGTAAAGTTACATTACATCTTCTTTGGCTTAAAATTTTAATATTCCTATTGCCCATCTCCATAAAGAAATTGTATTTGAGGTCATTGCATATGTACAGCTGCAGTCAGAACCCTAATGGAATTACTATTCAAGCACAGGCGAGATTAGTGTGAATGCCAAGAAACTACCAGGCTGTCAGGGGAAAAGGTAAAAGTTCAGAGTTCAGCTTGCATCCAAATTATTTATCTCCCTAATAACTTAATAGATTGAATATATTACTTGTCAGTGACCTTGATGTACACCAATAAAGACCCCCTGGTTGTGTCAGAAAATATATGAGACTGTAATAAGTAGTACTTATGTAGTGGAATAAAAACATATTCCTTATGGTAATGAAGCCTCTTCCCACAAGGACACCACAAGGACACAAAGCCAGGTAAATATAAACACCAACTTGTGTTTGCCTGCAGCTTTGGAGTGGTCCCTAGCCTAAAGGCAGTCAGTGTAGGAGGTTGCACCCTGCAGATGCCTCAGTGGTGCCATGGGTCTCTCCCTACACATGGCTTTGCTCTTTGCTGTTTGGCCAGACACATTACATTCTACATCTCCTCTTACAATCACCTTCTGCAGAGTCAGTACCGTGGTTTTTCAAAGTCCTCTTGACTCCATGCCATGTCTAATGGTTTCCATTCTGGATCTTCCAGCATTGAAAGGAGTCCTTTAAATGAGAGCTTAGGATCAAAGGCAATACTGCAAATAGGCATGTTGTAAACATGCCTAAAACCAGGGAGGCAATTTCCCTGAGTGCCACGCTCTCTGTGGCACTGCAACACACTGGCTCCCCTTCTTTCTGTATTCATGCCTGTTTTTCAAGGCTTCACATTATCTAAAGGGGAAAACAAAGCCCTCCAAGGATATTGTACTTTAATAAAGCTTATGATTATGGATTATTTTTTTTCTTCCTCAGCCAGCACGGAATCATTGTTAATATACTCAAATGGAATGAGTCTCTTCTCTTTAATAGGTCATTTTAATCATATATTTAAAGTTTTACTTGGAGATGGAGGAGGAGGGAGAGAGGGAAGGGGGGGGGGAAATAGATGAACTGGTTTTATCTATTTGTTTTCCAATTAATCCTCAGGCTGTGCCCACTCATGGTGCCTAAGGCCAGTGGAGCACCATGGTGACTGTGCTGCTGGCTTTGACATGTGGCAGGGCAGCTTTCCCTGCCTCTGGGAACACCTTGGATGCAGACTTGGAGTTCCACATCAAAGCCTGTGCACCAGTTTTTGAAAACAGTGTAGCATCTTGTCACTAATGATCTTGGAGGTCTCAACCTTGTTGATTCTATGATTCTTGAAGTTACAAATGCTCCTTTCTCTCTCCATCAGTGGTGCTCAATGCTGGGCTGAGCCTTCAGCTCACTCCCCAAAAGCACAGGACCAGACCTGGATTGAGGAAGCACCACCAGACAGGTCCTTGCTCCCAGAAAGCCCACCAGAGCTGGCATGTGTGTGGCTGTTCTCCCATTCCCCAGCCACTTATCCCAGAAGCCTCACATTTTTGATTGTATTTATGGCCACTTAATCTGTGCTAGCAGCCAGGATCAAATATATCTCCAAGTATTGATCAGCTTTAGGCTGATAGAAGTTCAAGCTCATGAGGTCTCGGTCTTTGACCCTCAAATAGGATATGAATCTCAATCCAATAGACTGATATTCACACGCAGTCGCTGCCCAGGGTTGCAGGCTGCAAGGGAAAAATCAATGAAGAGTGCTAATGATTCACAATTTATAGAGCAGCTGCCATTTTAATATTAGAATAAATGTTATATTGCAAAGGGATGGGAACATAGGTGGTGGCATGGAAAATATTTCTTTGGTGCCTTTTCTGTGAGAAAATTATGTGCACAGGGTTTTATGAAGTATAATTTATTGGCCTCATTTAGACTTATAATTTAAAACTCCTTATGAAAAAGGTATTTAACTAGAGTGGATTGGGTAAGGAAATGGCAAGGGAAGAGCAGTCTTAGAGTGTTTCAGGAGCATGCTGGTGGGGAGAAGGAAGCAATATCCTAATATATGTGATTGGACTCAAATTCCCCTTCTGCTTAAACAACCCTGCAGCATCTGGCAACAAAGAGGCCCTATTCTCTGCCCCGGCTCTTCTGAGCACACTTGTAAGTGAAAAAACATATCTTGAACGTGCTGATGAGGTGTATGGAGCACATTAAGAATAAATAATGGATCATGTCAGAGTGGAGAAGTAAGGCAGAAAACTCTGCTGGACTGGAGTGTGAGGGCTGGAGAGAATTATTGAAGCTGAAGAGAAAGGGCAGGCTGGAAGACAGATTTCAAAGCACAGGAACATAAGAGCTCTCTGTCTGGATCACACAGGTTTTGTTGTATTCTCAAATCACTCATTCCTATTTGCACTGAATTACAGTTCCCTTTGCTGAGGTTTCTTTACAATAGCTCATGGCGACAGGTAATCTCCAGACCATGGCAAGTGGAGCTGCCAGGAGAAAATGGAAGGTAACCTCGGGCCTTTTGCCTTTCCCTTGGCTGTTATACTTTGTGGGCTGGAGCTGGAAGAGCAATGGGGAGGGAATGAAATATCTTCAGGCACTGCAATTCCACGGGGGATGCAATGGCTTGGACCAGGCTGGTGTTGGTGAGCTCGGACTCTTCTATGTTACATACCATGGTGTCCTAGGAAGCAGTGCTACCCTTGCTCTCCCAGTGAGGTGTACCAGAGGATGGCTGCCAGAGCTCTTTGTTAGGAGGTGGTGCTTTTTGCTTGTCCTCGTGCTGGCATGCAAGGCACCCTTACTGGACAGGAAAAGGCTTCAATCTGGGAATACCACTTCTTTCTTTCCAGCTTCAAGCCAGATCTGCATGTTTCTGCTTCTCACTTCTCATGTGTAGTAAGTCTTCATCTCATAGCCCAGTTCAGTGTATAATAATGTCTTTCCCTGCATGGATGCAAATGATAAAAGGATTTTCAGTACAAAGAGCCCAGGCTTTTTAGAAGAGACAAGAAAAGATGGAAATCCTACATCAAACCCACGATTTATAGCGTCTGTTTTGGCCATCTCTGTATTTATTTTTTATAGAAGTGAAAAGAACTTAAATAATTCATCTGCCTGAGAGCTCATAACTCTCTGGCCTGTGTAGAATATCTTTCATATATCTCATAACCTGGAGCCTATTGACAAACTGTATGAAAAATCACAGCCCTTTCACTTGCAAAAGCAAAATCCAATTTATTGATTGTGATAGTCTAAATAATGGCACTTCTATTGACCAAAAAGGTGTTGCCCAAACAGCTTAGAGTTTACTTAACTCAGGCCGTGAAATGTCCCACACATACCATCACAAACCCCGAATTTACTCAGTGCTTTTCCTTCCTTGCTTGTGCTGCTGCTGTGAGCAAACTGTTTGACAAAGGAATTTCTGATAGCTGCTTTATGTTAAACACAAGATCTTCAGGGGGTGGTGCAGTATGAGAGGCGAAGTAGACTTTTGTCAGAGCTTTGGAAGCCACATTTATTTGCATAAAGACATTCAGCTTTTATAGTGACAATGTATAGCAAAGGCTTACCCATAGTGTGCACATACAGCTGCTGTGGGTCACAGGATGTCAGGGGTTGGGAAGGACCCAAAGAGATCATTGAGTCCAACCCCCCTGCCACAGCAGAACCATGCAGTCTAGCTCAGGTGATGCAGGAACACACCCAGACAGGTCTTGAAAGTCTCCATAGAAGGAGACTCCACAACCTCTCTGGGGAGCCTATTCCAGTGCTCTGTGACCTTTACAGTAAAGGAGTTGCCTGTGTTGAGGAGCTTCCTGTGCTGCAGCTTCTATCCATTGCTCCTTGTCCTATCCCAGGGAGCAAGTAAGCAGAACCTGTCCTCTTNTGAGTCCAACCCCCCTGCCACAGCAGAACCATGCAGTCTAGCTCAGGTGATGCAGGAACACACCCAGACAGGTCTTGAAAGTCTCCATAGAAGGAGACTCCACAACCTCTCTGGGGAGCCTATTCCAGTGCTCTGTGACCTTTACAGTAAAGGAGTTGCCTGTGTTGAGGAGCTTCCTGTGCTGCAGCTTCTATCCATTGCTCCTTGTCCTATCCCAGGGAGCAAGTAAGCAGAACCTGTCCTCTTGCTCCTGACCCCCAGCCCTCAGATAGTTGTAAACATTTATTAAATCCTCTCTCAGTCTTCTCTTCTCCAGACTAAGCAGCCCCAGGTCCCTCAGCCTCTCCTCATCAGGCAGTGCTCCAGTCCCCTTATCTTTGTAGCCCTCTGCTGGACCCTCTCCAGTAGATCCCTGTCCCTCTTAACCATTAAATGCTCTGAATTGACACTGGAGCTCCAGGAGGCTGTCTGTGGCTACTGGGTAGCATCACTAGTCTTGGAATATCCCATTAACAAGGTGCAGTTTCAGTGGAGATAGGTGATGTGCCTGATGGAATCCTCAAACTTCTTCTGGGAAGGGCAATGGAAGAGCTCACAGTGACTTTGCAAGGTGGTGAATGGACATCATTTCCTTGTGTGTGGATTCAATGAGAGGGATCAGAGTGAGATCTAAGGGATGGGCAGTTCACAGCTATAGCTTAGCAAGAATGAGGATTCTCACTTCCTCCTCCACGTTCCTGTGTTTTTTGTGCTAAGCCTTGAACTTCATTGGTGGTGCTACCTTTTATCAGTGCTTGGGCAGGGCTTTGGTACCATATTAATAACAGCTCAGTGGAGGCAAGAACCCATCCTCTTGCTGCCATTAGGGTGACAGATGCAAGTCCCAGGGTTTGCACCCAGCCTAGAACTATCTGAAGTTCAATGTAGGTTTGTTCCAGGCTCCCGGATTTGTGCTAAATTTTACTTTCTCCCTATCTTGACAGATTTCTGCTTTCCTTTGGGTGTTTTTTTTTCCCTCACTCCTTGTCAGATTCTCTCTTCTAATTGGGCAGCAAAGAGATTGTTACAACCTCATAAAATACCAAAAACTCCTCGCCATCAATTCTGCCTGTTGGAAAATGCTGTTCTCCAATGCCAGCCTTGCATACATTCTGTTATTTAATTCATGAATGTTTAAATGGGGGCCTAAGAGATCCCAACTGTGTCTTTTTTACATAATGAAATTACAAGGAGTCGTATGTTGCTCCCATCCATAAACTTATTGTGCACTTTACATAAAATTCTGAGGGGGTGGCCCTGCATGAATGCATATTTTACATCTTCAACTTTATTAAAGAAATGAGCAGAGTGCTGGAAGGGCTGCTCTGCTGCATGGTCAATTCAGATCCTGGGGGCCATAAATCTGCAAGCCTGTGATTTGTTGTTCTTCACTCGCAATAAATTAAGTCTTTCCTGATGGAAAAGTTGGCTACGTTTGGTGTAGTTTAGGTCACAGCATTGGGACAAAGATGCATCTGGATGTGCCGGGAAGAGAGTTTGTGCTGGGTCCAATGAGGCAGGGAGAATATCTTTATCAAGTTACTGGAGCTGGAGTCCACACTGATGCTGTAGCAGAGGTTTTTCAGGTCAAGAAACTCAGTGAGATGATTTTCAGCTGAGGGCTGATTGGGTTTTAAAGGCTTTTGATGTGTTCCTTGGAGGTTTTTTGCCTTGATGAATCAGTGGATTCATTGACAGGGAGAACTGTAGATGGATGCAGGTGTGGTGGCACAGGGAGCAGCTCTGTCCCCGTTGCCTGACCAGAAAGATGCTGCCAGGGTAGCTCTGAGGACAAAGAAAAAGACAGGGCAGCACTGTCTCCTAGGTAAGGCAGCTCTGTGTAGTGTGCAAGTCCTGGCATGGGAGGGACACGTGGGCATTGTAGAGATACAATCAGGTAATTTTATCTCCATTGCTCGTAATAAGTGTCCCCAATTGCTACTTAATGGTGTCTCCACTGGATAAAGAATGGGTTGATATGCAGGGTCTGGTGAAGCAGAAAGTATTACCATTGCTACCACCAAATCATAATATCATTTTAAAACAAATCATTTCCAAGTGCTTAAGTCTGTCATGTCTAGCATGAAGGATGATTTAGTTGATAGTTCCTTATATTTTTCCATTAAGAAAAAAATAATCACTATTCCTAAGCTTTTTTTTCCCTTCCTCATTGTGATTTAGACCACCTTTTAACCAGGAAGGAAAAAGGTTCTTGCCACTGCACGAGACAAAGGGCTGCTGAAATAGAAGCTAACTGAGAAATAATCTCCAAGCAGTGCTGAAATGAAACAGCTCTTCTGCAAGGACTAGGTCCAGAATAAGTACCCTTCCCTGCCAGGGACAGGGGTTAGGTTGCTGGAGTATGGGGTTGGGTTCCTTTTTCCCTTTCCAAGCACCAACTTTTTGAATCAATAAGGCAAAACAAGCTGCAAAAACACAAAGGAAACGGTGCAGTTACCACAGCATTAGGCTCTGTGTTCAAAGGAAATAGAAATAATCCAAGAAGTGACTTCTTTTCCCAATGTTGGGAAAGGTGACATTATACAAATGCAACTTTTGCATCTTACTGGTCTCAACACCAATCAAACAACCACCAAGTCAGTCACAACTGCTGAAAATCTGGCACTTGGTTTTCTTGAGGATGCATTTGATGGAGAGAGAATCATGTCAAGCTCTATGTATTAGGTGCAGGGACATCTATGAGGATTCAGAGCTGTTGAAGAATTCACTAAACAGCTCAGGGATATTGGCATTAATTTTACCTCTCTAAAACATAAAGGAGTTTAATCTCTTCTGTTATATTACTATTGCAAAAGATTGGTAGGTGTGGGTGGCACATTCCAAATCTGCTCTGAATAAATATTGAGCGAGGACAATAAATTTTGTTCAGCTGAGGAATATATTTCAAGTTTAATAGCAGAGTGGCCAGGTCATGTCTATCTTCCAGCCTGGAGCTCACCCTCCCAGAAAGGCAGTGCTGTCAACAGAATGTTAATCTGTGTTAGACCCCACATCAGCTCCTTATCAGCAGATATACTTCTCCTGAATTAGAGCTGAGTTTTGACACCTTGAGCCCAGTGCCTGTGCTGAGGTCTGGCCATCCTGTGCTGCTCGGTGTGTTCAGGGGTTGAATCCCCATTCCTGGAGATGTTAAAAGCCACATAGATGTGGTGATGAGTGGCATTGTTTAGTACCAGACTTGGTAGAGTTTTTCCAATCAAAATGATTCTGTGGTTTTATGATGTGGGTGTCTGATCCCTGCTCAGGCTCACAGAGCTCTCCTGGTATCTTTTCCAGGTCATGCTTCACTACCTAAAACCTCCTGACTGAAGGCTTTATTTGAGAGCTGCCCAGCTGTGGCTGTGAGATGCTGACATGGCAGCATCTGTAGCTCAGTCCTGGCCAAAAGCTTTGCCCATGAATTGCCAGGTAGTAATTGTCTGGCAGGTGCCTCTGAGGGAGCTGATGTTACTGTGGACAGATTAAAGAAGAGAAAAATGGGAAACCTGAGCTGGTACCTATGAGATGTTCCTGAGCTCATTGTGTCCCCTGTGCCAAGGGAAAGCTGCTCTGACCTTTGCAATCTGCATACCTTCAGTGCTAGCACAAAGGACCTGACAAACTCTTCCAAACGCCAGCCTGAACTTGAGAGGAATTGCTTTTGCTGAACAGCGATTATAATTCCTGCTGTATATCCAGATTTTGACAAGTAAATCTCATATTTTAAACACAGGATTAAAAAATTTTATTACTACAGTGGGGATTAAGTGGTAAAGCCTCAGAATGTAAGTCTGCAAAGTAGGAAACACAGGAAAATCAAGTGAAACCTACTCTTCAAAATAACTGGGCTTAACCCTTTGTCACCTGGTGCAGACCCAGACTGCATTCGGTGCAGCTCTGTCACAATTATCCCCAGGTCTCTTGTAATGTTTCACAGGACAAGGTGGGGATATGGAATTTCCCCCTGTTGTTTCTCAAATCCCTCCATTTCCAGATTTGGCTGCACCATTGTGCACAGGAAAAACAGTGCTATTGAAATTGAAGAGCATCTGAGTGAGAAACTCAAGCCAGTCTCATTTGCTGCACTAACTTGTCTGATTACAAAGTGCTTCATTTCCTTTCCTTGTTTGTTTTTAGAGGAAACTCTCTTTATGAAGAGCTCCTTTGTAAAGGTGCTGTAAATACAGCAACTTGTCAGTTGACAAGGTTTGGAGCCTTTAGGTGAAAGCCTGACCCCACAGACACTAGCAGATATTTGGTCCTTGTTGTCAGAGAGCCTAATTTTTAACCTGCTCCCTCAACAAGGGTGATCTTGGAAATGAAGCTGAGGACATGGAGCTGTTTCCTAGCTGTACATTGCCTCCAAACATCTCTTTTCTAACATGATGGATAATGACATTTCAGTACCTGCCAGGTGGGAGTTAAATTCATCTGGGCTAGCAAGTGATTTGAAATCCTCTTGTGGAAATGGAAATGAATTCTTCCAGAATGATTTGAATGTGCAGATTTAGAGGCTGCCACCTCACACCTCCAACATCAGAAAGTGAACTCACAAAAGACACAGTTGTCACTCAAATCTTCCCTCTAAAATTACCATCCACAACAAAGAAAGACTCCTTAAGAGAACAGTGAACTCTTACCATGGGGAAAACTTCAGCTTAGGCACCAGAAGTAACCCTCTAATGAAAACAACACTCCAGTTTGGGATAGATAAAAATTCTGCTTGATGTTTGCTAAGTCCTTTCTTCTCTCTCTGAGCTCACACACACTGGATAAATGACATTTTCCCCAGAAATGCTGGACAGCAGCAGCTGCTGGGCACAGGACAGCTGTAGAATTTAGTGTGTGATATATTATGTATCCAGTCTCTAGGATTCAGCTACTTCCTACCAATATTGCTCTTCAGAACAGCTAATGAACACCTAATATCCAATTAGCTGTCTGTTCCCTTAGCTACAGCTGAGGAATCTGATCAAGTCATAGACACAGTCCTAAATCTTATGCATCTGGAATCCTTTCTCTTGATTCTTCCAGCCTATGAGAGTTGTGACAGTTCTTTCAATGACTTCCCAAAGGAACATTCCTCTGTCTCCAGCTTCTGACTTGTTTTTAGGATTAACAGTGAAATTGTTGATAAATGTAAGCTTTCAAAAGAGTCTTCCTGCTTTGCTAAGGGAGGTAAATCTATCTAACCATAGGTTAATTACCAGCGTTTTCACACCACCAGAACATTCTTAAAGTACAAATCAATGTCTAATAAATGATTTGTGTGTGTGCCCAATAATTAAAGCCCTAATGCTCAACACTCACCTCTTACCATGCTGAAGCTGTCGGGAGATGTGATTTTCTTCTCAAGGTATCAGCAGCACAACCCTTTTACATAACCCACTGCTTCTTGCTTCAGAAAATGTTGTTGTTATTATTATTGAGCATATGATTATTTAAATCCTCTCCATGCTAAGGAGGTATAATAATTGTTGAGGTAATAAATGAACACAGTTCCAGCAGGCAAAATAACTCTATCAGCTGCATTCCTATTTCTCCAGGGAAGGAAGACACAGAGATTTGGCTATACCAAACACAACAGAGAGCTGCAGGCAGAAGCAGAGGTCACTCTGGGGCCAGAGAAATTTTAAGTTTTTCTTCCCATGTAATTTTAGCCCTCTTTTAATATGGTTCTTAATTAACTAGTAAACTCATCTTTTCATTTCCAATTAAGTGTATTGACGGTGCATTCTGACTTGGCTTGTAATCTGCTATTTTCCCTTTGGTGTAATCAATACAGAGATGCCACAAAGCTACAGGTGACATTAAAAAGAACTTTTCTTTATCCCACATAATTAATTGCCTCTCTATCTCCATTCCATTATATAATCAGTGTAACAGAATAGCCCAGAAAGCTGTCTTAGAGGGAAGGTGAGTCTAATTGTTTTGGTAGGAATGGGTCTCTTAGAAGGAAGCAGAGCTGAGGTCCTGCAGCCTGGAAAAACAAAGCTTATTGCTTTGTGTTTGAGATGGCCTCTTAAAAGCAATACAGAAAAATCAGGGAATCCTTCATTTCTGCCCATTCTACATGTTGTTGTGCTAGTAAAACAACCCTTTGTTGATGCAAAATAAATGTAGAACCATCAAGGCTGGGCTCCTGCATTTGCTTCAGGAGCCTGAGCTTATTGCAGAGTTTATGCCAATTTGCTGCAGGTGAGGTGTGGCTGGGATGAGTAGGAAGAGGTGTGAAGCTTAAGGTCATTCTTCAGCTGTTTGCTGTTTATTTTAGCTGAGTAAGCATCTGTGGCTGTACCCTAGAGACTGAAATCCAGCAGCAGTTCTGGATGCTATGTTGCTGGAGCAGGATAGTTGGGATTGAAAAACCATTGGAAAAAATTCCAATTCAGACCTCCTTTGTTTAGGGAGTGACTGGGTCATGCTCACTGGAGTGCTACAGACACAGTTGCACCACTCTTCAGAAAGGTCATACACATGAGATGGAGCAGAATCAAGTTGTTCAACAGGTTGACTTCACACTGCTTCTCTTGTCAACTCTAAAAGTGCTTGCTGATAAATAATAGATAAGTACTGGAGGATAATGTTGCTCTGCTGTCATGAATTGCACAGAGCTGTTATCGTCTCCTAATGCAGACTGGGCAGTGGGGCTGTTATTTGGGTAAAAGCCTTGGGATTTGGCACGATAGAAGGGAAGAACAAAAGATGACAGAAAAGGCAAAAGCAGGTTGTGGTTTTCGTTAATTAACTTCCTCCTTGGCTTTTACTTTCACTGCTGCCAGCAGCCCCATTGCCTGCTTTGTCCATAAAGCCCCTGCAGACACAGGTGACTGAGCCTGGGGGCAGTTTATGTTACATTTAAGACAAACATAAGGCCACAGGTAAGCCAGAGGTAACAAGTTTGGAACCACTCCCCAAGCAGCTGGGCAAAGGGAGCTCCACCACTGGGTATGGTGGGGTAAGATTATCCACCAGTAATGAAGACAGTGCACAAAATGGGGCTTGTTGAAGAGCTGGGCCATGCAGGCTGGAGGGGACAGGTAACACCTGAGAAAGAGATCAGCAGGGCTTGGAACCCTGCTTGGATGTGGGGTGGAAACTGAGGGTCCAGGTTTGAGGGCTTTCTCTTCCTCTTTGGTGCAGGGCTGGGAGTATGTTGTAGTCCCTGCTATCACTATGCCAGTAACTGGAGTGCTGAGGGCCAATCCCCAGCAGCCTCAGAGGTGGTGGCAGCTGGCAGGATGTGACGATGTGGAGCAGGCAGGCTGCCTGCAGCTCTGTCCCCATACTTATCACAAAATGTCTCAGACGACAGCCAGGTAGTGCCTCAAGATGCCCTTCGCACAGTCCTTAGTCCAAGGATGTTGAAGTGGTGGAGCATGTTCAAAGAAGGGCACCGAAGCTTGTGAAGGGTCTGGAGAACAGGTCTAGTAAGGCAGTGGTGTAGTGGTGCCCTGGCAGTGCTGGGTTAACGGCTGGGCTTACAGATTCATAGCTTCATAGAGTTGTTTAGGTTGGAAAATCACAGAGTCAACACATCTCTGTGGATGGTGATTCCACCACTGCCCTGGGCAGCCTGGTCCAGGGCTTGACAACTGTTTCAGGGAAGAAGCTGTTCCTCATGTCCAATCTAAACCTCCCCTGGTGCGACTTGAGACTATTTCCTCTTGATGTGTTGGGGGCTTAAAGGTTTTTCTCAACCAAAACAATTCTATGACAATCCCTGCTAGGACAGGGGTGATGCACCTGGAGAGGGCTGGTGCTGGGGCTGAGAAAGGCAAGAGAAGAGACGTCTGGAGAAGAGAAGGCTCTGGGGAGGCCTAATAGCAGCGTTCCAGTACCTGAAGGGGGCCTGCAATGAGGGAGAGAGATTGTTTACTAAGGCCTGCAGTGATGGGATGAGAGGTAATGGCTTCAAGCCAGAGGAAAGTGGAATTAAGATTGGATGTTAGGAACAAGTTCTTTACCATGATGGTAGTAGAACACTGGAATAGGTTGCCCAGGGAGGTGGCTGAGGCCTCATCCCTGGAGATATTCAAAGTGAGGCTGGACAGGGCTCTGGACAAGCTGATCTAGAATCATAGAATCAAGCAGGTTGGAAGGGACCTCCAAGATCCAGTCCAACCTAGCACCCAGCTAAGNCCTCTCCTCACAGGGCTGTGCTCCAGGCCCCTCACCAGCTTCATCACCCTTCTCTGGACACATTCCAGCACCTCAACATCTCTGAACTGGACACAGCATGCAAGGTGTGGCCTGACTAGGGCCAAGTACAAGGGCAGAATACCCTCCCTTGTCCTGCTGGCCACACTGTTCCTGAGCCAGGCCAGGATGCCATTGGCTCGCCTGGCCACCCGGGCACACTGCAGGCTCATGTTCAGCTACTATCTGCCAGTGACCCCATCTCCCTTTCTGCCTGGCTGCTCTCCAGCCACTCTGTCCCCAGCCTGTAGTTGAGGATGTCCCTGCTGACTGCAGGGGGGTTGGATTAGACCACCTTTGGAGATCCATTCCAACTCAGACCACCCAGACCATTCAATGATTCTATAAGACCGAGAGGGGACAGCATAGGATGGAGGAGCGCAGCCGCCGCCTCCCTCCTCGGGCAGTTGGCGGAGCGGCAGTCGCTGCCGGGCGTCTCAGGCTCGCCCCGTAACGGCCCTAACGGTTCTAACCGCCGCGCCGCCCGCCCGCAGTGCCGCAGCCTCTGCTGCCCCCTGTCGGCCCAGCGCCGCGCCTCAGCCCGAGCGGGCCCAGTCCCCATCGATCTGGCCGTATATTAACCGCGATGTGCTGGCTGCCGGGGCCAAAGCTCGGGGTTTGAGAACAGGTTCACCAAATTGTCAATTAAGTGCAAATCAATCCTCGGCCATTTATCACGGTGTTAATCCGTCCGCGCAAGTCCGAGGTGAAAAATCGATCGGTTCCTGTCACCGGGGACCAATCGAGGGGAGCTGGAAGACCAACATCTGCTGTATCAGGGCAACAGCTGAAATTTATAATCTCGGAGAAAAATTGCTGCTTGCCAAGAGGCCCATTAGGAAGTTGGGGAAGTTGAGCAAGTGTGGGGAGAGGGGAGGGAGGGGAAGGGGCTGTGACAAAGAGCCCGTGTGGGAGGCACAGCGAGGAGAGGGCCTGTCAGGCCCGGGAGGAGGCTCTGGCTTGTGAAGGGAGCCACTGATTTATCAAGGAGAGATAAATAAAGATTCCTGTTAAGTCGGAGATCAATGTGTTAATACGTGTGGCTGTGAGGTTTCAGGGGGTGCTGTCAGAGCTGGTGCAGGTATGAGAGCAGTGAGAGGCTCCTCAGGGCTCCCCTTTCCGCTCCAGGCTGGGGAAGGAGGCAATAAAGAGACCTCTCTGTGTGTGTTGCTGCTCCCTGGCAGGTGTTTGCACCCCCAGAATAGATCCCCCTTGGTGGCATTTCCTGTTCTTAATTGTATTTGGGAGGACTCAGATGGCATTTGTGTAAAGTAGGTAGGTAACTTGTAGAATAGAATCATAGAAGCAGTCAGGGTTGGAAGGGACCACAAGAATCATAGAATCAACCAGGTTGGAAGAGACCTCCAAGCTCCTCCAGTCCAACCTAGCACCCAGCCCTGGCCAATCAACCAGACCATGGCACTGAGTCCTGTCTTTGCTTGAACACCTACAGAGATGGTGACTCCACCACCTCCCTGGGCAGCCCATTCCAATGCCAATTGCTCTCTCTGTGAGGAACTCCCTCTTAATATCCAGCTTAGACCTCCCCTGTCACAGCTTGAGACTGTGTCCCCTTATTCTGTTGCTGGCAGAAGAGACCAACCCCACCTGGCTACAGCCTCCCTTCAGGTAGCTGTAGACAGCAATGAGGCATACCCTGAGCCTCCTCTTCTTCAGACTAAACAACCAACCCCAGCTTCCTCAGCCTCTCCTCATAGGGCTTATGTTCCAGGGTCATCTAGTTCCAACCACCCTGCCATGGGCAGGGATACATCATGATAGATCAGGTTATCCAGAGCCACATCCAGCCTGGCCTTAAACATCTCCAGGGATGAGGCTTTCACCACCTCCTTGTGCAATCCTTTCCAGATTCTCACCACCCTCATGCTGAAGAACATCTTCCTAACATCCAGTCTGAACCTACCCATTTCCAGCTTTGTTCCATTCCCCCCAGTTCTGTCACTACCTGACATCCTAGAAAGTCCCTCCCCAGCTTTCTTGTAGGCTTCCTTAAGATACTGAAAGGCCTCAATAAGGTCACCTCAGAGCCTCCTCCTCTCCTTTCTCAATCTGGAGTCGTCATAGTCAGGGTCTATCAGCAACATGTTTTATAGACAGTACTCAAAATCAGAGGATGGGTTGAAGGCACTTGTAGTATGGCCATGTGGGAAAGCTTTCCCAGTCTGATGTGGATTGTCAAACAAGAGAGGATCATCCAGGAAAGAAGGGCTGGAGGAGACAAGGAACTGAAGAGGCAACTGCACTAACTTGGTGTTCACCAAACAATGTCATTTGGATTGAAGTATGGACTGCTGCTGTCCTACAAGGGCCTTTATTCATCAAGGGATGATTTCTGTCCAATCAGACCATCATCTCTGTCTTGAATTTTGTCTGAAAACCCTGTGCAGTAACCTCCCACTGATAGCTGTCAGACCTGCTTGTGCCTGCAGCAGACCATGTCTTTGCCATGTGCCACTTTGATGACCTGCAGAAACCTGTGACCACGGCATTTAATAGGGACATCTCAAGGGCTCTCCAAAACCAGCTCCTTTTAACACAGAGCAGAGTTAGGAGCATCTTCGTAGTTGGTTTTGGTTTTGTTTCTGTTTTTTGTTTTTTTTTTTAATGCTCAGAAAACAAATTCAGTTTTTGTGAGGAGAAATAAAGCATCTCAATTATTCCTACGTGGAGCTGCCAGGTTTGTTACAAAGAGTGTCAAAAGGCCCTTCTTGGAGACTTGCCAAAGGTTAAGTGTAGGCAGAGCATCGTCTGGAAGAGTTCACAAAGAGAAGTGATTGTATTGGGGAGCTCATTTCTTGAGCTTCCTTTAGGGTCTTACTGAATGCAAAGCTTGAAATCATAAGCACGAGCCAAGAGCTGGGGAATTAAAACGGTGAAGTGATTATTAGCTTAAAGAAGTGAGGACAGAGTTATTTGCTCTGAAAGCAAGGGCTGCGTGCTGGACATCAGGCTGTGACTCTGAAGATGTGGGGCCCTGGGTTGGCTTTGTCACAGGACTTTGGAGCTGTTGTTTCTCATTTCACAACTGAAGTTGAAAGAAGTTCCTCTGGCTGCGTTTGCAGGGTGGCATCACTTGTCACAAGGAGCCTAGAGCAGGTAACACAACTGTGCTCTCCTGTCAGCTGGGGTTCCCTTGGTACAACACTGAGAATAAGAGAGAGAAACTCCACTTCTGAAGGGAAATAAAATCAGACAAGAAAAAAAAGGTAGTCAAAGGGTTGTATTCCCTTAGCCTGAGTGGAAAATCTCCCCTTTTATTTGTTTACAGCTGCATGAAGGTCCAGAAATTTGGTTCAAGACTCAGGCAAACAATTACAAAACAAAATTTTGGTTTAAAATCTTATGTCAGCAATTTTCACAGCTGTGATCACACTGTTCCAATATGAACCTAATTGAAAACTGCCATTATGTGTCTGAGTCTGCCCTTTGCCAGAACCATAATTGGTTAGGCACAGTGTTCTTGCAGAAGGGAAATCTGTGTCCCAGCAGGATCTGTAGGTTTTGGTGATCCAGCTGCTGAATAGATCATTTAACTATTTAGAAACTGCTGTATTTCAGCTAAATTGAAAGGTATTTGCTGGCTTCCCCAGCTACTCAGATGCTTTTTATCCATAGTGCTGTGCTGTCGTTGGGGTTAATGGGAGGGAGAGTGAGTTGTGTGGATCTCACCTCCAGTACCTTTCACTGGAATGAAAAACACTGGAAAGTAATCAAGCTCTGTTGGTCTCTCTGTGTGTGTTACATTTTTCCTCTAAAATCTGGTAAAATATCACTCAGAATCAGGTTGCTTGGTCTTGGTTCCCAGATTAAGGAATTAAAGATTGACTAAATTCTTCTCAAGTATTTAAGAAATGAACCATCTGTATAAGAATCTAGGACAGATTACACTTAACCTTATTCTGAAGCAAGAGATTAAGATGAGAACAGCTACTGTAATTAAGATGCTGCAGATGCTGTTCACTAAATATTCAGTAAAGGAGATCCTGGGAGAGCCTTGTACTGCAAGAGAGTGAAAAATACCACAGAACCTTTTCTAAAAGAGGCTCAATATTTTGTCTGTGAAATCCTTCTCACTGCAATAACTTGACTGAACTTGGTACATTTGTCAGGCAGTGTTGTGCTGGCCATTCATAGAATCATAGAATCAACCAGGTTGGAAGACACCTCCAAGATCATCCAGACCAACCTAGCATCCAGCCCTAGCAAATCAACCAGACCATGACACTAAGTGGCTCATCCAGTCTTTGGCTGATCGCCTACAGGGACAGTGACTCTACCACCTCCCTGGGCAGCCCATTCCAATGTCAATCACTCTTTCTGCCAACAACTTCCTCCTAACATCCAGCCTAGACCTCCTCTGGCACAGCTTGAGATTGCGTCTGCTTTTTCTGTTGCTGGCTGCCTGGGAGAAGAGCCCAACCCCACCTGGCTACAGCCTCCCTTCTGGTAGTTGTAGACAGCAATGAGCTCTGCCCTGAGCCTCCTCTTCTGCAGGCTGCACACCCCCAGCTTCCTCAGCCTCTCCTCACAGGGCTGTGCTCCAGGCCTCTCACCAGCTTCATTGCCCTTCTCTGGACACGTTCCAGCACCTCAACATCTCTCTTGAATTGAGGAGCCCAGAACTGGACACAGTACTCAAGGAGTGGCCTGACCAGTGCTGAGTACAGGGGCAGAACGACCTCCCATGTCCTACTGGCCACACTGTTCCTGATCCAGGCCAGGATGCCATTGGCTCACTGCTGGCTTGTGTTCAGCTAATATCTACCAGCACCCCCAGGTGCCTCTGTCTGGCTGATCTCAACCACTCTGTCTCCAGCCTGTAGTGCTGCTTGGGATTGTTGTGGACAAAGTGTAGAACCCTGCACTTGGCCTTGTTAAATTTCATCCCATTGGCCTCTGCCCACCCATCCAGCCTGTCAAGGTCCCTCTGCAGGACTTTCCTACCCTCCAAAAGATCAACACCTTTTCCTAGCTTGGTGTCATCTGCAAACTTACTGATGCTGGACTCAATCCCCTGGTCCAGATCAATAAAGATATTGAACAGGACTGGGCCCAGCACTGTTGCTTGGGGAACACCACTAGTGAGAGCAGCCAACTGGCTGTGGCACCATTCACCACCACTCTCTGGGCCCAGCCCTCCAGCCAGTTCCTGACCCATATCAGAGTGAATCTGTCCAAGCCACAAGCTGCCAGCTTTGCCAGCTTCGCTGCTGGGCTTCACCACTGAAGTCTTTAAAACAAGGCCAGGTACCTGTCAAAGGGTTGTTCTCTTGCCCAGTCACTACAAAAGTTTCTGGAAAGGAGCTTTCATCCTTTTGTAGGAGGTCAGAGGAGATGGGGAGGCTTTACAGCCCAGCTTTACAGCTTATTTTTGGATTCTCAGCTATAGCAGATCTTTGTCTCACCTTTTATTAGGCAAAATTCACATTGTGATTCAGATAGGTGTAAGGACCCCTTGAAGATGGGGGAGAAGAGAAGACAGTTGGGGTTTTTTTTTATTTTCAGGTTTTAAAGGTTAATGCAATAAAAGGGGTGTCCTGAAACCTTTCTTGCAAGCAAAGTCACTAATCAAGTGACAGCCTGAAATATTGCATGCCGTGTGTGGAATCTATCTGGTACTTTGCTGGACAAAAGTATTCCTTGCTGATGCCTGCAAGAAATCCAGGCTCCAGCTACATGAAACACCTCAAGCGGGGGATGTGTGGATACTGCTGATTCAGATTCTTTGTGGATTCACATGAGAGTAATTTTCTGTGTGACTGTTGTATCTGGTAGCTAAGGAAAGATTTTTGGCTATTCTGAGCCTTGTGCATTAGGGGAAATACCAGAGCAGCAATTTGACTGTCCTTGAGAAAACCACAGCAGAAATCTGGTTCTCGTTGGGAAGCCCAGTCCTGGAAGTGTGCACTCATCAGTGTAAACTGTGTCATATTGCATCAGTCTGATGTTTAATGAAGTGTTTATTACACAGCAGTAAGAGACAAGTACATCTGTATCAGCCTGCAGACAACTCAGGCTCCCCAGTGAGGCAAGAAGTAGAAATAAAACCAAAACGTTTAACCAGCATTGGTGCAGAGACACAACTATTAGGAGTGAGAATTTTCTTTCAGTTCCCAAGTGGAAGGTTTTCATTCAAAAAGAGAAAAGATTGTGAAGTGTTCCCTGATGGAACTGGTGTCATTTATCATCAAGTGAGTGAAATTCAGAGCCATCCATTGCATGCCAGTGAAATCAACCTGGGAGAATGCCCATGGGCTTGCATCCAGGTGAAATTGTCTGGCATGCTCACATTTATCAAGTGAAGTTATCTAGTTAAGCATCACTTGTCCTGCTAGCAGGAGGGCCTTTCCCCATTAGCTGACTTGATCCACTTGGTTATTGTCAGGGAGCAAGTATTTTCTTAGTCCTTTCTCAGTTCAACAGCAACCATTGCCCTTAAGGCCAAACCCCCTTCCTGGAACAGAGACGATCCAGCCCCTCAGCTGCTTCTAGAAGGACCTGCTGTGATCTTTGTGTCTGTGTGGTGCTTTCCATGCACTGATAGTTCTGCAAATGCTGCTCCCTGATACAACTCAAGTGCCTCTCAAATGGGTTGGAGCAGCTGCTGTAGCAACACATGCAACTTGGGAGTGATTCTCCCAGTTGCCTTTATGCCAAGCACAGAGCTTCTACTGTCTTACCTGTGTTTCATAGATGTTTGCCCAGCCTGACCTTGGTCCATACTGCCACAGTCAGACCTGTGTTCTTCTGCTTTATTATTCCAAAAGCTTCACCAGATAGGAGGAGGAAGCATCTTCAGAATATTATCTGCACTTAATAGAAAGCAACACATTTGAAAGTGCTCCAGAGATGAGTTGTGCATTATTTAAAAAGAGAAGAGCATTACCACCTTCCTCGTATCTCACTCTTTTTGCCTATCAGATATGTATTTTTTTTCCCCCTAGGCTGGCAGGGAGTTGCTTAAAATGAAAAATTGATCACAGTGAACAGCTGAAAACTGGTTTGCATAAGTCACAGTTATTATTCAGATATTACAATGCAAGGCAGTGAGACACCTGAATACTTGCATGGAAGCACTTAAATATAAAAGCTCAGTACTTGCAACCCCAAACAATCCCTGCAGCCTGCCAACAAACGAGAATCTTACTGGAATACACATAAATCATCTGGTTTCTGACAAATCCTGAAGAAGCAGGGGGAGGGGGAACAGAATCCCTTGCTAATTCCCCAAAGCTGCTGTTTATTGAAATTAGGCAGCAAGGATAAACTATAGCTGGATCAATAATTATCTGTCTAATATAATCAAGTGCCTCCTATGAGAGTCTGCCGTTAAGCACAACTTCCTGCCAAGCCTCTTGGACGATGTTTCATGCAATGAACTATCTGATGATTCAAATGACAGGAATGCAAACTAAGAAGTGTCTCACTGGATCCTTGCCTTGCTGGAGAGGGGAGCTCCCTTAAGCTGTTGCCCACTGGCTTTGTGCTGCTGTTTCTGTGGCTGTTACGCGTCGTTTGTATGCTGACTGCATGGTGCTTGGTACATTGAGGAAGAATCATAGAATCAACCAGGTTGGAAGAGACCTCCCAGATCATCCAGTCCAACCTAGCACCCAGTCCTAGCCAATCAACCAGACCATGGCACTAAGTGCCTTATCCAGCCTTGTTTTGAACACCTCCAGGGATGCCACCTCCCTGGGCAGCCCATTCCAATGCCAGTCACTCTCTCTGGCAACAACTTCCTCCTAACATCCAGCCTAGACCTCCTCTGGCACAACTTGAGACTGTCCCCTTATTCTGTTGCAAATTGCCTGGCAGAAGAGCCCAACCCCACCTGGCAAAAGGATCAGGCAAAATCTGAACTCACAGGCTATGAATCGCCTTGGTACTGCAACAGGCTTGCAGTTGGAGTCAGGTAGGAGTGGACAATCCCTTCTCGTAGGCTCATTTTCAGTATGTTTTCTTGTATTGCAATCCTGCTGTCCATTCCTGCTCAAAGTCCACAACTCTCCTGCCACCAGCTACCTTGTGTGTGCACTCAGAAGGTAGCTTTGGTGGTCTTGAGTGGCTGGGGCCTCTGACAGAGAGCAGCTTCATCAGGGGTGAGGAAAGAAACAGAAATGGGGAGTACAGGCATGAGTCTTGAAGCAAGCACAGCTAACCAGCACTGTCATCAAAACAAATGAACTGTGAAATAGAAATAAGCAAGAAACATTTCCTACAGGGAGAAAATGAAGGGCAGGATCCACTTTGCCATATTCTGCCCACAAAGCTGTCACTTGAAACAACTATATTTTGGAGTTGCTAGGAGCACAGGAAAGCCTGTGATCAGCTAGCTGAAACTCTCCCTGATGAGTATGAAAGCAAAAAATTGTTCTGTTAGATGTCTCCTTCTCTAAAATGCTTTTAACATTGATCAAGAAGTTCCTTAATTTTTTTCCCCCTGATTTTTAGGGCTCCTACTTAAAGTTCCACATCTGAGAGTTATTTTGACAGGCAGCCCAGTGAAACTGTGAATTAGGCATTTACCAGCAACTTTCTTCTGTTTCCACAGTTCAGTTGCAGAATATTAAAGGCTTGTAGGTGTTACTGATAGTCATATATTGCAGCAATAATGTGTGCTGCTGCTGTGAACGTCACTGCAGAATTCATCAATTCCATGAAAAACAGATCCAGGTGCACGAGTGTGGAAGTTCACTGCAGTGCTGGTGCCTGGGCTGTGCCGAAGCTGCTGTTTGCAATAGACATAGATCACTTCCTGACACTGCTGAATGCTTCCCCACATGCAGATGGAAATGCCTCTTTGAAATGGAGTTCACCATTTTGGACCCTTCTCATCACCCCCATAGATATGTGTGTGGAACCACTTAATATATGTTATTCTGATAGGTACAGCCTTGTCTTTGTCTTCCTGTCCTTGACACTGGTGAGGCTGCACCTCAAATAGTGTGTTCAGGTTTTGGGCCCCTCACTACAGGAAGGTCATTGAGTTGCTGGAGCTTGTCCAGAGAAGGGCAACAAAGCTGGCGAAGGATCCAGAGAACAAGTGTGATAAGGAGCTGCTGAGGCAACCAGTATTGTTTAGTGTGGAGAGTAGGAGGCTGAGGGGAGACCTCACAGCTCTCTGCAACTGGAGACTGGGAAAAGCCCTTTGAGATCAGCAGGCAAGGGCAGCCTTGTCTTCTGTGGAGGCTTCTGCAGCCTTTCCTTGCTGAGCAGATACTGAATAAACCAAATATTCTCTATCTTAGTGAAGCTGCAGGGGCTTGTTCTACAGGAAGGTGCAAACTTAGGAAGATTTCAGGAAGGGTATTTCTTTTGAAGGAATACAAATTATATTGCTGGCAGGTGTGTTAGTTTATAGAAATAGCCTGTAGAAGCTCAGAGCTGTATGGATCTGAGTGGATTGAGCTTGTTTGCTCTGAAGAAAGAATTACTACTGAATAAAAATGTGTGTTCAGACAGAAAGCTCTTTAAAATCTGCCAAGAATAGGAGACTTCAATACCTGAGCAGATAAAATCAGCTAGCAGCTAGTGAAATCTGCCTCCAGAAATTACCTACCTAAGGACTGTGAAAAAATATTCAAGATTCTGATGCTCTAGGGCTACTTTCAGATCTGATTTTACACTTAGCTGAGTAAGTTGAGCTGCTTTGAAAGTAGCCAAATGTAATTTTGATCATCATTTGTGCCTCAAACCCTTCTGTAAAAGAGTGAGGGACAAAGCTGTGAGGGACAGGGCTGTCTGAATGAATTCATATGGGTTGTGTGGATGTCACCTGTGCTTTGCAAGCTTTTCTTTATCTTTTAGCTTTAGTTGTGAAAAGCTCTGGAAATAAAGAGCTAATCAACTTTTGGTAGGTATCTATGATTAAAAAGAAATTCAGTTGCTCTTTATTTGAGAGGGAGAACAATAAACTTAGATCTCTCCAATGAAACAGCAGTTTGCCTGTATGGATTTTCCATGGGGAAATAGCCTCAGAACTGTTTGTACTACTTAGACCTGGTGATTTGTGGTTCTGCTGTTCTGAGAGCTCTTATGCTCAAAGTGCTTTACACAGCCAGAGGTCAATTCTGGCTGGCTTCTAAGAATATAAGTCAGCAGCAGTAATATGTAAACGGATAAAGATTTGACCTCTGGACTGTATTTACTGCTATGCAGAGGGTATCTTCAGCTTTACCTCTAAGTAAGAATGTGCAAATAATAAGATATGTTAAATTTAAGCCTGACAGTCTTTCACTACTGACTCTCTCTACTGGCTTCTACAGAAAAATCTCTGCAAAGAGAAGTCCTGTTGACAATAAAATAACTGAGCTCAGTAGGAATATGTGTAAAGTCAAACATGCACAAATACATTTAGAGGGTTGGAGCCCTCCACAAACATCCTGCTCAGTGAATGCAGCAGTTGAAGCCATGAATAAAAGATCTCCATTTGGCTCAGTGGTGTCTCCAGGGTAGGTTCATTTCTACTTACTGATTATTACTCACCAAATGTATAGTCTATGGAAATCTAACTAATTTGTTGTTGTTTTCTGGTAGCTGCATCCTACTGAGTTATTGATTGTCTGGACTGAAGGTATGCATGTTATTGTAATAGGCTTCTGAGCTGTTAGCACACCACTGAGTCAATATTTCTCTGGAGCAAAAGCCTACTGCCAAGGAATTTCCAGGCACTGGGAGGCTGTAGCTATTTCTCTATAAATTTTATTCTTAGGACTTTGTATTCAGGGAAAACTCTTCCAGTTGTTGCCAGAACATTTCTCGTTATTAGCAGCAGAAGCGGGAAGCTGATTAAAAAAATGAGAGCAAGAGAAACTCCTCTTCTGCAGGGAAGCTTCTGAATGTGTTTACTGACTGATGCTGTGTTCTCTCTCTTACCAGTCCTTAAGCCAGGCAGGCAGAACACCCTTGTGAGGACAGTGCAGAAGTAGTGCATAAAAAAACTCAGTTTCAACACCAGCTTTGGCTTCAGCTCAGTTGGTCCCACTCAAGCTCTTGAGATCTGAGGTTACTCACTATATTCCCAAGCCTGATAAAATTCCTTTTTCTACAATTCCTTGTCCACAAGCAGGGCTGATGCTGTAGCTGACTCTCTGAGAAGCCTCCTTCTATGGAGACTTTCAAGGCCTGTCTGAGTGTGTTCCTCTGTGATCTGTGCTAGATAATATTGTCCTGCTCTAGCAGGAGGGTTGGACTCGATGATCTCCTTGAGTCCCTTCCAACCCCTAACATCCTGTGATCTTGTGATCCTGTGCACCATGACTGTTTAACAGTTGTTAAGTACATTGAGTTGGAGGAAGTTAGAAAAGTCAGTTTGCAGTTTGTTTTTCCCTGCACTTCAGCAGCTCCAGGAAGGAGCCAGAGCTCTTCTGTGGCACTGCTCAGCTGGAGAGGCACAGAGCTCTGTACCCTCCTTGCTGCTGGGATTCTCTGCCTGCATGGCCATGGCTAGCAGTTCCCATGGAAGTGTTAGTCCTACTTCACAGGATCACATGCAAAGGTTTTCTTACTAGAGACTCAGTAAGGAGCCTGAGCAACCCTTCTGCACTATCTTCTTCATTGCTAGTGAAGTACACAAGCAATCAGAAAGCATGTAGAAAACAAGCATGTGTGTGTGTAGCCTTTCCATGCACTGTATTTGGGTGTAGCCTTTCCATGCACTGTATTTGGGTGTAGCCTTTCCATGCACTGTATTTGGGTGTAGCCTTTCCATGCACTGTATTTGGGTGTAGCCTTTCCATGCACTGTATTTGGGTGTAGCCTTTCCATGCACTGTATTTGGGTGTAGCCTTTCCATGCACTGTATTTGGGTGTAGCCTTTCCATGCACTGTATTTGGGTGTAGCCTTTCCATGCACTGTATTTGGGTGTAGCCTTTCCATGCACTGTATTTGGGTGTAGCCTTTCCATGCACTGTATTTGGGTGTAGCCTTTCCATGCACTGTATTTGGGTGTAGCCTTTCCATGCACTGTATTTGGGTGTAGCCTTTCCATGCACTGTATTTGGGTGTAGCCTTTCCATGCACTGTATTTGGGTGTAGCCTTTCCATGCACTGTATTTGGGTGTAGCCTTTCCATGCACTGTATTTGGGTGTAGCCTTTCCATGCACTGTATTTGGGTGTAGCCTTTCCATGCACTGTATTTGGGTGTAGCCTTTCCATGCACTGTATTTGGGTGTAGCCTTTCCATGCTCTCTGTGTCTGTGTGTGTGTAGCCTTTCCATGCACTCTCTGTGTGTGTGTGTGCAGCCTTTCCATGCACCAGTTGATTGCAGGACTCTGTGGGATGGTGGCTGGGGATTCTCTGACTCCTCACTTCCACACTCATCTTCGTTTATGCGCTTGACTTTTTTTTTTTTTGGTTGGCAGAGCACTTCTTGCAGGGGATGTTACATTTCCTGTGGAACAAGTGACAATGGGTGGGGTGAGGGCTTTATAACCGTAAGTAAGGATCAGCCTGTATTTGTCAGCACGGCTAATCCCTTGCCTGTTTCATCACCAATTCTCTCAGCTGAGCAACAAAGCCTGCAAGGAACCAACTTAAAAAACAAACCAAAACCAAAACGCCCCAAAACCTGCATGAAACTAAAGGAAATCAAAAGCAAATTATTTTCCAGATTATAGCCCTCCAGAGCTGCTGAGATATTGCCCATTTTTCACAGCAGACAAAAACATTTTCCTGGGGATCAATTTAGCTTCCAGAAGTCGGCTCCTTTCAACCCATAATCCATCATATTTCCCCATTTGCAATCTCTCTGTGTCTGAGTGTTTTAAGTTTCCTATGAATTATTTTATAAAGAGTAGAAAGAGGCCTTTCTTCCTGCTGAAATGAGGGAGTTGCCTTTCTGCCCTATCAGGTCAGATACCATTAGACTGTTGTACAAGGGGGCCCTGCCATCCATACCTCCATATTGGCAACTACCTTAGTAGGCTCATCTGTCAAAGAGATCTAGTAATCAATCACTGCAGTGATCAATATGCAGCTTATGCATTCATCATTCCTTTGAGGAGACTATTAGGATGAAGTTGTCAGTGAAACAGGAACAAAGGGAGAAATATACTGAGATGGCTGAGGGGTGTGAATGTGTGCTGGGGCAAGAGTGAGCAGCTTAAAGAGAGGAAATACAGCCCTACTGAAAAGGGGAAAGAATTTTGCACCTTGAGGGAAGGAGAAGTTTGTGACAGATTTATCTGCATGCCCAGGAATGCGGTGCAGAAGGTGACTCATCTTTCAAGTGGCAGAGTGGTGTAAAAATTTCCAGATCTCTTGATTGGTGTGTCACTATGATTTGTGGGCTGCTCTGCCAAGGTAAAATGGGTACCACAAGAAGCTGGGCACAAGCAAGCCAAAGAGGAAGATACAGGAAAGCTTGAGAATGAATCCACGAGCTGCACATTGAGGCAGAGAGAGGGCTATTTATTTATTGCTCTGAACCTGCACCTTTATTCCATTTAATCTGGACCCAGAAATTATTGCAAACACTGATGATCACTTCTGCCTTGAAAAAAAGCACCAGGGTCCCTCCAGGTCCTAGCATCACAGACAGTTGGAGGGATTTCTGATGAGCATAAGCTCCCTGCCTGGGACGCTCTGATCACAGACCCCCAAAAACATGCATTAAATCTAGGACTACACCTCCGTGTTCATCTTCTCTGTACTCATTTCTAGGTCCATCTCTGCAGGGGCAGGCCATATTTTGCACACTGGAGACAGGTCTATGACTGGGTGGTGCCAGGGTCAGTACTTTCTGCTTGTGTTCTCTGGGAGGTGGGTGGCCAGTTCAGACACTCTCCATGTCTTGGAGAGTGGGAAATAAAGGACACATCCCTATGTTCCTGAGCATGTCCCTCCTGAGTCCAGTGAAATGCTGGCCTCTCTGGGCAAGTCACAACACACAAGATATCTTGCCACCCTCCTGCCCTTGCTGGAGCAGTTTGGGATCTTGCCCCCCACTTGGTGTCTCCTGTTGAGGCAGTGAAGCCCAGCACGAGATGGAGGGAGAAATCTTTCTCTTTCCTGGTGACTGGAAGGACAGAAGCTGTGTTTGTTGGTAGGCTGCTGCAGTTGCCGTTGTTGCTCTGGTCTTGTCCATACTGTCATGGATGGTGGTAAGAGCTCTGGATCAGGCAGGCTGGGCTCCTGCAGTCAAAGGAGTAGGGCTGGTACCCAGCTCTCACAGCAGGTCCAGTGGAGTCAGGGGAAGGGGTTAATTCAGTTGGATCTTGGGGAGTTGCAGGCTTACTTATGATTATTTCCTTATCCGACCTCAGAGCCATTATTTAGTCACTGTAATAATTTACATTAATTGGATGTAATGCATAACAAATTTATGAGACTGTGGGGCTAGGCTCAGCTTTGGCATGAAACTCATCATTGTGATGTGCTGACCAAGCACAGCAAACTCACATCTGCCAGGCAAAGGAGAAGTGGTGCTGGTCCACCTTGCCCAGGGACAGGAGATGTGCTGAGCCCTGGGCTGGTTTGCAGACAACATGTCTCTGTAGCAAGATCATGGCCTCTGCAGGGTCATTCCAGGACAAAGACAGGCAAAGAATCCAGCCTTGATGTACATTTGGGTGTTGCTAGTAACCCTTCAGCTGTGGTTTCTGTGGGGCTTTTTGGCCATCACTACACCACACATGAGTGTATCTCTCCAGCAAACAGCAGCAGTGTGTTGAGAATCCATAAGAAAATAACAAGCAAGCAAATGCAACAGGTAACTGAAAGTTTATTCCTGTGGTCTTCCAACCACCTTCCTAATGCCTGTGGAAGTCCTTTGATGATCTTGAAGCTCTACTGTTCTGGATAGGTGACCAGCATCAGCCTCATCAGATGGCACATCCAGGCTGAGTGACTCATCTGATGTCCTCACAAGGAAGTGAGCACAGCTAGAAAACATATAAGGCAACGTGCTGTAAAACTGAGGTCCTGGTTTGAGGTTGACCATGAGCCAGCAATGTGCTCTTGTGGCCAGGAGGGGCAATGCCATTCTAGGGTGCATTCTGGCTCCTATACCTCTACTCTGCCCTGGTGAGGCCACACCTGGAGTACTGTGGCCAGTTTTGACCACCCCCTCCCCCCAGCTGAAGAAGGACATAGAACTGCTTGAGAGAGTCCAGCAGAGAGCCACAAAGATGATTAAGGGAATGGAACATCTCTGTTACGAGGAGAGCCTGAGGGAGCTGGGGCTCTTTAGCTTGAAGAAGAGGAGACTGAGAGGTGACCTCATGAGTGGTTATAAATATGTAAAGTTGAGTGCCAGGAGGCTGGAGCCAGGCTCTGCTGGGCGATGCCTGATGCCAGGACAAGGGGCACTGGGTGGAAGCTGAGGCATAGGAAGTTTCATTTAAACATCATGAGGACTTTTTTCCCTGTGAGGGTGACAGAGCCCTGGAACAGGCTGCCCAGGGGAGTTGTGGGGTCTCCCTCTCTGGAGATATTCAAAACATGCCTGGATGCATTCCTGTGTGATCTGGTATAGGTGATCTTGCTCTGGCAGGAAGGCAGGACTGGATGAGCTTTCGAGGTCCCAGCCCCTGACATTTTATGATTCCATGATTCTGGAACTGGCTGATCCTTGTGGTCCCTTCCAAGTCTGACTGATTCTATGATTCTCCTCCTTCTGTGCTGATCTGCAGGCACAGCTTACACTGCTTGGAGAGAGGCAAACAGCTGTGTTTGCTGTAGGTTGTCTCCTGTCTAGTTGAAGATTGCACTGAAAGAGGAAGAAGTCTGGAGATTTCTTCAGCTGAGTGTCCAAGCTAAGCCAGGACTCTGTCAGCAAGGTGCCTGCACATGAGTGGTGACTGGGAGGCTGAGCAGGGGTCAGAGAGGACTTGGAAACAAAGAGAAAAGGGAAAAGCCTGTGATGTGATCCCTGGTGCTAATTAGCTTGACCTCAGTGATTATGTCTTAAAGCAACAGTGGTGACCTCTGACTGTGAGGTTCTTCAACTGTGATCCAATAAAAGTTGCAGGAATGAGTTTTGCTTTGCATGTGGCCCCAGGGTATTTGTCTCTTAACTAATTTGTGAGAAACCTGGGAAAACAGAATCCTTCCATTAACCTTCACATCCTTACTTTACAAGAGACAGTTTCCTTCTCAGACCTAAAGACCACTCATAAAAGCATCAGTCACCTCCACCCTCACAGCTGGGCACTAAGACACAGCTCAGGCACAGGCTGCACTGCTCTGAGGGCCACCTAGATGGAACAGATTCTCCATCCTGCCCACCCAGAGAAAACTCTTCAGAGGCTCTAGGCTAACTTTTTATGGAGACAGCTCCTTGCAGAGCTGTATGGCCCAAAGGCCACATCTTGCTTTCTTAGGTGCTTTCTTCTCCTGGTAGCTCTACTCTTTTCCATCTTGGGGTCTTCCTACATTGACTGTTGACCCCAAGCTTGAGTCACTGCACATTGGGACTAGCAGGAGCAGAACTCACTCTGTGGTGAGGTCTTTCTGGAGGAGCTGTAGCTGTCAGCATTGCTGCACCCTCCTGTAATCTTCCCCAGGCACTTTAAGGAGCTAAGTGATTATTTTGCAACTTTATGCTGACTGCAAAACTAACTCTCATCTGCCTCTGACCTTCATGCCCTGATTTCATGGGCTTGTTTTTGTACCTTGTGTTGGCTGCCCTGAAGCAGATCCTGAATGAGGAGCACCCAGTTTAGCAGCAACAGTCCAGATCTTAAAAACCAGTGCAGGCAAATTCCTTGTGTGTGCAACAGATTAGGAGAACAGGGAAATCATAGAACCATTTCGGCTGGGAAAAAACCTTAATGATCATCAAGTCCAACCACCAACCATGTCATCAGCCAAGTCCACCATGGTTACCATTAAACCATGTCCCAGAGTGCCATGTCCACATGTGTTTTGAACACCTAAAATGCCTGCAAGTCAAGTAGTACAAAGTATTCACCTTTTGGGGACACCTCTCTTTCGTGCTGAGGTATGGAAATGTCACCCTGGCATTTCTCCATGCACGATACCTGGAAAACAATGGAGAAACTGATTTGACTGCCTCTGAGGTCTGGAGCAGAGCTGATATTTGCCAAAGCATTGATGTGACCTGCAGGGACATCAGTGCTTTGGCAAATAGCAACTCTGCTCCAGACCCTCAGACAGAGGATGTCCCTGCAGGGACAGACACTGTCCCAACTGCAAAGCACCACAGAAACTGAGGAAAGGATCTGGCATCTTTTCTGCTCTCTGGTGGTCCAACCAGTGACCAGGAGTCTGAAATCCTTCTCCCTTGTCAGTCTCTTCCAGGGTGCAATGTGTCTTAGTCATTTGTGCTAATAATTTATTACAGAATTAAGTATATTGCACAGGAAGGCTGCCAGTAATGCTGTGCCAGGCTGTGTACAACACTTTGTTAATTAAAAGTATTAGGCAATATAGACTCCATTGTTGTGAATTAATGAGTTTAATTATGAAGAGGATTAAGTATCATAGTTAAAATAATACCACACACCAAAGTGAATGTCTTGCATGGGGTAGTTTGTTTATTTTTCCTCTAAATAGTAGATCATTGCCCAAGTTCATCTCTTCCCCCCTCTCTGTGCTGTGTGGCTACCAAACTGCTGTCAGGCAAGGAGCAAAATGGATCATGACCCAGTTTGCCCCCATCTTTAGCCCACCCAAAGTCTCTCTGGAGGTTCTTTTTCTGCCTGTTTTCAGAGAGCAGGCTGAAGGCTCAAAGGTTTCTGAATGTGCTGCTTGTTCCAGTGAGGTGGATGTGAGTCTGGGCTTGAGGGTGAAGAGGTTCACACACAGGACTCCTCACCTGTACTGTACCATGAAGGGCTGCTCTTTCCCTGGCCTCTTCTCTTTTGTCTACCCTCCTTCTAATCCAGTAATCATGGGCATAGACCTATTTGATTTGGAACAGTGGGATCTTTTTCACTCTAAGAGGAAAAGATCAATTTGGTCTCTTCATTAAAAAAATGATTTATTCTCCTTTTATTTCCCTCTCATAAATCAACTCTGGCCCAGGCTTCAGGAGGACAGGCTCTGGAAGGAATAAAATGCTGAAGCTTGGGGATGTAAATAAAAAGTGCATCCAGACAGATTCCAAGCATCCTCTGGAGCCAAGGACTCATCTCAAATCAAAATAACAGGGTGGCAGGGGCTCAGGGAAATGAGTAGCTCCTGACCTGTGATGTTGCATTGCTTGCACAAGCTGCAGTGGCTTGGTGCTGACCCGGCTGTCAGTCATTCTGGACCCACACTGCTACCCCTCCAGGTAAGAGCGAGACAGAAAATTACTCTTGGTGTGAGGGAGCAGCACTGTGGGCCCTACTGATCCCCAACTCATGCCACTACAGCCAGCAGATGCCGTGCAGATGCTGCTGTGTGCGAGCCCCACTTCGGCCAGGAGATGCATTTGCTTGGGCAGACAGACACAGGGAATGAGAGACAGCAGCTGTACAGCAGCAGTCCCAGAGCTCCCTGATCTGGTGGGAGCTGCATGTGCCTCAGGTGCAGGCAACTGTGGGAATGGGGAGTGATCCCAGGGCTGATACAAAACCAGAGGCTACTACAGCTAGAAAGTGCAAGTGCCCCACACAGCACAGAGCTCTCACTCCTCCTGCCCTCTCTCCAGCGTTGCTGGTGCTGGGGTGGAGGACTGGGAGCCCCTGAGACAACCTCCCAGGGCTGCTGGAGGTATCAAAATCTATTTCCCTTATTTATTTGAGGGATTACTCTTTTCTCTCGTGTAGGAGTGGAGCGCAGGGGGGTTGGAGGAGGTTTAATCCCTGAGACAAGAGGAAACCTTCCAAAAGGTTAATTGCTGGGCTTTGCGTGTTGTGTCGTGGGGCGGCTCAGGTTACTCAGCGATGCCATCTGCTGAGCACCGCTGCCCTGCATAATTCACCAGTCTGCGTGGGTGTGCGGGTGAGTGCTCCTGGGCTATTCATGAGGAAGTTACCTTCAGGCAGAGCTCAGGTAACCAGTTACCTGACACCCCAGACTGACTTCTGCTCTCTTGTCCTTTTGCCCTTCTTGTTCCTGCCCTCAGGTTGTGGGAGTTAATAGCCAGGGAGGAGGCAATGTAGAGGAGCCTGTTGGGTGGTCTGTTCTAGTCCCCTTCCTGCAAAGGTCACTGTCCTGTGCCCACCTTGCCCTGCTCCAGCATCCCCTGCTCACCACAGCAGTGCTTGAGTCACTCTTTTGGACTGCAATAGCAGGTTTGGTGCTATTCCCCACCCATCTCTTGTGCATGTGGACGTGGGCACCTTCCATACAAGGACACTTCATTCTTTCTTCCCCTACTAAAGGCTCAATCCACCTAGAACTTCCTTCTTGCTTCTTTAATGGCCATAAGTTCATGCAGAACTTCCTCTGCTGCCAGAGATGTGCTTTAGGGCTCTGATATGCCACTTTACTGATCACTGTGAAGTAATGAACACACATCAGCATCACAGTGTGATTGGGATTGATTCCTACCTCTCTATGCCCAGGCCTTATGTAGGGTAAGTTGTTTCCATGAGAGTTTTTAACTTGATATTGAGTTGTTCTCTGCCAGCACACCCTTTTCATCTCTGCTGTGTAACCTGAGTTCCCACCCCTAGTTTAATACTTACCTCTCCATGAATATTTAATCAAGGATCTTAGCAGATGAGCTCTAGGTAACATGTGGCAAACAGATTTCCAGTACAATAGAGCTTACTAAAATGATGATGCATAAAAGAAACCCTGGAAAGAAAGGAAAGGTTCACATTCTGGAAATGGAAAGGCAGTTTGTACACAGTGAGCTCCAACTGGCTGCTCCAATTAGCTGAGCCAGAGGAGCAGCGAGAGCTCAGGCAGAGCACGCAAGGAGTGCACTGGGGAGAGACAGGGACAGAGACAGCTTGGAAAAAATAAGCTGGAGCTCTTTTGGTTGGTCTAAAGCTTTATCTGTATGAGCTTGAAGTGGTTTACTTGATACTCCTGCAAGATATTGCAACCTGCCCTATGGTCCAGACCCCCAGGAGCATCCACAGTGGTCTCTCTGGCCCAGGAGCTGTCTCTAATGAGGCAGCAACAAATGTATAGGGGAAGGGTTTGATAAAAGGGCAATCATGGAATGGTTTGGGTTGGAAGGGACCTTTAAATGTCATCTAGCCCAAGCCCCCTGCAGTCAACAGGGACATCTGCAACTAGAACAAGTTGGTCAGAGCCCCAACCAACCTGACCTGGAAGGGTTCTAGGGATGGGGCATCTAACACCTCTCTGGGCACCCTGGGTCAGTGTCTCACCGCCCTCAGTGTAAACAGGGTTTTTCTTCTGTCTAATCTAAATCCCCTCCTTTTAGTTCAAAACCCTCACCACTTGTCCTGCCACAATAGTCTCTGTTAAACAGATTGTCCCCATCCTTCTGCTGTGCATTGTTGCCCTTCCAGCCTTCAACAACTCACTGACTAAAGACCTCCTGGGGTCACAGCAGAAGCTGGACATATAATGCACAGATGTGCAATCTTTTTCTAGCTTCATAGTGATAACCTAGACTGCATCCTCCAGCAAGGAGTTTCACAATTCACTAATGCTCTGGGGAGTAAAAAAACTCAGCTTGCTGGCTGATAATTTTAACTCTGCCACTTAACTCTTCTACAAAGAGGAACCAAGAATAATTAGGGTTTGCTCCTTATCTTGGTACAGTCTTGATGATTTGCAGACATCTACTGTATACAACTTCTCAATCCACTCTACCCAGGTATATCTGTGTTCCTGAGGCTTATTAATCATGAAACTCAGGATTAATCTTTGATCTAATGAGAGATTAATTTGGCAATTTCCATTCACTAAGAAGGTGAAAACCAGCAGTGCTGTTAATGGCAAGAGATCTTTCTGCTCTGTTGAACAGCCTGAATATTAACAATAATCTGCTGCTGTCTTCAGCCAAAAAAGAGATGGTCTGACCCTCACCCCCCAAGGGACTCATCAATAGCAAAGGACCCAGATTACCAAATTAAACAGAATTACTTTGACCCAAGTAAGGGCAACAGGTTAATTTTTGCATAACCCATGGCTGTGAATTACTCTTCAGTCCCAAGCCAAGGTGTGGGGCTTGGAGGACACTGAGAGGTGAAGGTCTCCAGGAGTCTGTGTGCTGCTGAAATATTGGTTTCCCTCCTGAGAGGGATGAGCAGGATTTACAAGGCAGGACTGATTTGAACTGAAGCAGCCATTTGCACAGAATAATTTCCCTTTCAAGACTAAAATTCAGACTTTATTTATGGCTTGCCCTGCTCCCCTTGGTCTGCTGGGTGTTCTCCCTCTGTTTCCACTTGCCATTCACACAGCTCAAAAGTGGCAGGGCCAGGGAGAGGTGGCAGTGGCCTGGAAAGTGTAAACTGGGACACTCTTTCCAGCTTGTAATCCTTACATGTGCTTATGTTTCAAGAAGAAATAGACCAGCAAAGGCAGGCAGGAGAGATGGGCTGCACTGGATCCAGCTGGGGGGCTTGAAGCTTTTAAGAGAGCTGGGCTTTGTGTCTGTGAGCAGAGGCACAGCTTCCTGGGAGGAAGATCCAACAACTGATGAGATGAAGGTTTGGCCACCTTTTAGCAAACCTGGCACAAAGCCTGGGTTATCATCTGTGCTCTTAGGACCAATAGGACTCTCTCTTCTAATACACACTTAGGATTTAAAACAAACCAAAGGGCTAAAAAAAATCCCTCAGGGAAACATGTGAGACTTTGATAAAGAAGCCTCTTGCTGCAGAATAAGGAGCAGGGTCTGCCTGACCCATCCTGCTCCTACTCACCTCTTCTCCCAGGGTTCCTCTCTATTCCAGAGCCTGGGGTGCTGTTGGAGGTGGCCTCAAGGCAAGTGAGGTGCAGGCTGCTCCTTGAATAACTTATGACTTTGTGCTAAGCTCTGCCATTTATTGGTGTTAGTCAGATTAATGCACTAATACTTTGCATATTAATAATATCTTATTACATTTGTTCTTAAGAGTGGTATCATCTTGGAGCAAGGAGGATTAATGGCACCTCAGTAATATTTACATATTTACATTATTAAGATGCAATGCATCTTTCAGACAGTTCTGTGCATGGTCTGGAATTAGAGATGCTGCTCCTAAGCCCACTGCAGCCTTCACCCCTGATAGCTGTCCTGCTCACAGCCACGCATCCAGGGTGTTCAGCACAGGGGAAGAGACATGAGCACCCTCCTCCTGCTAAGCCCACCCATCTGCCTGGCCATACCCCTCACACCTGCCTCCTACTCCATGGACTCTATGAAGACCTCAGCTCTCCTGAATGTCTAAGCAAGGAGTTTGCAAGCCACTCACCCCACAGTAGTGAGGAGATGGTGTTTGGACTCGATGGTGATAGAAAGGTAGGATGCTGCAGAGATGCACACCTGCCTCTATACCAGCAGCATCCAGAAGAGGCAAGAGTTTTACTGCTCACACTGATGGCTGCCCCTGGAATGGGACTCAGCTCCCAGGGCAGGCTGTGATGGATTGCAGCTGGAGAAACGAAAGTTTTCCAAATTTACAACCTATAAAATGGAGCAGCTTCAAAGGGACGAGGCTTTTCCTGTAGAAATGGCTTGCCCCCAGTGTCCCCTTCTCAACTCAGAGTCCTCTGAGTCAGTGGCAAGGCTGCCAGGCTCTGCGGGCAGGACATTGCTGGCTGCTGCCTGCTGCAGAGGCTTGCACCGGAGTTTTCTCTGCACATCAGAAATGTCTACAGGAGCTTTCCAACACCAGCAATGAAGGGAAAACACAGCAGGGGGATGATAAGAGCCTGCCGTGTCCCCAGTGAATAGATACTGTGAGAATAACCTAGAAAAAATGCCTTCAGCACCTCGCAGGGAGGGAAGTGCTGAGCGATGTGAATTCAGCTTCCAGCCTGCAACTTAATGTGACCCGGCTGGGGCTGCTCAGGGCTTGGTCACTCAAGTTTATGGTCTCCACTCTGGTGTATTGTGTTGCTTTCCCCTTCATTCTCACAGATTACTGCAGGGAGCAGCTCTTTTGAGTAAGCAATTTGTCCTTCCATTAAGAAAAGAGTTCATGAAAAGTGCATTTGCTTAAAGAAGTCAAAGAGGAGGAGCAGGAGGCAGCTTCACCCACAGCATGCCTGCAGAGGGGCCAAAGGGTAACCTGCTTCCAGCTTTGCTTCGACAGAGGCAGCACTGGAAACCAGCTTCCTTGTGTGCTCCCTGCCACCACCTTGCACAGCTGAGCTCAGTCTCCAGGGCTGGCAGGGAGCCCCTTTCCAGCCTCACTCAGCATTCCCGGTCCTTGAGGCACATGGGCAGTATCCCAGAACGGGCCAGAAGCTGCGGTCTGCTCTCCTGTGGGTGTGGATCAGGAACTGCCCCCTGCTAGCCCAGCTCTTGATGCCATTGCTGCTAATCGGGCAGCTCTGTGGGTGCTTGTTAGCATGAACAGCCCTGGCTGGATGTGAGCACTTACTGCCTGCTTTCCCAATACGTTTGCCAATAGCCACGATCAAACCTGATGCAGCCCAAAGTTTCTAGAGCAGGTCAGAAATAGCCTGCAGTGCCCTGGCCAGTTAGAGCACACTGTTAGCAACCTCTCCTGTCCTCCCAGCCCATTTCCAGTGATCCATACAGGTCCCATCAGTCCTGACCACAGCCAGCTCCCTCCCAGCCAGCCAGCTAAGGCCATTAGTGTGATTACTGGAGGTCGTGAAGTTCAAACCAAAATGTCAATTTTCATTTGGAGGAATGGTCCCATTTTAGGAGCAAAGGGATTATTTTCTCTCTCTCTCTCAGAGCCCCCGACTGTGAAATCATTGCTCCCCAAAGACTTGCAAATTTCTGGCCAGCAAAAGGTGCCAATAGCTGCTGGAGCCAATAAAAAGATTAACAAGGGTCACTGGTGCTTTCCTCTTTCCCTGCACTCAAAGGCTCTGGGGCCCATTTTGAAGATATTAACCATTGCCTTTACCTTCTGCACGTTCATCACTGGGTTTGGGGTCTTTATGGATTTATTGGCAAGACATTGCCATTAATCTTACCTGCAGATGCCAGCCTGGGAGTCACTTAGGTTACATCACCCCTTCAGACAGGAGGATTTAGCCAGAGACATTTGAAAAGGAAGATTGAAGTATGACAAAGTAACTGGTGAGTGAAGTGAGGTGCTGCTTTGCAAGGACCCAGGCAGAGAGAGCAGCCACCAAGCAGCTTCTGTGAGTTTATGAAGGCAAAGACCTGACTTTGGCGATGCAGCTGGGTTCTGCTCATTAATTCATTGGGGTCAAGATCCCAATCCTGTGCTCCAGGGTTAATGATCCACATCTATGGATGATTTGGGAGAGTGGAGAGCCACTAAGAAGACAAGTGCTTGGGAACATCCCAAATAGAGGTGGGACAGTGCAGTTACTGGAAATTTTAGATGCCTTGGAGAAACTCCAAGTAGCTCCAAAAGACCTTGTTCACACCAGGCTGCTGCTGGGAATGCTGCCTGGGCTGCTGGCACTGTGGGGTGGCACATGGCAAGGCTCAGTGGGCTCCTACCCATCTAGGAGGTGTCACACTTTTAAAGTGGTTTTTTCTCTTCTGTGTCATTGTGTTAAATAATTAAGTCTGCTCCATCTTTACCTACTGACAACGTGGCACTTAATTAAGTGGTTTAATTAGAAGCTGGCAGCTTTAATTAAGTTTAGGGTTGTAGAGGTGACTGGGAGCCTCTGGCTGAGTTGTGGAGCCTTTCCCTGGGGGGGAGTGAAAGGAGCTGCTGGTGATGGAAAAACCTTTGCTCCCTTGGCCATCATCCTTAGCCACAGCTAAGGCAGGGAATTACCATCCCACTGTGTCACAGGGGTGTTTGGGCTGGAAAAGACCTTTCAGATGTTGGGAGGTTGTGTATGCTCTCTCCCTGGAGGTGTTCAAGTCCAGATTGGACAGAGCCCTGAGCAACCTGGCCTACTGGACAGTCCCTGCTTATGACCTTGGAATTGAATTACTTTATGGTCCCTTCCAACCTAAACCATTCTGTGATTCTATGAAGCCCCCACAGACCACACACTGCTGTTACCCACCTGCATCCTGGTAGTCAGCATCAGGAACTGGCTGTAACTAAGGATGCAAGAAGGTCCTCTTATTTCTTTTTAATACCTCATTTAGTAGGTTAATATTTGCTGTTATTTTAGGCTGCTTTCTCTATACATCTGCCACCCAAGCCCATACAGATGTTTTAGGATCTGTTAATCCTGACAAAGGACTTAGCGTTAAGGAAAAATGGGTTACATAAAGATCCTTATCTCCTTAAGAAATAAAGCATCTTTGGGGCATATTGTGTACAAAACAAGACTAAAATAGAGGCAGAACATTCTGGGGCCACTTACCAGATGTCCAGGTTGGAAGATGTGGGTCTGGTTTGTCTGCAGTTATTCTGCTTGGTTCCTCGG
>WAAF01013766.1:593855-628855 GCA_013400475.1 Tricholaema leucomelas | reverse complement strand
TAAATTAACTCTTCTCCCGAGGTGGGGAGCAGCAGCCAGGCTGCTGAGGCTCTGTCTTTCACTGTCCTACAGGGGCAGTTAAGTGTCCCCACTATAGGATGACACATTTCAACCTATATCAAACATGTGTGGGTTCACTGGGATTCCATCCACACTGGTGCTAATCTTTACAGTTTGCTTTTCCTGTTTCTTGCAACAGAGAGGGAATGCTTTGGGGCAGAAGGGAGACAGGACAACCCCATCAAGCAGACCCTAGGCCTGGCTGTTTTTTTCATAGAATTGTAGAATTATTTGGGTTGGAAGAGACCTCTAAGGTCATCAAGTCCAACCTTCAACCTAGCACCACGATGGATATTAAACCATGTCCCAGAACTGCCACGTTCCAGCACCACAGCATGTGGCTTAGTTGGGAGGAGCAAACTGGGTACATCACTCACTGTTTCCTCTGGATATTAGGAAGTTCTTTGAGAGTGATGGAACACCAAAACAGGTTGCCCAAGGAGGCAGTGGAGGTCTCATCCCTGGAGACATTCAGCATCTGAAGGGGACCTACAGGAAGGCTGGGGAAGGACTGTGTAGAAGAGCTTGTAGAGATAGGACAAGGGGCAATGGTTTGAAACTGGAGCAGGGGAGATTTAGATTGGACATATGGAAGAAGTTCTTTACTTTGAGGGTGGTGGAACACTGGAACCAGTTGCCCAGAGAGATGTTGGAGGCCTCATCACTGGTGGCATTCAAGATCAACCTTGATGAGGCTCTGGGAAACCTGATCTAGTTGGGGATGTCCCTGCTTACTGCAGGGGGTTGGACTAGGTGACCTTGAAGATCCCTTTCAACCCAATGCATCCTGTGATTTCCATGAAACCCTACAATACCCAAAATAATTCCACAACACCCCAAATAACCCCACAATACCCCAAATAACTCCACAACAACACAAAAAACTCCACAACATCCAAAATAACTCCACAACACCTCAAATAACTTCACAACACCCCAAGTAACTCCACAACAACTCAACTCCATGACACCTCAAATGCAACCCAAATAACTCCACAATAGCCCAAATAACTCCACAACACCTCAAATAACTCCACAACAGCCCAAGTAACTCCACAACACCTCAAATAACTTCACAGCACCCCAAATAACTTGACAACACCTCAAATAACTCCACAACAGCCCAAATAACTCCACAACAGCCCAAATAACTCCACAGTAGCCCAAGTAACTCCACAACACCTCAAATAACTTCACAGCACCCCACATAACTTGACAACACCCCAAATAACTCCACAATACCCCAAATAACTCCACAACACCTCAAACAACTCCACAATACCCCAAATAACTCCACAACACCCCAAGTAACTCCACATCACCTCAAATAACTCCACAATACCCCACAACATTCCAAATAAAACCGAGGCTGCTGCTTTCCGTCGCTGCTGCCTTCCTGGGGCTCCAAAAGTTGCTCATGAGCCACAGGTGGGAATTGCAGTGGGAATTAGTTCCACTTTCTGCTACACATATTCTTATCTGATTAGTCTAATATACTGCATTATTATTTAGCACATGCAAATCTCTGCAAGCTGATTAAAGCTGACGTTTCAGCTAAGAGATGAGACCTGGAAAGAAGTAATAAGGAAAAATTATTTCCCAAGCTTTTGCACTTTAGATTTGCAGGGAGGATCGATTGCATTGAAAATTTAAGGCCCAGACACGACCTTAAATCTCCTTTAAGGAAAAGGAAAGAATTAATTCCTTAATTTGTTATATTTCAGCTCTACAGGCTGGCTCAGCAAAACCCAAGGGAGTCTGCACAAGCTGCTCTTGGTTTTGAATGGTGGTTTTGGATACAAGTGGAAGGCAGCAGCGGATACTAGTTTGAAAAATATCATGTTAATGCCTTTATTATCTGTGAGACCTGAGGAGTTATGGCTGTGGAATGACTGCAGTGCTTGGTTTTGGGTCACTGAAGGAAACTTGTGAGCTCTCCTGATGATTATACTTCTCAGCACACAGATTTTCGTCTGCTGATTTCTGCTGGATGTGAGGAGGAAGTTGTTGAGCATGAGAGTGGTGAGAGCCTGGAATGGGTTGCCCAGGGAGGTGGTTGAGGCCCCATCCCTGGAGGTGTTTAAGGCCAGGCCAGATGAGGCTGTGGGCAGTCTGCTCTAGGGTAGGGTGTCCCAGCCCATGGCAGAGGGGTTGAAACTGGCTGATCATTGTGGTCCCTTCCAACCCTGACTGATTCTGTGATTCTTTGAAATAGTGGTAGGTGCTCTACACTGATAAAGAACCACCCCAGTTCCAAACAAAATGTGACAAAACGGTCAGCTGGCCTCTGGAAAGTGCATTTTGCAGAGAGAGAGAGAAAATAAAAAGAAGAGATAGAAGGAGAGTTGTGGAATGATGAGATCATCCCCAGAGCAGCTATATGGACTTTCTTATTTCTGTGTAAAAATGGGTGAAGAATGGTTAAAGATCAAACCAGCAGCAGAGCAAGGGGACACAGTCTCAAGTTGTGCCAAGGGCAGGTCTAGGCTGGATGTTAGGAGGAAGTTGTTGTCAGAGAGAGTGATTGGCATTGGAATGGGCTGCCCAGGGAGGTGGTGGAGTCGCCGTCCCTGGAGGTGTTGAAGCAACGCTTGGATGCGGCACTTAGTGCCATGGTCTGGGTGCTTGGATGGGGCTGGGTGCTATGTCGGAATGGATGATCTTGGAGGTCTCTTCCAACCTGGTTGATTCTGTGATTCTATGATTCTATGATTCTATGAAATAAGGCTCTGATTTTCAGAGGTCCTTACCTTCAGAGGTCCTTACCTTTCAGAGGTCCTCTGAAAAACCAGGTGGTTTATAAGGTCAAATACCTCACAGCCTCCTTCACACAAATCTGTATGAGCCTGCTCCATAAAACCTTGCAAAAACATAGTGTTTAGCTCTCCACAAGCAATAGGAGTGAAGGCTTTTTCTAGACAGGGGTCAGACTGTAAGTGCAAATCCATTCAGAGTGAAAAAGGACCGAGCTAAAGGACATCTCAGCGCCACAGGGTCATTGCTCCACCTCCAGCCTAAACGACTTGACCTAGGCTAAAGCATGAATCAGTGCCAGAAGCTGGGCTGGAATTTGCAGTTCTCAGCCTTGTGATCAGAGCAAAAGATCACAGTCACAAAGTGAGAAAAAAAAAAGTTGAGGGAAAGTCAAAGTTGGTTTGACTTCTTCCCTCATCTCAGTCCAAAATGAGATTGACTTCCTGGACTAACACTGAAGTCATTCATTCAGACAAGGTTCCTCCACAGTGAACTTTTAAAGCCTTCACTGGAAACAGTTCCCCTCCAAATGGGAATTAGATGTTTGCATTATCAAACGACCGTGACCACAGCACTACTTTTTTGCCTTCAACCAATGCCTTCATGCATTCTTGTCTCAGCACACCACCTCGGCGACCCTTCATGTGCAGCACCACAGCAATTTATCATTACCCAGCCTCCAAATTATTCCAGTGTTGATTAAATTAGTAAATGCAATCACAATCCGAAGCGAGTTAATTGAGAGAATTTATTTGGCCCTGACAGTTTTATGCATGTTTGATTAAGTATTATAAGGTTTGGTTTTGATTTTGCATAATTTAACTTTAAATCCTGCACTGAGAGAGGGGGGAGAGGGAAGGGCATCAACCATTAATGACTAAAATCAACTCTTTGAGGACGCTTCTCTATATGATTTATTTCTCGAGGCAATATCTTCCAGATTTTGTTGTTGTTGTTGTTGTTGTTCTGTTGCCAAAGTGACAAATACGTTTCAAGCAATATTTGGAGCCGTTCAGTTGGTGCCATAAATCTTGTGAAATGGATACAATTCATTAAAAGTTTTGAAAGAAGTACAAGTTAGCATTTCTATTGCAACAAGTGACATATAAATGTGTATGTTTGTCTTCCAAGAGGACCGTAAAATACATCAGGGTTAGCCAGCCCGCTGTGACTGAGTACTAATGGCTCGCTCTCAGGGGCTGATGATAAGTTTCATCACAAATCTTCAAGGCTGTCAAGACAAAACTGTTCAATCAAGAGGAATATGAGTTGTGTCTTTAGTAAAATTAGCACAGGAAAGAAATCCAGCCCCGGGGCACCTGTGGGAGGGCTCTCTTTGGGCTGAACCTACAGGGGCTCCTTCAGGGTCTTACCTCTCTGAATGCTGAAGCTTCAGTTCATGCCTGACCCCAGGACGGTTTGGGTTTTATTGGAGATGCACATTCATTGAAGCAGCATAAAGGTCAAAAGAGTTCTAGCAGAATATTGAATAGGGTCATCTATTTAGGAAGGTTTCAGAGAAACCTTTCCAGCTTCTGAAAGGGGTTGACAAGAAAGCCAGGAAGGGATTTTTTACAAGGGTTTGTAGTGATAGGATGAGAGGGAACAGATTGAAGCTTGAGGAGTGGAGATTTAGACCAGAAATTAGGAAGAAATTCTTTACAGTGAGGGTGGTGAGACACTGGAACAGGTTGCCCAAGG
Source organism: Tricholaema leucomelas (assembly GCA_013400475.1). NCBI lineage: Eukaryota > Metazoa > Chordata > Aves > Piciformes > Lybiidae > Tricholaema lacrymosa > Tricholaema leucomelas. The sequence goes on along the minus strand of WAAF01013766.1, from coordinate 624,340 downwards.
AGGTTGTGGATGCCTGGATGACTGCAAGGCCAGGCTAGATGAGGCAGCCTGGCCTAGTGGAGGGTGTCCCTGCCCCCATGCAGGGGGGTTGGAACTAGACCATGTTTAAGGGCCCTTCCAAGCCAAACCATTCTATGAATCTATAAATCTTGATGGTTTGGGGTTTTTTTTTGGCATCCTGACCTAAGAATTTAAAAGAGTTGGTCTCAGTCTCATCAATGATGCTGCTACATCACATCCTCACACATGCATGTATGTGTGTGGTTATTCCATGGAGCTCCCTGGGTTTTTCTAGAGGCAAGGGAAGACCTCCAGACCTCTTTTCCCACTCTGAGGGGTTCCTGGAGGCTGCCAGGAGCCCACTGCATTAAGCAGCATTCTCCATGGCCAGGCTGGAAAGCCAAAGCACCTTCATGATTTTATTGCTTGGGCTGCAATTCTCATCTCTGGGCTGTGGCTCCAGTCCCAGTCAACGCTGGAGGGAAATAAATGGAAAGTGGCTCTCTTGCTTATCTTAGTCAAAAACAGATGTTGCCAGTTTTGTGCTACTGGGAAAGCCTATTAGCTTCACACCTCTCCTCCCTCCCACCAGAAGGTCTGTGGGAGACACAGAGATGGCAGCTTGCTAGGAGTACCTCACCTCTTACTACCTCCCCATAACTTCTCCTTGGCGTGTGTCCTGCAGCTCAAGCCCTTCCCTGTATCTGTGGAATAAAACAGCTCTGAGGGGCAGCAGGTGGACAGGGAGGAACCAAAACTGAATTTGAGCACCAGTTGGGATGCTGGGAGGTATCTGGCCTGGTGCCTCAGCCGCCAGTGCAGGTCTCGGTACTGGCAGATGGTTTGAGTTATTATTATTTAATGTTTTCCCACGGCAGCAGTGCCTGGATGGCAACTGGGGCAGGCAGCCAGTGAACAAGTTCTGTATTATTTCCATTATGGAAAGTAATTCCTGATTCTCTCCAGCCTGGAGAAGAGAAGGCTTCGAGGAGACTTTAGAGTGGCTTTCCAGTACCTGAAGGGGGCCTACATGAAGGCTGGGGAGGGACTATTGACAAGGTCTTGTGATGACAGGATGAGGGTAATGGATTTAAACTGGAAGAGGGGGGATTCATACTGAATGTTACAGGGAGGGTGGCAAGACACTGGCACAGGTTGCGCAGGGAGATTGTGGATGCTCCCTCCCTGAAGGTGTTCAAGGCCAGGTTGGATGAAGCCTTGAGTGACCTGTTCTAGTGGGAGGTGTCCCTGTCTATGGCAAGGGGTTAGAACTGGATGATCTTTGAGGTAACTTCCAACCTAAATCATTCTATGATTACACCTAAGAGAAAACAGCAGGGAAGTTTCTTTTCCCTATTTTAATATATACTGCTCCTGAATTTTCCTCCACCTGTTTGGTTCTTAGGAGTTTTTGGTCTGGATCAGAAGTTTGGATCTCCCACATTTGTGATTTTACTACTTTACCTCTCTAAAAGTGCTTGAGCTCCTTCAGCAGGGTAAGACCTTGGGAGATGCAGAGATCCTCTTGGGAGCACAGGCTGGAGTGCCACAGGTTTTTCCAGAACACAGATTCCCAGATGTAACCATCTGCACTGCTCCACATGCTCAGCGAGCCTGGATCTGACCCTTGAGCACCTTCCTGGCCACAAAACCAGCTCAGTGCCATGAAAGGTCCAACTGATGAGTGACTTGGAGAAATCTTGACCACATTCTTGTTTCACAGAACCACTTTAAGATCACTGAGTCCAGTTGTTACCCCAGCACTGCTGATTCAAAGGAATTGACTCACAGACGGACTGCAAGCCACAGCACCTTTATTTTTGCTAGCAGGGAGAGGGTAAGGGTCTGCCCCCTACCAAACTGCATCTTCACCAAGACAAAATTTCAGTCAATAAGACTTTTATCAAATGCTCCATTCATTCTGTGGCTCACCCATGATAAGCAAACAGTCTTCAGTGCTCTGGTTTGCCTACTGTAACTAATTGTATAGTTTTCTAGATAGCCTAAAGGCAGCTGTTTTGGCACACATTACACCTCTGCAGAGGGGTAGGCCCCTGCCAAGTTAAGAAGAAAAGAACTCTGCTAACTCACACTTATGCTAAGAGTGGTCTAGTCCTGTCAAGCAAAGCTTAACCCCATTCCTTAATTCACTGCCAGGTCACCACTAAACCATGATCTCCAGCACAACATCTACTCGCAATTTCTATCTCTCCAGGGGCAGGGAAACCACCACTGCCCTGGGCAGCCTGGTCGAGGGCTTGACAACCCTTTTAGGGAAGAAATTATTCATAAGGTCCATCCTAAACCATCCCTGGCACAACTTGAGGCCGTTTCCTCTGGTCCTATCGCTTAATCTTGATATCGTAGAATCAGCCAGGGTTAGAAGGGACCACAAGGACCGACCCCCCCCTCGCCACAACCTCCTTTCGGAGTTGTAGAGAGGTTCAAGCTCTGGTGTAGCTCTGCGGGGAATCCTTTCGCTGGGAATGTCCCAGACCCAACACCCTCAGCACTCGGCTCAACCCCTGGGCGGACCGAGCCGGACTCGCCAAGGCTCGTCGCTCCCAGGCTGGCTGCAGAGGCAGCACCTGCCGTAGCCCCGGGCCCAGGCCTCTCCTCGCGCCCCGCCGCCGGCGCGTTGCCCGGGTAACGCGGCGCCTGCCTCACTTCCGGCGGGGGCGGCGAGGCGTGATGACGCCATCGCCGTGCGCCTCCGCGGCCGCTCCCTCACCGTCGCCGCCGCCACGGGCCGGAACCGGAGCGTCGCTGCCCCCCGCACATGCGCATTGCGGCGCTCGCCTGTAGGCCCGGGCCTTCCACCAGCCCGGGCCCGGGGCGCCTGGCCTCGGCGGCCGCCACCTGGAGCGGAGCGATGGGCAGGACGGTGAGTGCAAGGCGACGCCCCGGGGCTGGGGACGGCGGGAGGAGGTGGCGGGGACGGCGGCCCGGGCCTCGCCCTGCTGCTGCTGTGGCTGTCTCAGCCCTGGGCCGTTTCCGTGCTGCAGCCGGTGCGAGGGGCGGCGAGTGCGTGGGGCACGGTGGGTGCGACGCTGGCCGCTCGCCGGGGCCTATCGGTGTGGGCCGCCGATGAGGGCCGAGCCCGGGGACTCCTGTAGCCGACCGCCCTGTCCCGCTGGCGCCTCGACGTTGCCTCCCGATAGGGCTGTGCCTGCCCTGAGGTCGGTCGCGGCTGTGTCCCTGTAGCCTTGCGGGGCTGTCAGCGCCCGCCCGGTGGATGTGACTCCAAGTTGTCTGCGCTGGACTCTCGACCTCGCAGGCCGAGAAGTCCTGGCTGAGCTCTCTGCCTTCGGTGCTTTTCGCAAGTCGCTGCTGTTTAATTCAGGATCTGGTAGGCTGTAGGAGGAGTTCGAATTTCCCCTCCTTGCGGTGCTCCCTGCTTTCATTGATCAGCACTAACCTTTATTTGTCATTGTCCCTAACCTTGTCTGGCTTTGTGGAACACATTGGTCCTGCTTGTCCGTATGGATGATCCTGTCAGCTTGAGAACGTTGTGGGTTTTCTGCCATCCCTCCTCCTCCACGAATGATAAGTACCCTGAGCTCCAGCAGACCTCGCCTGGGCTGTATGGTAGATGAAGTGTAGCACTGGGCTGCTGTAGCTCTCTCAACATACACTCCACTTGTAAAGGAGAAGGAGTGGAAATTCAGCAAGTGAAGAGTTACTCAGGTTTTTTGCTTCCTGATAGGGCCATCATTAACATGATGCTTGGGGCAGTGGCAGCAGAACTGACATAAGTTTCCTGGGCCTCAAAGTTGAAGTCTTTGAGCTGTAGGATGATACCCAGCAGAGACCAGCTCAGCTTTCCAGCCTGACACCACTGTGCTTTAAAATAGGAAGACCCCCAAAATTACATTGAGGAACAGGTGTCCAAATCACTTGCCCAACTAACAGGTGTGGGGGGGCAGCTCTTCCATGATCTGTGGGTGCTGCCTGCATCATGTTTCATCCACCCTGGCTGCACTGTGCTGAGAGAAGGTGACTGATGAGTTCTTTGTGATTTTTCTCCTTCTGATTTTCATGTGTGGCATTGAGCACAGGTGACCTGGATTTCCCAGCATGTATCAATCAGCTGAAAGACCTTTATTGTTGAGTGTGTGATTATTCTTTATGGGATTAAAAACTCATGCTTGGGGAGAGGCCAGTTCTGAACTTGTTAACACACAAAATGAGCAGATTGAAACTTTCTCATCTTATCTTTTAGATCAACTCCTATGTAGAGTCTTGTGAGTCTATGAAGCACCTCAGCTATGTCCTTCACTCCTGCTAGAAGGCCAGGTGCCACAGGAAAGCATCCCTCTTTTGTTACAAGAATTAAGTGGCATCCAGAAACAGCAGCAGATGACCAACCTCCTGCTGAGTAGATGGCAGCACCGTTAACAATGTAATCTTTCAGAAAGTTCGTTTTATTCTTGCAATTTCTCCCTGCTTGTGGCTGTTCTGTGTTGGTATTTGTTTAGATAAAAGAGTGAACCTACTAAAGGCCCTTTGTGTGGTCAGCACAGTTAATGGGAACAAGCTGCTGCTCTTAGTGAGGAGTTAGGTCTCTGCAGCTGAGCTGTTTGTTCTCTTGGATTCCTCTATTGAAGGTTTTGTCAGTCAAAACTCATCTAAAGCAAGGCTCGGATGTGCAGCTGGCATGTCAAGTTTGCCCCCACAAACTACAGCTTATGCAGGTGGGGTTTGTGCTCTTTCACCAAGCTGTGATCTTGTCAAGTGCTCTGGTTTCCCTGTGGCAGCTTAAGGACTCAGGTTGAGAAGCTCTGTTAAGAGTTTGCTTGAAAATCATAGGCAGGATCATAGACTTCTTTCAGTTAGAAAAGACCTCTAAGGTCATCCTGTTCAACCATCAGCCTAACACCACCATGGTGACGAAACCACATCCCAAGGTGCCATGGACACATGTTTCTTGAACACCTCCAGGGACAGTGACTCCACCACCTCCCTGGGCAGTCTGTTCCAATCCCTGACTCTTCTTGCAGGAAATTTTTCCTTTTCTCCAGCCTAATTGTGTCCCCTGGCACAATTTCAGGCTGTTTCCTCTCTTTCTATCACCTTACACTAGGGAGAAGAGACCAACCCCCACCTCACTCCAGCCTCCTTCCAGGGAGTCATAAAGAGCCGTGAGGTCTCCTCAGCCTTCTTTTCTCCAGCTTTCTTTAGTGGCATGGTGGAAGAGGTTGTAAGTACAGGCTGCATCATTAGAAATGGAATGCTCCAAGTGGATTTTAACTGATCTTGCTAATTTAGTCTTCCAAAAATCTCTCTGAAGACAAACACTTAGCAGTATGTGCACAGCGTGTGGGAATTGTGTTCTGTTGCATGCTCCAGGCACAAAACTGTTGTTTTTAAGTAGTGCTGGTTCAGTGTCTGACCAGTTTATGTCTTACATCATTGTAACACACATCTGAGCTGCTCAGACAGGAAATGATGGCATAGAGGCATCTAAAATGATGAGGGTCTCTGATAATTGAAGAATAGACCTTGATTTCCTAAATCTCTAATCACAGCTTAACCCACTGCTCCTTTTTGTTGCTCCCTGATTCATGTAGAGCCAACAGATTGCCTGCAAACTTCTGTAATGGCCAAAAAAAACCCGAACCAAAACAACAAATTGGAACCTGGGGCCAGGCAGAGGAGATCAGAGCTGTAATTTCCATGGATGTGTAATTGGGGACAGGAAGCAATGGAGAGACTTTACCCACTAATGTATATTGTGTCAGGGGATTTGATACCAAAGGAGAAGTTTTCTGCTGCCTTTACAGTTTATTCTGTGATTAGTTTTGTTAGTAATAAAGTAAAATGTTACTGAGGTAACTTTTGAATTAGTTTTAAGAGTGATAAGCTTCCTGGTTCAACAAAGAGGAACATTGAGGTGCCAGAGTGACTTCAGCAAAGAGCAACAAAGGTGGTGAAGGGTCTAGAGCACAAATCTTGTGAGGAGCAGCTGAGGGAACTGAGGTTGTTCAGCCTGGAGAAAAGAATGGTGAGGGGAGACCTCTCTACAACTCCATGAAAGGAGATTTGAGACAGGTGCAGATTGGCCTTTTCTCCCAAGGAACAAGAAATAGAACAAGAGGGAACAGCCTCAAGTTGCACCAGGGGAGGTTTAGGTTGGATGTGAGGAACAATTTCTTCCCCAGAAGGCCCTGGGAAGAGGCTGCTCAGGGTAGTGTAGGGGTCCCCATCCCTGGAGGGATTGAAAAGCCATGCAGATATGGTGTTGAGAGACATGGCTTAGCAGCAGCCTTGGTAGTGCTGGGTTAGTGCTTGGTCTGGACTTTTCCAGCCTAAATGATTCTGTGATTCTATGAAATGAAAGTTCTGAGCAGCAGGGTCTGAGCTCCTGGGTGTGCGAGGAGGCTGGGGAAGTCCCTGTTGTTCTCCAGCACTATCTGATGAGTGCATTGTCATTTCATAATTCCCGGAATTTGGCACATCGTAAGCCTGGGGTGAAGCAGAGAGCAGTGAACAGGCTGCTGCTCATCACTCACCGAACAACAATGGGTGTGTGGAAGTATGTTAAGATTATAAATCCTAAACACTGCAGAAGATCAAGATACTTCCCTTATCTCTTCAAGTCCCAGGGGGAGAAATAAACTAGGAGATGTCTTTGAAAGGTGCCTTGCCATGGAATGCAGTGACAGCGAGTCCTAAAGGCTTGGCTGAGTGAAGGGAGGTGCATCCTGTAGAGTGTGAAAAACATGATTGCCTCATTGTTCTTGCAGGACCTTCCTTTACTTTCCGTTTGTTTATTTGCTGAAGCTTTGCCAGGCTTTGAAATGAGCAGAAATCAAGAATCAGCACCAAGGCTGGGCTGTAGCATTCACTTCCAAAAGTACTTGGAGAACTCTTTTTTCCCCTCCTTCTCTTCAGAAGTAGTATGTGTGCAGACACACATGTTATTGTTCCTGCTCACATGAGTGGACTGTTGCAGGTTGGCTGACTAAGAAGGATCTGTCAATTAGCCAAGGTAATTCCAGAACAAAATTCTTGCCTTCCCTGCATTAAGAAGTTCCAGCTTGTGCCCATTGTTCCTTGTCCTGTTACTGGGCACTACCAAAAGGAGCCTGGCACCTTCATCCTAACACCCACCCCTCAGGCATTGGTAAGATCCTCTCTCAGCCGTCTCTTCTCCAGACTAAACAGCCTCAACTCTCTCAGTCTTTATTCAAACAGATTTGTATTTCTGTGTGTCTGCCTGCTAAACAATAAGAAAAGCAAAGTTGTTTTAAGGTTTTAAGCAAAAAAAACCGTTGAGTGTGTAAAGCAGCAGTAAGTCACTACGAAGCCAGAGGGTATCTGCCTGTCCTCCTGCTGGGGCTCCTTCAATGTGCCTTCCTCCTCTGTCTCCCTGCAGGTCTCTTCCTTCCTGGAAATTCAACACAGAGTTCCCGTTCCCAGGCTGTTGGATCTCTTCCATCTCTCTGGATGATATTTGCTATGTGCCCTGTAAGTCCTGCCCTGGGACTCGGTGAGCGGTGGGGTGCCCGATGCCTGTAATCCCCATCCCCCGCCGGGTCCGTTCGTTCCACGGCCCCCACACCACCTGCCTGCACTCGGCCTGCGGCCCGGTGAGGACCACTCACTTGGTGCGCACCAAGTACAACAACTTTGACATCTATCTGAAATCCCGATGGATGTACGGATTCATCCGATTCCTGCTGTACTTCAGCTGCAGCCTCTTTACCTCCATCCTCTGGGTGGCACTCTCTATCCTCTTTTGCCTTCAGTACCTCGGCATCCGGATCTTCCTGCGCTTCCAGTACAAACTCTCCATCATCCTCCTCTTACTGGGGCGAAGGCGAGTGGACTTCAGCCTCATGAATGAACTGCTCATCTATGGAATTCATGTCACCATGCTGCTAGTGGGGGGGCTGGGATGGTGTTTCATGGTATTTGTGGATATGTAAATAAAACAACAGCATGTGGGCCGAGAAGGTGACTTTTCTTCTACCCCTGGATGTGTCAGGAGCTTTCCTTTTTCTTCTTGTTGTTTTGGTTTTAATATAATTTATTTACCAGTACTACTTTTTATGGATAAATTAACCTATTTGTCTCTGGAATTTGTATGGTTTACATTTTTTTTTGGAGGGTGGAGGTGCCATTTTGATTGTCAAAGTGCCACATTTGCTGTAGTGTTTGGGGTTTGGGTTTTTTTCCCTTTGCACAGTGTGAGTTGACAGAAGGTTTGGTGCTGTTCCTGTGTTCCTGTGGGCAGGAAAAGGCAGTGATTTATCTGGAGGACAGAAGCCAGATAATTGTGCACCTCACACACTTTATCCATCCTCCCTCTTCTTCTAAAGCTATGCCATGATGTGTCAGACATGTAACAGGTACCTATTCAACCCCTGGCATCCTTCCTCTGTGACTTGCACTTTGCACATTCCCTGCTGAGAATCCGGGGCCAAATTCAGCAGGCTGTAGTGGTGGTTTTAATTCCTGTTTTGGTTTTAGATTTCTTCAGGATGTGCTTTTGACCCACTGTACTCTTCTGATCACCTCAACACAATTACACAGCTATGAGACTTTGTGTTTTTTAGGCAGTGCTGTTTGAGTCTTACCCTGACAACAAATCCACAGGAGAGTGATGGGAGCAGAGTTGGTTGTTTTGTGTTCTCAAAATCCCCACTCATGGTAGACACTTTGCAATGTTGAACACATTGCCATGGTCCCTATCATTTAGATCTTGACATTTTTGTTCTACTTTTTGCTGAACAGATTAGTTCCAGTTTTCTGGTGAGGTGAGAGTGTCTCACCTAGGAGAGGCTGAAAGCAGAGCACAGTCTGAAAAGGCAGATTACAGAAAGCTCTGTGGTTACAGAAAACATTCTCTCAGCAGCAGTGAGAGTAGGGCCACTGGAGAGCTTTACCAGCACCTCTGAGAATGGAGTTAAGCATTAGGCTCAGTTTTACTGGGCTTGATCTAAGATCTCAGACTGTTCCTGTGGAGTCTAGAAGCTGGCCTAAGGTTTATTTCTGTTCTGGTTTTGTTTGGTTGGGTTTCCTTACAATGAAATATTGCTCTTTTCCTCAAGTTCTTTAAAGAAAAAGAAGTTGCTGAAAATGATGGAGACTTGATTTCCCACCCCACCCCTTGAAATCAGTGGAGTTGATCATAATGGCATAAGTAAGATTGAAAGTATGTGACTGTTAGGATCAGTTTGGTCTGAGGTATGAAGGTGGCTGAGAACAAAACCAGTTTGCATACAGGGAAGGAATATATATATATATATTTCAGCTTGTGAGTACTGCAGTCTTTTGCTGTGACATACTTTGGTTTGTAGGCTTGTGGATGCAATGTAGAGAGGCTTCTGTCTGCAGCCCAAAGCTAAGGCAAACCCAGAAGTTATCTCATTATCAAGTGGTACAGATAATGCAGACTGAACTCGCAGTGCTGAATAAATAATGGGCCACGGTGGTGTGAACTTTAGATGAGCCCCACGAGAGCCAAAGGCTGTTTCTGCAGGAAAGATGTAGTGTCAGCATATGTCACAAACTGGTGTCTGGAAGTTTCCTCCCAACTGTGCAGCTCCCCAGAGCTCTGGTCTGGAATTACTTTTTGGACTGCAGGTTCTTGGTGTCCTGCAGGTCCAAGCTCCAGCTTGTGCTGTGTGCAAAGGGAATTCCCAGCCCAGTGCTTTCCTCCCCAGTGCAGCTGTCAGCCTGGGGCACTGTGGCTCTGGTGTACAAACTGTGTCACTCCTGTGATGTTGTGCTCAAGAATTTCTGCAGTAAGCATGGCCAGATGGCTAGCAGAGGGCGCTGGTGCAAACAGGAGACCAGCTGGGACCCCAGTGAGGTGCAGCTAGGAACAACTGCTCCTCACCTTCTGCAGGAGGCACAGCATGGAGACTGGTTGGGTGGTAGGACCTTGTGTCATCTTGGAGTGGCTATACTTCAGCACTCCTTATAATGATGAGTAAAAGGTGATTGGTGGTCCATCTGGATACTGCTGCACTTCCTACCCATGCCTGTGCCAGCTGGTGGCTGTTCTTCATAACTGCTTGGCTAAACCTGGGGCATTTTGGTTCAGGCTCTGAAGAAAGTAAACGTCACAGCTGTGACCAGGTCATGAACTTCTCCAGTTCCAACCTGTTCTTGGAAAGCCTACACGGGAGTGAGGTGAGATGGTGAGCTTTGATGTGCATGAGCTGGGGAACCAGAGCACCTATCATGAGATTAACACGTGAACAGTAGGTGGTTCTAAGGCTGTTTTGGTCAAGGAACAGAGGAGGCTGTGGGTACAAGGAGTCTCATAACCTGCCTTTTCCATCACACATAATTTGACTATGAGCCAACCACTTGATTCCATAAATATGACAGCCTGAGTGAGCTTTGTTTCAGTTCTCCCTGCTAAGCAGCTGGCTGCATGGTGGTAATCTCTTAAGTTGGGACACCTCTCCTCAAGGGGGTCCTTTGAGGCTGAGAGATCCCTTACCAGCTGCAGACCTTTGCTGGATGACTGAGGTTGTGTGTAACTGTGTATGGCAGGGCATTTAAACCATCTGTTGGTGGCTTGAAATCATTATTTACATCCTCTGTGCAGTAAGTCATAGACTGAACCTTGCCACCAGACTTTGCTACACCTCACTGTCACAAGATCTTTCTTCAATAAACCCACTTTTGCTGCTACCTTTGGCAGTGGTTCTTTAAGCAGTTCAGATCTACTCCAGAAACCAGCAGAGGTTTCTGCATTGCAGCTCACTGCTTTACTGCACAGAGCTCACATCAGCCCTCTGCACTCAGACTCAGTGGTGCGTGCAGAGGAAAAAGAACATGTTCTTATCAAATCACAGAAGTGAACCTTTGCCAGATGCCCAAACGTTCCTCGAGAGAGGCCTTGGGGCTGAGTTGCTCGAAAGACAGCAGGAAGTGATTCCTGAGTCTTCTGGTACAATGGTAGCCAAGTACCTGTTGTCAGAGTGCCTTGAATCCCAAAGCTGCAATTGCAGAGAGACAACCCCAAGATGAAATCATCAAGAAGGAGGCCCTGGAGGCATTGTGACGTTGAAAAATCCTCTCATTCATGGTCATTACTAGCACTTGGACACCTTGCAGTGCTGGAGTGGCATGATTCTATCAGCTCAGTGGGGAAGTGAGGTCTCTTTGAGGTCACATTGGCAAGGAAGAGGAATTAATTTTCCAATGGTTTGTTTTATGATGTAATAATTTGACCATTTGAGTTCTACGTGAGCTGAGCAGTATTTGGCACCTTTATGGCACTTTCCTCTCCAAAGCTTTTTTTCCAACTGGAGCTAATTAAACCTCACAACATCCCCAGGAGATTGCAGAATAAGTAAGATCTTGGTAAGAGTTCAGAATTTAAATTCAGTAGGTTTAAATTTGAGATTTAGATTTATTTTTTTTCCCCTTAAAAGCTTTTAGGATTACTTTGCCAAAATATTTTTTTTTATTTTACTCAAGAAGCTGAAATCCTAAAACTTTTTTACAAGCTCTTGGGGAGCCAAGCTCACAGCTGAGGGAGGGAAAAAGAGGCAGAATAAATGTTGTGTTAAGTATATGCAAAGAATAATCCTCTGAGGTTTTATTTCCCCGTTTAGCTTAATTGAAAAACTTGGTGGTTTTAATAGAGGTGGGGAAGCAAAACTTTGTGGGATACAAATAAGGAAAGAGAGGAAGCTCAACTTCCTGCTCTTCAAGAGTCAAAACAATGTTTGCCAGGAATATTTCATGTTGAGCAGGCACTTGCAACCTGTGCCCCCCCCTTGGGGAAGTTCAAAGTCATTGTTTTTTTTTCCCCACTCTTTCCAAATTTGTGGATGCTGGGAGGGATGGATCAGGCTCCCAAATGTGTTAAATCTTCCCTACTTCCTAGATGGATGGATCTTAACTCTAAAATTGTGGAGACTCTGATTTCAGCATTCCTTCATGCCAGTTCTTGAATGCCACCCCTGGAAGTGTTCAAGAAAGGACTAGATGAGGCACTTAATGACATGGTCTAGTTGCTTGGATAGGGCTGAGTGATAGGTTGGACTGGATGATCTTGGAGGTCTCTTCCAACCTGGTTGATTCTATGAATTCCATGCTGAACAGCCAGGACAGCTGATTTGTTCCCTGTCTTTTTTGTTTGGGTTGAGTTTTTTGTTTGATTGTCTTTTTCTTTGTTATTTTAGTTGGTTGGCTTTGGGGTTTTTGTTTTGGCTTGCTTTGTTTGCTTTTCTTTCCACGTTTGGGGTTTAAATATTGCTGTTATACTGAAGTGAGTTAAAAATGGCCTCAAGAGCAGTTGGGAAAAATACTAGAAATCCAAATTTGGGAGGAGTCTATCCCAGACCCCCACCAACCCCTCCAGACAACTTCCCCCATGAGTCTTGCTCTCTCTAGAGCTTTCCAGACTTTTGGGCATCAGAGAGGCTCCAGCTGTGTTGTGCAGACTTGAGGCCAAGGATGATGGTAGGTAGGTGTGGTGCTAAAGCTGCCTTGGCCTGTTGTGTAGCCTGTGAATGCATGAACGAGACCGAAGTGTTGGAGTTTCACCTTGTTAACTCTTCAGAACATGGCACCAGCTGGTGTTTTGGGTGCCTGTTAAATTCTGTATGAAACATGCCACCTACATTCAACTTCTCTTTTAAACATGTTGATGAGTTGGTTGCTTGGGAAGAAAAAAGGAAGAATTTTGTCTAACTGAGCTGGTATCATTCAGCTGTGGGGATGTCCTGGGTCCTCCTCCTCTGTTTGCACTGGTGCAAATAGAGTAAAGGAGAGTCAAGACTTTCTGGGCTTGTGCTTCACTGAAAGTTGGGTAAAAAGCCTCTTTTTACCTCCTTGTAGCATCACTGAAGAGACCCAGGAATACCCCAGAGTCTTCTAGCTTCTAGGCTTTTGGTCTAGTAAGCACCACAGGCATTGGAGTAACTGGAAGCAGCTGTCACATCCCATTGAGGTGGACATCAGTTAGTTCTGTAAGGTGCTGGTTTTCCTCCTGGTGAGCTTGCAGTGCAGAGTTGTATTGTTTCAGGACACAGTTGTGATGCTTCCTGTGGGAATAAAGAGGCAGATTCCTACTATGATGGACTTCCTAATGCCTATTGTTCTTGCATGGAGAGTGGCACAGTGAAAGAGACGCTGGATGGTTGTTCTCCAGTGAGTAGCAAGGTTGGGGCCAGGGGAGGCACAGACTCTAGAGAACCAGCATGGAGAGGACTGCTGCAGACTGAGCTGGAGGTGAGCTAGAGACATATTTGAGTGGATAAAGCAGACCATAACCCCATGATGCTCCTTTCTGTTATCCCAGCTTTCCAACTGAAGAGTTATGGTGGGGGACTTGGAAGAGAGGGGAAGGAGGATTCCAGAGGAGAGAATGATCTGAGCAAGGGTGGATATTTGCATTATTACTTAGGAAATTGTAAGCTCAGAAATGTGGCTGGTGCTGTTAGCAGAGTGGCAGATGGCAAAGCTGGTTGAATGCTGTGGACTCAATGACAGCAAAAGGCTCAGCCACATGCTCTAGAAATGGGCATTTTCTATTACAAAGTTGTTTTTAAAGACCATCTTTTAAGCTTTTGTTCTCTCCCAGGCAAGAACCTGTTTGCCCAGTTCCTAGAGTGAGTTTCTACCCTGGGCACCTCACTGTGCCAATGCAACTGGCCCAGACTGGAGAGCTGAATGACCTGGTGATCCCAGCCTGAGGGGTCTCCAGGGAGCAGCCTTGAGCTTTCTCAAAGGCAGGCACTGTGTCATGCCAGAAAACTCATCTTATTCCCAAAATGTGCTCTGAAAGTTGAGCCTTCTGCTTCTGTCTGTACAGCTTCAGGATCAGGATTGCCATTTTTGATAAGCTGGGGACAGGTTCTGACCTACCTACAGGTGTGAGCCTCATAATGACACTGGGAGAAGACTGGAGAGCTCCCCTTACCCTGAAGGGCCTTACCTGGCTAAATCCTCATTTCAGTTCTTCACAGGGTTCTCATAAGTCAATGATTTTCTTTCTTTCCTTCCCGGGGGAGGCAGGAGACAACATTTACTACCAATTGTGGAATATAACAGAGTTTACTTTCAGGAGTGGTTTTAGCTGTTCTGGAGCCTCTAGCACACGCAGATATCATGCTGTTCCAGTGAAGACATTGCTGGAAAATATGAAGCCTTGTTATCTTTTTGTGTTTTTATTTAGCCAAACAAGGTTTCCATAGCTCCTGGACAGCTCTGNTGGTGGTGAAAAAAAAATCAACACCACCACAAAAAAATCCTTCTCTCATTTCTTCACCTGCCAACTCTCTGCACTAATTTTGTCTTCCTGCTTCAAAGCAGCCATCGTGCCCAGAAAATGTCAGTTCAAAGCGAAGTTTTGTCCAGTAATGAGCCAGTGAAAATTGTTTAGTGTAAGATCTTCTTGTGCAGCTATCAGAACTGTGCTGAGGTGAGAGCAGAGCTGGGCTGTTGGGGTCTGCTCTGAGCTTCTTGCCTTCGGTGGCTTGATCAAGGCTCTGTGTGTGCCGCTTCAAGGCTTGTCTGTGTGCTGATGCACTGTAGGAGTAGGTTTAAGTTAACACAGATGAGAGGAGCACCCTTGCATCTCCTGAATCTTTCCAAGGATAAATTCATCCACTGTAGTGGGTGAAAGAGCACATAACTTGCACAAGGGCTGTAAAAACAACTACAACCACCTGAAGGGAGGCTGTAGCCAGGTAGGGCTTGGTCTCTTCTGCCAGGCAACCAGCAACAGAACAAGGGGACACAGTCTCAAGTTATGCTGGGGTAGGTCGTCTAGGCTGGAGGTTAGGAGGAAGTTCTTGGCAGAGAGAGTGACTGGCGTTGGAATGGGCTGCCCAGGGAGGTGGTGGAGTCGCTGTCCCTGGAGATGTTGAAGCAAAGCCTGGGTGGGGCACTTCGTGCCATGGTCTGGTTGATTGGATAGGTCTGGGTGCTAGGTTGGACTGGGTGAGCTCGGAGGTCTCTTCCAACCTGGTTGATGCTGTGATTCTGTGAAAAACGCAGCACTTTTCCGAGCTGCATCCCTGGAGGCATTTCAAAAGACGCAGAGATGTGGTGCTGAGGGACCAGACTTGGTAGAGTTAGAGGAGGTTTGGACTGGATGATCTTAAAGTTGCCTTTTCCAACCAAAACAGTTCTATGATTCTACGTCAGGTTTTGGAGAGCCTCTTCCCCTGTGACCTCCACCCCACACTCCGCTGGCTGCAGAGAGCATGCTCCAAAACCGTGTGATGTTCCCTCAACCAAGTGTGTGAAAGGGAGCAGCATCTCCTGCCAGCTCCCCTCTTGCCAGCGCACAGCCACGTGAGAGGGGCTCCAAGGGCCACATCCTGACCTTGAATGCACAAGACTGCAGTAAATCACAGTCTCTAGCGCATCCAAAAGCCAACTTTCCCCTGCATGGAAAATGCTGTAACACCAAGAGATGAATACCAGAGTCCTTAGCTGCTTCTTTTGAGGAGGGGGGGGGGAGAAAAGTAAAAATAATAAATCTCCCATTGGCCCTGGTGAGAGTTTTGCCTGAGTAAGGACGGCGAGATTATGCATGCTAATTAAATGAACCACCCATCCCTTCAGAGTCTGCTCTCTGCTGGGAATTCCCTTCTGAGTAACTTGCTCCCAGTGAGGAAAGGAGCTGCATGACAAATTTCCCAGATGGTGAATCTGTTAGAGAAAAAAAATTGCAATCTGTTTGTGGCTTTTTCAAACAAAAAAGAGCACAGGAGACACTGCGGAATAAATTTGTTGTTGCAAACCATTTGCTCAGTAATGGGGAGAATTTAGATGGGCAAAGAGCTGCTTTTTAACTTGGGTTTGGTTTTTTTTTTTCCAGAGGAGTCTTTATCTCCCTGCCTCTCAAAATGAGCAATGGTTTAAGAAATAAGTGGCAGCGATGTATATTTTAAGAGCCTGATGCGGTTGCTTTAACGGTGCCACTTCGTTTATTCTGACATCAAGGGTGTCTGAAGCTGCCCCGGGGTGGGGGGACAGTGGCCTTGTCCATGCAAAGCCTCCCAAGGAACAATCGTTGCTGTGTGCTCTGCCTGCTTTGTGTGCCCGCCCGGCACAAAGGAGCCGTTTCACGCGGAGCCACCGTGTCCTGGCCAGTGTCCTGCCAGCCTACCCGGGCACAGGGACCCACGCAGCCCCGGGACACCACTTCCTGGCCAGCTGGGCGAGTGCGTTGCTGACCCTGACACCCTCTGTGATTTGAGGCCAAAGCCCACCCCAGCTAGGGGAAGGGACTTCGGGGGGTGTGGGTGGGTATGGAACAGCCTGTGGCTGGGCAATGGTGTTTGGGTGAGGGCAGGCATTGGCAGAGCCCAGCAGTGGCCCTGGGCAGGAGCCACCTGCAGGTCTTTGGAATAGATGGTGCCGCCTCATTGTAGGCTCTGCATACAGAACGTGTGCCATGTGCCTACCTCTTCCTTTGCCATCACTGGGATGGGATTGCATCGAGGTGCTGGGCTCTGCCCTGGGGGCTGTGATCCCCACATGCTTACCAGCCCCTTCACTATCACAGCCTGGGGTGGGAGCGTGTCGGAGGTGCCAACCCTGCTGTAAGGGGACAGTGGCCGAGGAGGGGATGAGCATCTGGCACTGGGAAGGACTTGGATCCATGCTTCATCCATCAGAGCCTGAGCTCCCTCCTCACTGTAAGGCTTTGCTGCATTACTGATATTGCCTGGACACATTTCACTTGAGATCTGAATTTCATACAAAGCTCTGAGCCAAGAAAAATTCTTCCAAGTTTGTTTTTTTTTTTCTTTCTCTCTCTCTTCTTTTTTTTTCATTTCATCTTCAAATGAACACTGCTTAATAGTTTCTTGGAAACGCATTTGCTTGCAGTTCTGTGCAATGTAGGCACTGTTACTTCCTTCTTTTCCATGTGAGGCTGACTGCAAACTGTCTGGTGGCAAACATGAAACCTGGCGTTGTGCAATGCAGCGGGGCTGGGGGCGAGGCAGGCGAAGGAGGGGAGCAGCATTGGAGGCAAGAAGGGACCAAATGGTAAAGGTTTTCTCAGCAAAGCTGATGGTCAGCTCTTCTTGTGTATATGTTGATTTAATCAGCCCACGTCCTTTTAATAACCCAGCCCTGATATTGCTCCATAAACACGTGCCAGGTTCAGCTGAGGAGAGATTTATGTGCCTTCAGGATCTGAACAACTTGCTGAGCTTCAAGGACTGAGAGTCCAGCGTGAGTTACACCAGGGACATGCACACAGTTCTCTTGTACTCCAACCTTTCCTAATGAACCGAGCTGGTGCTGCTGATTTGCCAACACATTTCCTATTTACTGTTCACCAGAGCATCAGTTGTGACAAATAAACAGAAGAAGGCAGCATTTCACGGAAAGCATTTTATGTACTGATTAAGACACCATACAAAGAGAGCTCCTCTGGGTACGTGGGCAGGCTTAGTTGCAAAGTAGCTGTTGCTGTGTTAAGGGGGCTGCTGTGAGGGCTTTGCAGCGGTAGCCAGGTCAAAAACCACTCACAGAGATACCTGAAATCCTGAAATCTGGCTGCTCAGGGGAGTGCACTTCTCTTTGCAATAGCACAGGGGAGTGCCTTCCACAGGGGTTGTTTATTTAGGCTCTGCCTATATTCACCGGCTGTGAATGCCTCCAGAAAGGGATGAACTTGGTGTCTGCTTCTGAGAAAACCCAGGATAACTTTTATGATCAGTAACATGATGGCAATGTGCTACAAAAAGGCCAAGCAAATTTCACACTTCAAGGACTCTAAGAGAGGGCAGGGGGGGAGTGATGCTGCTTTTCCCATTCTTTGGGAATGTTGGGCACGCATGAAAGGGCTATAGGATTTTTGGTCTTTTCCTTTAAAGCAACAAAGAGCTGAAACAAGAACCAAGACCTGAAGCCTAGTTAGAGCTCTGGTTCTGCTGAAGTCAATGGCAAACTCGCAGTGCTTTCAGCGAGGTCAGGATTTCACCTTGTGTTCCTCTCAAACAAAACTGCCTGTTCTTGGGGAAATAAATAAAACATTTGAAAGCGACGCTCCTGAGGTCAAGTTGCAATGTGCCTACAGACAGAGGATGTACATTGCTTTGTGTCAGTGTGTAACACAAGAAATATGAGGCCAAATCCTGAAGCCCCTTGTGTCAGGCCACTGCTGTGGGTTTGTTTATTTTTCCCCCCAAGACTGATTTTTGCTGCTGTTCCTGCTCTCATGTCGCTGTGGTGCTTTCCTGCAGTGAAACGCCCCTTTGAGAGCAGCACTGAGCAAGACCATCAGGGAGATGGTTTTGCTTTTCCCATGTGAACAGCAACCACAAGGGGTTGAATTCAACTCAGGTGTGCAAAGCTGTACCTACCTGGGTGGGGGTCCAAAAGCCCCCAGCATAACAAGTGAACAGGGCCAATCACTCTGGCTCAGCCCCTTTGGAGAAATCACCTCCCTGGGGGTGGTCTAAAAGCCCCCAACCTACTAAACTAAGAAGTGAACAGGGCCAACCTCTGAGATTCAGCCCCTGTGGTCTCAAAGCCCCCAACCTACTAAACTAAGAAGTGAACAGGGCCAACCTCTGAGATTCAGTCCCTGTGGTCTAAAAGCCCCCAACCTACTAAACTAAGAAGTGAACAGGGCCAACCTCTGAGGCTCAGCCCCTGTGGTCGCAAGCCCCCAGCCTACTAAACTAAGAAGTGAACAGAGCAAACCCGTGAGGCTCAGCCCCTGTGGTCTCAAAGACCCCAGCCTACTAAACTAAGAAGTGAACAGAGCCAACCCCTGAGGCTCAGCCCCTGTGGTCTCAAAGACCCCAGCCTACTAAACTAAGAAGTGAACAGGGCCAAGCCCTGAGGCTCAGCCCCTGTGGTCTCAAAGCCCCCAGCCTACTAAACTAAGATGCAAACAGGGCCAACCCCTGAGGCTTAGCCCCTGTGGAGCAACCACCCCACTGCCCACTGTGCAAACCCACCCAGTGCCCTCGGCTGGTGCTCCACGCTGGTTGACGCTGTGCAGTGAATCCCCCGAGGCAGGAGATGGGCAATGCCTGGGTTTGTTCACAGCTTAGCCCTGACCTTGAACATTTCTTGCACCCTCCCGGCGCATGATTTCGGGGGAGAAAGCAGGGGCGGGGGCACAGGATTGAAACGTTTGTTCAGCAATTGCTGCAAAAATCAAACTTGCTTCAATCTGCAGAGATGCCAACCGAATTTTTTTCATTTTGTTTTGGTCTTTTGGAGGCAAGCCAAAAGCAGGATGTTGTGAAGTCTTCAGCAGCTACTGCCTGCTTGTTCCATACCAAGCATAACTTTGTATATATTTTTATCGGCAAACTCGGTCCCACGCATCCCGATGCGCAAACCAGAGCCCTGGCTGCAGGGCTGCTCTTCCAGGGAGCTGGGGGGAGCAGAGCCCTCTTCTTTCCCCTCTTTCCTTCACTCAGAGTGGCAGGAGCTGGCCTGCAAAGGTAGCTTTCTTTTTGGTTTTGTTTGTTTTTGTTTTTTTTTTCCCCTTGCCAGCTGCCAGCTGCTAAGAGGAATTGCAAATGGTTGATTTGAGAGGGAGGGGGAACCAAGTTCTGTGCCCTCTGGGGTCCCTGCTCCTCGGTCGCAAGCAGAAGGGGAGGTCTCGGTGCAGCGGTGGCTGCGGTTCTGCAGCGGTTGCAGGGAATTTAGGGTTTTACTTTTTGCATTGAAGTGGGGATGAGGCAGTTTCTGCTTTGTCAGCAGAAGGGCCTGTTCTCTCCCTTGCACAATAGAAAGCCGCTGGGTATAAATAGCCTTTCACGCCTGTCACCTCGCTGACTTTAATGGCGAGGCTCTGATTTAAGCCCTGCTTCCAGAAGATGCTTCAGGTGTGTGCTGGCCCCACGGGACCGAGCAGGCACTCCAATTAAACGCCTCTTTAAGAGGCTGTGAGCAGCCAGGTCCTCAGCCTATGCTTTAGCACTTTGCGGAGCTGGGACTGGCAGGAGGGGGGAGAACTGAGCCTGTTGTCGCTGTTTAAGTGCTACAACTGTTGCCTTCACAGAGGATCAGTGCTCAGAAACGGGAGACATCTTAAAAGTGTCTGACAAATATATGTACATTCGGGGACCGCAAGCCTTGAATTAGTAATCCAGTGAAGGGTATTGAACATGACAGAGCCCCGTGGAGGATAGAGCTGGGCTCTACCTGCCTGCCTCAACACGACTGGCTTGAACACGTCCCCGAGATCTCTGGGGTGGGATGGCAGCCACCGACAGGGGGGCAGGATGGAGCACCCAGCAAGTATGAAGGCAATCAGTGTTCTCTTCTGTCTGCCTTCTTCATCTGCCTCTTCACGGGGAGCCCTGCAGCTTGCTCTCATCGGGGTTCCCCAGTGCTTACCACATCACAGCCCCAGTATCACCGGGGGTAGGAAGCGTTATCAATTTAATAGTAACGATTCAGTGATTTATCTTAGGGCATTTAATGTGTGGAATCCTGACCCCAGTGACAGAAGATCTGTGTGGTGACAAGCACAAGCACCCTGACAGTATAGCCCGGTCCCATCTCCTCCCTCTCCCTCTTTGCCATCCCGGTTGCCCCTTTGTTCCTAAGAAAAGCACCCGAGGTAGCTGTGGATGCCTTTCCAAATGCTCATCGTCACATTATCCATCAGATCCATATTTACAATCATTCATTAGATTAGGATGTACGTTTCATTCTTCTTTCTTGGAATATTAATGCCTACTCCTGGTTGAAATGCCATATGAATATTCATTAAAAAATCAATCAATTCCTGTGCCAGGAATGATGTCATTTGAGCAATAACTGAAGCAGTAATCGAGCATGCTATGAAAAAACAATGAATGCCATCAGATCTAATGTTTATTGAACTCAGTGTGGGTAAATCACAGTAGGTTTCCCCCCCCCCCCCCAGTGCTTTTGTGTGCATTAACTGGTGCTCCAGTTCCTCCTTCTGCCTGGCGCCAGTAAACCCAACCCAGTCCAGCCTGGCCAGGAGTGGGGAACACCTCGGAGCAGGTATGAGACATCCCTGCAAGGATGGATGAGCCTGGGGGCTGGGCGGGAGGTCACAGGGCAGCAAAGCTCCTAATGAAGAGTGGGTTGGAAATTTGTCTTTGAACAGTGGGGAACAAAAGCTCTCTAAAGTGTGCTGCGAAACCTGGAGAATGGATAGGCTGAAGTCTTCTTTCCAATAGATCTTCAGCTGGTCAAGCTGTTTCTCATCATCTAGAACATTGTCTTGAGGGAGTTGAAGTGATGGCTTTTCTTGGGTTGTCCTCTCCATTTTCGGTGGTGGAGCTATCAGGGCAAATCATAGTATTGTAGAATGGATTGAGTCAGAAGATACCTTAAAGATCATCAAATTTCAACCACCCACCCCCCCACCCCCGCCATGGGCAGGGACACCTCCCACTAGATTAGGTTGCTCAAAGCCTCATTCAGTCTTGAATGCTTTCAGGATGAGGCATCCACAACTTCTCTGGACAACCTGTTCCAGTGTTTCACCACCCTCGTAGTAAAGAATTTCTTCCTAAATGTGATGTCCAATGCAAGTACAGAATAGCAAGTAGCAATAGGTGAGAGGGATCATTGTTACCCTATTTTTTCTCCAACCAGTACTTTTTCAGTAATAGCAAAGCAGCTGTGTCCATGCAGAGGCTCTGACTGCAGCTCCTGTGCTAAGGTCACAGCCCGGTTCTGTGGGAAATGTGAAGAGTTTTGGTTTGACTTCAGCAGCAGGACTCACTTTGAAAATCTTTTGTGTGCGATGTACCAGCTTTGTGAGAGAGAGGTCATCTTCAGGATCTGCTTTTTGCCATAGCTGCTGTATTAAACCCATCCATCAGGTCTGCAGAACAAGTGACGTGGAGCATTTGTCCTGGGGAGATGTTGGCTTGATTGTAATTAAATACATTTGCTAAGATAACTTAAACAGGTGAGGCTGCTGCCCAAGGAATTTTACATTGTTTCCTTTGTAGCAGAGGCAGGCATCAAACCAATATATTTTCTTTTTCTTTTCCTTTTTCCTCCTCCTGATTTCTGCCAAAAGAGATACTGAAATAGCCTGAGTTTGAAAAATGAGCTCAACTTTGCTTGGCACTGACTGTCAGCCATGGGTTCTGTTCTGCCGAGAGCAGCACAAGCTCCTGGCTGCACCCGTGGTGCTCCAGGGGCTGCTGTGTGCATTCAGTTGATCTCCTCCCAGAGTTCAGCCCAGGCAGTAAGAGGCTCCTCCAGAGCAGAAAAGAGAATTAAAATGTATTTTCTAACACAGGGGGTCAGAGGTGCTGGAGCCATTTTCACTGGGTGATGGGATGCAGTGGAAAACATGGACACAGTTCTCATCCCTCCTCAAAAGCTCTTCTGTGTGCTCCTGATTTGATGGTGCAGAGGTCAGGCTTGGTGCTGTTGCCCAGGAGGAGCACTGGCACGGCCATCGTGGCCTGTACATGTAGAGCTTAGGGATGTGCTTTTGTGAAGGGCTTGTCAGTGTTTGGTTGATGATTTCACTTGATGGTCTTAAAAGGTCACAGAATCACAGGATTAACCAGGTTGGGAAAGACCTCTAGGATCACCGAGTCCAACCTATCACCTAACCCTTCTAATAAACTAAACCATGGCACTAAGTGCCTCATCCAGCCTCCTTTTAAACACCTCCAGGGATGGGGACTCCACCACCTCCTCAGGCAGCCCATTCCAATGGGCAGTCACTCTTGCTGTGAAGAATTTCTTCCTAATCATAGAATCAACCAGGTTGGAAGAGACCTCCAAGATCGTCCTGTCCAACCTATCACCCAATCCTGTCCAATCAACTAGACCAGGGCACTAATGTCCAGCCTAAACCTGCCCTGGCACAGTTTGAGACTGGTCTCTTCCAGTCTAGGCAGTTCTGTGATTCTCTTTGGCAGTGGGACTGGGGAATGGCCATCAGATGACCCCAGCAGGCCAATACCTGGTTGCTCTTGGGTTTGGGTTTTTGTTGGTTTTTTTTTTCTGAGTATTTGGAGACTTTTGCCACATTTTCTTCTTGTTTACACCCAGCCAGCCCCTGCAGAGCATTCTCTACCTGTGCCAGTGTGCAGGTGTGAAGGCACCCCACGATGCAGCGTGTTTCCCTACTTGTCATTTCTCGCTGCTGAACAGCAGATGTTTGAGCCTGTAATTTGCTGAGTGCTTCCCGATTCCCATCCTTTCCTCTCCTGGGAGAGGCTGGGATGGATGGGCAGAGGAGGTGGGAAAGAAGCTGACAGCCGAGTGCTGTTTTCTCAGGACATTCTCACAGTAGGTTAGTGCTAAATATTTAGGAAGCTTCACAGTCATGAGGCATTAAAATTCCTACCATGAATTAAGTTATCGCTTAGTCATTCAGAAGATCACCCTCATCACTCAGAATAAAAATCCAGACTAGCTCATGTCCAGCAGCAATATTTCAGGAGACATCTGGTCCAAGCCCAGAGCTACAGAGAGGCAGGGCTGTCCCAGTCCCCTCTGCGCCAGCCTGCTGTCGCTGGCTGTCACTGGAGAAGGCAGGAGCCCAGGGCTGCTGGTTTAGCTGCCCATGTGCTAACGCTAACAGATAACATCTCCCGTGGGTGTCAGGATTAGCATCAGCCCATTTCCACTGGTGAAAGAGACACTTCCCAGCAGCAGCTGCCGGTGACACCGGATCCAGGGCTCCTGGCAGAGGAGGAGCAGGGAGCCAAGGTTACCCACTTCCACCTCCAGCACTGCAGCATCAGCTCATGAATCATGGCTCTGACAGCAGTGACTTGCTGTATCAGTCACAGCACAGACACTTCAACTCAAAATGTTCTTCTGCAAAAAGGAGGGGGAAACACAGACCGATGATGCCAGTCTCATTTACATGCTTAACTTAGAGGAATTAAGTGCCTGGTGTCGTCTCAGGCAGTTTCACATTCTCATTGAGGGCGCCACAGTCTCCTACAGAGCAAATGTGTGCCCATCTCATCCCCTTCCGCTTGGACAGAACTATTCGACCCTCCAACGGTGACCTGAGCTGCTTGATTTAAAGCACCTTGCTTGTGTTTCTGTGCATTTAAATCTCCAAATGCTGAGGGATGGAAGGGAATCTGTAGGCAGAGGCTGAATACCATCTATTTGCTGAGTGGTCAACTGAATGGTCAACTTTACACCCTTTAAAGTCATTGTCCAAGAAAGGCATTGAGAAAGTGATGATTGCATTTCAAAAAGAAAGAGAGACTGTGGCAAGCCTGGGATTGATCTGCTGGGAGTTTTGGTTTGAGTGTTGTTAGGTGTCCCCAGAAGCTCCAGGATGACTGCAGATGCCCCTCCACGATACCAGGGGCACACAGAGCCTGGCTGCACCTCTCTGCTAAACGAGCAAATTGGTAACCCAACTTTCAAGCTCTTTAAAGCAAACAGGTGAGCTCAAAGGCAGCATCTTGCAGCAGGGCTGATCTAAATGAGGGTAGCTGAGTCACCCAGCTTGGTGCAATAGTTCCTGTGCTAAGGAGACATATGCTCACACATCCAAGAGAAAGAGGATGCATCTGGGAGCAGAAACCATGGTGAGACCTTAGAGAGAAAGTAGTCATCCAGAGAAGGACTTGTAAAGTCCTGTGAATGCTGCTGTGATTCCTGAGCAGTAAAAGGCAATTAAAGAGCAGGATCATTTACAAGGAGATGTTCTCTGCCACTGTGTTGAGTCCTTAAGATGAAACCAATTTTTTTTTTACGTTTGTTTTGCTTTGTTTTGGTTTTTTTTTTTTTTTTTTCCCATGAAAATTGTATTTTGATGCTGCTCTGGGGAAAAGAGCCTGCAGCCTGTGCCTGGGGAGGTCAGGAGCCTTCCAGCACCAGAGCCTGGCAGTCTCGGCTGAGCCAGGGCATTTAGTGCCTGCACGTGAATTCACAGCCAGAGGGTAAATGCCTCCTGGGACTGGATTTTCTCTTCTCTTTGCACAGTCACCATGCCATTATGTAACCAACAACTATGAGAACAGGCCACTGATGCCTTAGTTGTGCTGTTGTCCTGCTCTCAGCTGGTGGGAGGCTCAGCTGGAAGTGAGCTGTGCCTTGCGCTTCTGGAGCAATTCTCAGGACAGGATCTGAAGGATTTCTCTGTTTACAAACAAGCAAAGCCTTTTTTACACACAACCTTGTACCAGTTCAGTCAGGAGAGTGTGGCCACCTTGGAGACACTCTCATTTCTGTCTGCTTTAACTTCTTTTTAATCATTTTCATGTTAACCAGATCAGCCTGGCTGTAGTTAAAGCCAACATCCATTTGATAACAGAATCACAGTATCAGTCAGGGTTGGAAGGGACCACAAGGATCATCTAGTTCCAACCCCCTTGCCATGGGCAGGGAGAACCTACCCTAGATCATTATTAGATGGTTTAGATCAGATTATAAAGCTTCTAATACTTACTATCTCAACATAAATAAAGGATTTAAGTACACAGGTTGAAGCTATTAGCTTCTCAGCCCAATCCCCCCCTTATTTATGTAGTTAAATTAACAACCACCTGCACCCCCTTGACCAGGTTGCATAGGGTGATGGCCAAGCCTTGTGTAGATACTTAAAGAACTCAGAACTTTATTGATTTCACTTGTAGAAAATCACTCTGACCTGCACAGGATAGAAAGCTGAGTGGAGTGGGAGCTCAGGAAGTTCAACAAGGGCAAGTGGAGGGTCCTGTGCCTAAGGACTTTGTGCACCAGTACAGGGTAAGGGTTGGCTGAGTGGAAAGCAGCTCTGCAGAGAAGGACCTGGAAGCACTGATGGACAACTTCACTGTGAGCAAGCAATGTGTTCTTGTGGCCAAGAAGGCCAATGGCATCCTGGAGTGCATTAAGAAGATTGTGGCCAGCAGGTCAAGTTTGCTTCTTCTCCCGGTATACCCTGCCCTAGTGAAGCCACATCTGGAATAATGGATCCAGTTCTGGGCTCTCCAGTTCAGGAGAGATAGGAACCTGCTGTGGGTGGCCCTCCTTTAACAGTTGGGCAGTTGGATTAGATGATCCTCAGATGTCCTTTCCAGCCTCCACCATGCTGGGATTCTGCAGCAGCTGATTCTGGCACATGGGCTCACTCTGAGCAGTGTCTTATCTGACAATTGACTTCATCGTGTCACTGGGGATGCTGATGTGGAAAAGCCCTGCCTAGAAGAGCAATGTGGTAGATCTTGCTGGTGATGTTTCTCAGTTTCTGGCCAGAATTATGTGAGCTGGAGCAGATGGAGGGTTGAGAGAACTGAGACCATCACACTGTGCTCAAAGCTGGAAAGGAGAATACTTCAGAGAAGAAATAACTGACCTGAACGCTCACCAAGGACAACAAGCCAAAGACTTCCTCAGGTAAGAAATGGTGTCCCTGGGTCCTGCAGCTTTGGCTGAGCAAAGATTTTGGGGGCTTGTCCCAAAACACGGTGTTAGCAGCTCGTCCTTCCTCAGGTGTGATGGGTAGCAGTGAGGTGTGGTGGATGCCCTGTTCACTGTCCCATCAGCTGCTCCTGCCTGGCCATCACAATTCTTGGTGTGACAAGTGAGTTGCAATGGCAGTTATCTCTCAGGGTCATGGTCTGGTCAGAGCTCAGACACAATCAAAATGCCAGTTCTGAGCCCTGGGCCTCCTGGGACATCTCTGCAGGGCTGACATGAAAACATTACTGGGCTGGAATGAGACCCCCTGTGACACAGGAGAGATTTACTGCAGCAGGGTTAAAGCTTTCCCTGTGAAATACATGCCAGCAAGGCTCCCTAATGTGAGCAGAGTGGAATTCTGGAGTGGGAAGTGGAATGGAAACGTCACAAAGTGGTCAAGGAGCAGAGGAGCAAGAGACTTACAAGGAAGAGCCAGCAGATAAATTCCTGAAATGGCCTAGGTTGTCATTTAGCCTTTATCTCCGTTTTCCAAAGGGAAAGGAGCTGGAATACCTCCCTTTAGACCTATGCTGAGCTTTGTGGCCAAGGGGTGTGTTCCTAGAGACTGTGAGGCCAGCATCTGTGTGGCAGAGAATCACAGAGTGATAGAGGTTGGAAGTGACCTCTGAAGATCATCCAGTCCAACCCCCTCTGCTAAAGCAGGGTCACCCAGAGCAGGTTACCCAGGTGGGTTTGGAATCTCTCCGAAGGAAATGCCACATCCTCTCTGGACAGCTTGCTCCAGTGCTCTGCCCTTCTCAAAGCGAAGAAGTTTTTCCTCCTGCTCAGATGGAAGCTCCTGTGTTCCAGTTTGTACCCACTGCCCCTTGTCCTGTCACTGGACACCACTGAGAAGAGTCTGGCTCCATCCTCTCACACCACTCAGCTCTCACTGTTTGCAACAAATCCCCCAAGGAGCAATTTCTTTTTCCTCCCTTTGGGTGTTTTAGTTTTGCACAAGGACATTAAAGATTTTCTCTGTTCCTGCAAGCTGGAGCACAAGGAGCAAAACTCATCTGGCAAAGTTCACTTGGCTGGTAGGATGGGGAGAGGAAAAGGCAAATCCCTCTGCCATAAATAAATGAAGAATGTAAACAAGGCTTTCTGATACATTTTGTTTTGTCATTTGCTGCTGTTCATGTTAATGCCAATGAACTTCAGATGGCTGCTGTGTCCTTTCCTCTCCCCTGTGAATACCAATGATGCTGAAGTGTTTGCTAAATGTACCATCAAAGGAGAGGTTTCTGGTAGCAGGTAATTTTCCCTCCCTACCAGACTGCTTTGTGGTTCACAGCACAGTGCAAATATGGCTTGCATGGGTTGGACTGGGTGGATAATGCTGCTACTAGAGAGAAAAAATGCTTGTCAAAATTCATCCTCATGTGACAACCCTTCTGCTTTGCAAAGTCCACCGAAGGTTTGCTTCAGAAAAAGGAGTCTCTCAGGAGGACTTCTTCATTTCTCTAGCATCCTTTTCCAGCCCAGAGCTGTTCTGCTGGGTGTTTATTGGGATACTCCCTCCCTGGAGGTGTTCAGGGCTGAGTTGGATGAGGCCTTGAGCTACCTGTTCTGGTGGGAGGTGCCTATGGTGGGGGGTTGGAGCTGGGTGATCCTTGAGGTTCCTTCCAACCTGGGCCATTCTATGATTCCCACAGCCACAAAGTGCTGAGGAGCACCCAGCCTGGTCTTTGGCATCCCTTGGCCTCATTGATGGCCATTCCAGTGGTAACAAGTCTGGAGGAGGGAAGGTTAGAAGGACCTTGCAAGTCATGTTCATTATTGAGCTGCTGGCAAATCCTGTCTTCTGCTCCCTGCTTCCACCAGAGACTGGTGCAGTGCTGCTTTGCTGAGGTCTCCCTGTGGGTCTGCTCCCAGTTGGGCCAGCTCCCTCGTTCTGGTGTTCAGAAATACGACTGGGGAGCAAGATGCAAGGAGCATTTTAACCACCTTCAGTATCCTTAGAGCCTGGGATTTGGAGAAGGATCCAAATCTCTACAGCTTTGCAGCAAACAGCTGACATTTCCCTGGAGTGCTGCAGCCAGGAAGGGTTAAACAGAGGTGGGATACTGCAGGATTCTTCCTTCTGCTTCTCTAAACCGCTGCTGAGATGAGGGGGGGAGAAAAGAAAAGAAAAAGAAGTTAGCTTTTCTGCTGCAAGAATGTAAATGTTGGGTATTTTATCAAGTGATTTCTTCAGCCCTCGAGCCATTCTTCAATTTGAAATGCTAGATTAAAAGAAAAAAAAGGCAGGCAAGAGAGAGAAAGAAAGAAAATATTTTTGTCAGCCCACGAACACTTTGCAGACATTATGGAAAATGTTGCCTATTTTGTTTCCTCTCCTCGCTGAACCAATCTTTTGCATTAAAATCAGCATAGTAGTAAATAAACATGTTTTCCCTAGCCCTGGAGCCATTCTGAGACATCAAATGGTACTTAAGAAATGTTTCTTTCTCCATCACAGAACATTTTTTAAATGTCCATGGCTGAAGGGAGGGAAGATGCTCTTGTGGCTGAAGCATTAGCAAGCTTTCTGCTCTCAAAGCTGGGGGAGCCCTGGGCAAGTCACTGAGCTTGGATTTTCTGTCCTGCTTAAGTAGTTGGAGAGGAAAAAGAGTTCTCCAGCATCTCACAGCTGCCTGTGGATGTGGCTGGGTTTTGTGGACTCACAGACTGGTTTGGGTTGGAAGGGACCTTTAAAGGTCACCTAGTCTAACCCTGCTGCAGTTAGCAGGGATATCTGCAACTAGAGCAGGTTGCTCAGAGCCACAGACAACCTGATCTGGAATGGTTCCAGGGATGGGACATTTCCCACTTCTCTGGGCAACCCGGGCCAGGGTGTCACCATTCTCAGAGTAAAAAATAGAATCATAGAATCAACCAGGTTGGAAGAGACCTCCAAGATCATCCAGTCCAACATATCAACCAGCCCTAGCCAATCAACCAGACCATGGCACTAAGTGCCTCATCCAGGCTTTTCTTGAACACCCACAGAGATGATGACTCCACCACCTCCCTGGGCAGCCCATTCCAATCCAATCACCCTCTCTGGGAAGAACTTCCTCCTAACATCCAGCCTAGACCTCCGCTGGCATAGCTTGAGACTGTGTCCCTTTGTTCTGTTGCTGGGTGCCTGGGAGAAGAGACCAACCCCACCTGGCTACAACCTCCCTTCAGGTAGTTGTAGACAGCAATGAGGTCACCCCTGAGCCTCCTCATTTCCAGGCTAAACCTTGTCTCTAGTCTCAATCTCCCTCTTTTAGTTTAAAACCATCACCTCTTTGTCCAGAGAGTGGCCACACAGGCCACCAGCAACCCAGTTCTCTTTGCTGTGATATGACAAGGGGGAGCCATGCAGGTGCTGAAGTGTTTGTAGCACCACGTTGAGATGCGTCAGTGGAAAAGACGAGCGGGGAGCAGGGCCTGCCACAAGTGATGGGTGGTACAACTGCTCCATCTCAGAGTGGGTTTGGGGGCACCTTCCTCAAGCCTCACTTCTAAAAAAAAAACACCCCAGTTTTATCTCCTGCAGCAAAGGGAACATGTTTGTCCTGACCTGGCACTGCCTTTGAAGTGTCAAGTGCTAATGAAATTCCTCAGCCTTGAGCAGTTGGAGGCATCCAGAGATGGGTTTTAAAATATGGGGATATTTTGCTGCAGATTTTTTAAGGCAGCCTCGAAGTGATAAATGTTGGAGAGGAAGAGAGGAAAGAAACTTCCAGAGTCAAAGAAGTTCTGACATGAAACAGCCAGGAAGAAGCTCGTGCTTGAAAGATGGTTCAGTTGTTGCTTTGAAATGTGTTTGGAAGCCACAGAGCTGACACTGCCTGCTTCAATCATGCAAATGGGTCAGCTCATTTTAATATTTTGGGCTTAGAGAAGCAACAAAGCAAAGGGACTTTATTTACTTATTTATTCTTTAGGCTAGAGGATGAGACTTGGAGTGAAAAGTCACCCACTGGTCTTGAGCGGCCCCACCTCAAGTAACTCTGCTTTTGTGGGGAACACTTCAAAGGGTTTGGAGAAGGGGAGAGGATGGGAGAGGAGAAAAGTATGGGAGAGGAGAAAGGGATGGGAGAGGAGAAAAGTATGGGAGAGGAGAAAGGGATGGGAGAGGAGAAAAGGACACTTCCTTTTTTTTTTTTTTTTTT
>WAAF01013766.1:571702-593767 GCA_013400475.1 Tricholaema leucomelas | reverse complement strand
CATCCAGTCCAACCCAGCACCCAGCCCGGTCCAATCAACCAGACCATGGCACTAAGGGTCCCTTCCAGCCTTTTCTTGAACACCTCCAGGGATGGTGACTCCACCACCTCCCTGGGCAGCCCATTCCAATGCCAATCACTCTCTCTGCCAACAACTTCCTCCTAACATCCAGCCTAGACCTCTCCTGGCACACCTTGAGGCTGTGTCCCCTTGTTGTGTTGACAGTTGCTGGGAGAAGAGCCCAACCCCACCTGGCTACAACCTCCCTTCAGGTGGTTGTAGACAGCAATGAGCTCTGCCCTGAGCCTCCTCTTCTCCAGGATGGGAGAGGAGAAAGGGATGAGAGAGGATCTAAGGGGATGATAGATGATATGGGGGATAGGAGAGGGCAAGGGGACAGAAGAGGAGGGAGCGGAGAAGTGGAATAGGAGAAGAGGAAGGGATGAGAGAGGAGAGCAGGGCTGGTGGTAACTGGGAGTGTTGCAGGTCTCACATGTGGGAAATGAAAGAAAAAAGGAATAATAAAATGAAAAAAAAAACAAACAACCAAACCAAAACAGCAAAATAAAAGTAATAAAGAAAAATAATAAAATGGACTTACATGTCGTTAAAAAAAAAAACAAAAAACAAGGAAAGGAAAAAAAAGGAAAAAACTAAAGCATAAAGAATAAAAGGAATTGAAATGAAAACCAAAATAAGGTAAAATAAAGTAAAATAAAAATTTAAACTAATACTGAAATAAAGTAATTAACATTAAGTTTAATTAACATTAAGAAAGTAATAAAATATTAAAATTAAATTCAAACCAAAACAATTAAAAAAACAGCCCCCAACAAACCAACCAACAGAACGAGATGAAAGGAGATGAAGTGGCATGAGGTGACCTGACAGAGGTTTCCGCCCCGAGCCCCGCCCGTGCCCGTGCCCGCACCTCGCCCCTCCCGGCGATGCCCCCGGGGGTCGGCGGGGCTTGGGGGTTGCCGGTCCTGGTCCCTCCCCTCCCGCAGTCCCTCCCCGGGCGGGGGCATCCCCGGGAGCGCGGCGGCGGGAGGTGCGACCGGGCCCCCCTATCCCAGTCTCCGCTCGGGTCCCACCTCCCGCCGCTCCCCCCCCCCTTCCCCCCCCCCCCCCGCCCCCCGGCCCGGCCCGGTGCCGTCGGGGCCGGCAGTGAGCGGCGGCCGCGCTGCTGCTGCCGGCGCTGCTGGGCGAGGTCAGGGAAAGTCCATGTGAGGAGCGGCTGGAATCACTTCCTGCCGCCGCCGCCGGGACCGCGGCTCCCGCCGCCGCTAGGCCCAGGGCAGCGTCCGGGGGCCGGGCCCCGCAGGTGAGCGCCGGGACCCCGGCGGGAGGGCGGCGGGGGGGTGCAGGGCAGGCCCCGCAGGGCAGCGCGACCGCCATCCCCCTCTCCTGTGTTTTAACAAGTACCAACCCCGCTCCGGGTGCAAACTCGGGGAAAGCCACGCGAGCCGCCTCACGCCGCTACGGAGCGGGGGTAGCGCGAATGTTCCGAGCACGCTGCGGCTACCGGTGGGAGGGCTCGGTTCGGGAAAGCGGGAGGGGGGAGGGGGGACTTTGGGGGAAGGGGTGACCGTGGGGGGCAGGGCTTTCCCCGCTCCGGCCGTGGGAAGGGGTTTCGGGGGTGACTGGGATCGGTCGTTTCTGCGTGTGCAAGTCCGGCACCAGCGTGGGGAGGAGGCTGTCAGGGGCCGTTCCTGGCTGGGAAGCTGCGCTGAGGCTGCATGGGTCGGGCTTCGGTGGCTGAAGGCTCCCACAGGCTCCTGTTTTCTCTCCCCGAGGGAGGAAAACGCTGGGGAAGGGGAGGCATGAACCCTCCCCCCACCTCCTCAGCCCAGCCCAACGCCTCAACCCGGAGTTCAGGAGCCATCCCAAAGGTCATGGGGGTGCCTGCTGCGTGCCCTCCTCGCGTGGCCGGGGGGTTGCGGTGGGACAGGGTAGCTGCGTGTCCGTCCTCCCCACATCCACACGAGACCCCGGGCAGGGTATTCATCTGCTGGCTGGTGCCTGAAGAGGTGAAGAAGTGGAGTAGATGGTTGGGTTTTGCTTGGGGTAGGGCTGCGGGAGCGCCGGCGCGTTCCCCTGCCTGCTGCAGTCTGCAGCCTGCGGTGGTTAAAGTGCGTTTGCTGTGCTCAAGGACTTCTCCAAACACCTTCCCCTGCTGTAGCGAAATAAAACGCCAGCGGCACGTCGCGGGCTCGCCCGTACCCACCACCAGCAAAGTGCAGGATCTCTTGCAGCCAAGGCTCCATTACCCGCTGAGTCCTTCATTTCAGTAGTCCTTTTTTTTTTTTTTCTTCCTTTTTTTTTTCCCCTTCTCCTCCTTTCGGGAGGTATTGGCGAGGTTTGTGGGCAGCTTGATGTGCTCGGTGCCTGCCAAGTGTTTGCCTTGCTCCCTGCGTAATTGAGGGGCTGGCGTGCTGGTTTACCTCCTCCAGCTGAAATATTAAACAGGAGAAGCTGGAATGGGTAAATAACCCTAAATGATTGCTGCCCTGCACCCTGGCTGCCCGGCGGTGGGGCCGACAGTGGCTGGGTGATCCCCGCGGGGTCCCTGGTGCTAGAGAGAACCTGTCCTGCTCCAAAGCTAACCCCGAATTATCTGCCTTCCTTATAGCCTGCTATTAAATCAACCCCTCAGCTCCAAGGAGCTGAGCCTGTCCTTGTGAGCTGAACTGCTGTTGTTTGCCCAGCCTTAGGACAGTAAGTCTGTGACCTCAGGGTGTGGATAATGGAGGTAGTAATAGTTTGATTTGAAGTAAACAGAAAATAATTAGGGATTTTCTCCTTCTCCTACTGAGAAGTTGGTCTCCTGTAACTACAGCTGCTGGGGCTGTGGGGTGGGGGTTTTCCTCCTTAGAATTCAGACTTCATGGGAGAAAAGTTGTCCTATTTGAACACTGAAGAATTTCTAGAACTTTAAATTTCTCAAAGAAAGCTTCCAAGGCTTGCTGAATGCTGCAGAGAGTTGGGTAGGAGTCAGGCATCTGTAAGCACGCAAGTGGAAGGGTCTCCACAGCATCTGAAGGACCTTTCTGGGGTGAAACCCATGGTTTGTGTTTAGACCAGAGTAGCATTCCCCAAAACCCTGCTGATTCCCAAACATGGGTCCCCTTCCCTAGGGATCACCCTTTTTGGCCAGGCCATGCTTCCCTTACTGTCCAGGAGCTGTCTTTGGAGGAGGCTGGGGTTGCTTGGGTCTCCTGGAGCTTTTCTCGGAGTCCTTCTCTGTTCCTCGAAGCTGGACACCTTCAGATAGGGTGCACATGCTGCTGGTGGAGGGGATGTTTTCAGTGCCCTCATGCCTTTTCACTCCCCCTAACCATGACTCTGTGTTTTCCGGAGGGAGTCTCTTTAGGTTTGGTGCAGGGTGGGGAAGATTTTGGTTGCTCTCAGCAGGTGCCAGTGACAGGTCAGCATCACTGTGGGCATCCCCATGGGGTGATCATGCTGCCAATGCGGGCAAGGTGGAGCATCAGTACTGCCAGTAAGTCCTGAAAAGAAAAGTCCCCTCTCCTTCAGGGTGAAGGAACCTGTCTGTACAGTCCAGGTTAGTCCTTCCTGGACTAGTTTTGGTTCAGATCCCAAGCCAAGGTGTCAGGAGACAGTGACATTGTCTGTTGGCACTTGGAGAAGAGGCACTGAGATAACTCCTTGCAGAGCCCACTCAGCTCTGGGTTTACTTCAGAGAAGCCTCCAGACTGGTGCATGCTTCCCCAGCTGAGGACACAGCCCATCTTCCCTCAGAAGGGAGTTATTTTGTCTTGATTGTACAGCCTGCTTTCCCTGCCAGGCATTCTGGAGGGCTGCATTGCTCCACAGGGATGTACTGTGCCCAAGAGCAGCCTTTATTGGCATCCCAGTACTGAACCTGGATGGGGGCTCTGGGGTACGCAGCGATGGATGCTGTGGACTGGGGACAAACACAGCAAAGCCCCCTGCACGAAAGGGATGTGGCTCTGCTCCCACTTTGCTCTGCATGATGCCTGTGTTTAAAAATACCCAGGCCTGACAAAATGGGGTTAGAAGGAGGCTTCAGCCACGGGTTTGAATTTTCCCAGGTTTGCTGAGCCAGCCAGCTTCTTCGGTGGGGAAGTCAGATGAGCTGTAAGGAACTGGTCCTGGAAAGCTGCAGCAATGATGAGGAGCAGGGGGGTTGCACTTGAACAGCTTCTCCACCTTCCTTATTTTCCTACGTTTCCTTCAGTTGAGTTGAATGAAATAGGAGGAATAAAACACAGGCATTCATCTGGAGGAAATTAAATTCTAAGTTCCCAGCCATACCTAATGGGCAGCATTGGCTCCTGCTGCAATTACCCTTCAAATAGACCCAAATGAGCAAAAAACCTCAAAACTGCCACCCAAAAAGCAACCTCCCAGCCTGTCTTTTCTTCATCCAGGGCAGTGAAAGCAGCTCTGACAGCTTCAACCCCCATCTGGGACGGGCACACCTAAAGGAGGTGGTTTGGGGTTGGGTTTTTGGGGTGTTGGTTTAGTTTTTTTTTTCTTCCCTTAAATCAAGCCTGCAGAGCAATTGAGAAATAGGTGAAGCGTGCTTAAAAGAGGGCGAGGCTGTTGGTTTTTCTCTACCTGACTTTTATTTGCGGAGTGACAGGAATTTTGACAGGCTTTGTGTCTTTTTTAGCAAATCAAGTGTCATGCCAGGTTTGCCTGTGGATGAGATCATTTGCAAAATATGTTTCCCAGCTTGCTTCAGGCATAATTCATTGTGTCAACTGCAATTGCTCATTTGCTAGGAGCTGTGATTCATTAGCCCTCTCTTTATTTATTTATTTGGGAAGTTCAACTTCTTGTCTGGATTTGGGTTTGGGTTTTTTTCTTTAAGGCAGAACAGAAATCAAACATACAATCGTATATTAAATCTTGACAGCCTTTTGTAGCCAGAAATGCTGCTGTAAAGGGAAAAGTTGCTAAAATGCCTTGGTCCCGTGGAGAGAGAGGCAGTCCCTGGGTGAGCTCTGCTGTGCGTGGCTTTGTCATGTGGTTACTCCTGAGTGGGGATGGAGGTAATAAAAACTGGACTGCTGGGACACGGCCTGCCACGTAGAGCCCTGGGTGATGGAAGGAGCGTGTGGAGCTTCCTCCTTCTCCCTAGCGGGAGGTTTCATCCCGCTGGAGGGACCACACTCCTCCTCATACCCGCATTTGGCTGAGCTGGAGGCTGCTCTGCAGATGGACTGACAGACAGCGAGGGCAGGAGGGCTGTGGGGACTGTGGTGGTTTGCAGCCCGTGCACAGCACCAGCTTTTCCTCCTCACTTCTCCCTGGAGGAAGCATTAGGGCTGGTGGTGACGAGAGCAATTACTTGGTACGGTGACCGAGACCCCCCGAAAGCTGGCGGCTCAATGGGACAAAATGAAGATAAATAGCGCTTGGCACGCGCGTGGTGCTGTGCGTGCTCCCAGGGCTGCTCACAGACATCACCGCTTGGCTTCAGTCTCTTTTAGAGGTCCTCACGGCAGACTTTTAAAAACAATTTGCATGTCAAGTACATTTTTGTGTTTCGTTTCCTATGAAGACAAATATTTCAGTGCATTTCTTTNAAGGGAGTGGAGTAGGACAGAAATCACTGCTACTGCTTCAGCAGCCACAAACTACCCTCCAATAACAAGGCACTGTGTGTGGGCTGAACAAATTGATACACTTTTCACAGAAGGATTGGGTTTTTTTTCTTTATATATATGTATTTTTTCTAACTTCTAAGCTATTATGAACTGTGCATTTAAACAGAAGTACAGTTGAGAGGGTTTCCCCCCCCCCTTCTCCCATGCAACAATTCTCTACCAAGCACCATTAAAATGTTTTAGGTTTTCTTTCCGAGCGTTTGTTTATTCTCTCTGTTTTTCTCTCAGTTTAAGATTTTTGAAGTTATAAGCCCCCCACAAAAAAACAAAATCCCCAAAACAAAACACAAAAAAAAAAACCCAACCACCCAAAAACTGGGAAAAGGGGAGAGTGAAAACAGAGTAACGTGGGGAGTCTGCTGACTTCTGGCTCGCCGGCGCCGTGCCCGAGTCCTGCCAGTTTGCTGCGGATGCCAGTGCCAGGAGCGAAGGGCAGCAGAGCGTGAGCAGAGGGAGGTGACTCCATCCCAGTGACCATATATAGTCACTGGGATGAGATTAAATGCTTCACCTCCCGGTGTCATCCCCCCAGCAATCAAGCCAATATCAGGACCTATTAATCATTTGCAAAAACAGGAGAAGAAAAAGATCTTGGTTTCCTCGCAGCATCTCATTTGTAGCAATCAGGGCTCTTCTGGGTCTATCGATTGGGGGAGAGGAGCCAGATGTTTTTCATCCCTGGGTGTCTGGAGACCGAGTTTCGGCAGCGCAGCAAAGAGCAGCAGCGTGTGTGAAGAATTGCAAGTGAAATGTGCCCGAGTTTGTGCTTCCTCAGGCTCGTGGGCTCGGTGGCAGAGCAGTTGTGTGGAAAGGGTCCTGTGTTCGGGTGCCAGCGCTGGCTCGGCTCCACGCACGCGTTCCTCTCATGGTATCCACTGGGGAAGCATATGGCAGCCTTGGTTATATATATATTGTGTGGGGGCACATGTTTTACATGCCAGTTCTCTCTGTCATAGGACAAACATTTACGCTGCGATTATACGAAGCATTAGGAAAAGGAGGGCTAGGTTGGGAAAGAACATAACTCCTTGCTGAGATGTTTAGCGATGACACGGCAAAGGAGCGCTAATGTTTCGTTGCTCACTGCTTTCCAGGGTGCTAAGCTCTGAAGGGATTATGCTGCATCGAGGTGGAACATGCAGGTGTATAAATAAAGGGTTGGCATTTCAAGGCGTGCCGTACAGAAGGCGATGGCCGGGTGCCCAAAAGACATGGGGAATGAGGTTTTAGACGGTTGAAGGTGATTAAATGACTTCATTTCCAAAGGAAAAGGCAGATGGGTCTGGCCAGTGTTGGGTGGGAGACCCTTCCAGCAGAAGAACTCCCTCTGGCAGGATGGGTTGTGCGTGTCTGCCTCGTTTCCCTGTGAACCCCTCCTGGGGGAGGCTCTTCGCTTGTGTGTAAGGCTTGTGGTTGAGATCCTGCTGGACTGAATTTCCTGCCAACAGGGGTAACTGCTTTTCAGAGGTGCCCCTTGACTGGAATCCTGCCTCAGTGCTGCAGTGTCTGTAGCAACTAGGACATCAGATAATGTGCTTTTTGGTTCTGTTCTGGTGTAGTTATGCTTGCAGTCACATTCTCATTGCAAACCTAAGGTTTTATGGTTTCCTAACGATTGCATGGAGGCTTCTTTAGCGCTCTGCCTAGATCTTCTCCCTTCTAACAAGTTCTCATGGACTGTGAAGTAAAATGTAGTGGTTTTTACGTTGCTCTTGTAGCTGCAACTCAGACTCAGAGGCAGTGGAAGCATCTGCATGGCTTGCTCACTCATTCCTACAAAGAAAAGTTGCTTGAAACTTCATCTGTCTGCCCTGCAATTATCTTCTCCTTTTCTGCCGCCCTGTCTTTTTTGCATGCTAAGAGCATCAATACGTGCCCGTGCTTAATGAAACATTGCTGCTTAGGTTTAATTGTCTTCTAATTAGGGAAAATAAATTTTTGCACGGTGGTTCCAGCTGCATCCTTCACTCCCTGTGAGTGCTGCTGTGTCCGGGGTACCTGAGCCTGCTGAGTGGGGACAGCAGCGTCAGTGCCGTTCATCAGGAGGGTGATGGACAGCACCAGCAGCAGAAGACTCCTCTGGAGCTGCTGCTCTGGTAAATCACTCTGGTTAAATTAGATTAATTACCAGGTTTAAAGCTTTGGCGGTGGGGGGTGGTGGTGGGACTAAATCCATGCATCCGTTTGGGAATGCTGTCTGGGTCACTGCTTCAGCACAGCACAGCTAAAAAATCTGGGGTCATGCTGAGTATGGTTGGAAAGCAAAGAGAGGACATGCAGCTGCAGCGCTGAATTTCTGACTCTTGTCTGAGTCCAGTCCCCACTCTTAATGCATCATTAACGCAGGTTTCTGCATTTCATTCTGCTCCCATTACAGCTCCTCAGTTCCCTCTGTTAATTTTGGTGTGTTGATAATTTTTGTTGTCAGCACTTTTGGTTTGGTTCCCCCCCCCCCCCCTCCTTTTTTTAAAGCATATAAAAACCGTTAGTGTGAAAGGAGATTAAAAAGATACATTACAATTAAAATGTTAATGCAATTGGCATCATACAACTTTTGAAACCATTTAGGCATTAATCTCTCTTGGTCTCGTGTCCATTAACTCAGGCGATTCTTATTCCACACTGACCCCTGCTGAGAGACTTCTGCTATAATTGGATTTTTAAAACCGGGGAGGGGGGAAGAAAAGGAGGGAAAGAGAAAAAAGCCTTCTGAAAAAGTAGAAGTTGGGAAGCTTGCATTAGCTCTCCGTGTGGGTGAGCTCCATGGGAAATGAAGCCGATGGAAGACAGCCTCGTGGCTCCATCACTTCCCTGCCTGCATCCTGCCCATGCTCTTCCCGCCATAGGAAGGTCTTGCCCATGAAGTGCTGCTTCACAGCTCAGGAACATCGGTGATGGGGAGCAGAACCCTAGGAGGCACCGAGCTGAGCTCCTCCTGGGCGGCTTGGCTGTCACTGTGACCTTGGGCTGGACGTGAGCTCCATGCTCTGCTTGGGTTTATCCCAGTGAAACGTGAGAAGGGCCAGAATGGGATGGTGGGAGGAAGGCTTTTTAAGGCTCTTGGAGAGCAGCAACTAATTATTTGCTGTTAGGGCTTCAGCTTCCCCCCGTTCCTCCAAAATAGTAATTCCTACAAATTAACTGTTTTGAGAGGTTTTTAAATAGGTTTTTTGCAGCTTGCAGAATATTTGGATGGGGGCCAGCCCCCCCAGCCCCCCTCCAAGCTTGCAGGGTAGGCGAAAGAGGAGGATTGACTAATTCACAGGCTGTGTAGTGAATCGAGCAATGGGACTTCTTGACT
This sequence comes from Tricholaema leucomelas, assembly GCA_013400475.1. NCBI lineage: Eukaryota > Metazoa > Chordata > Aves > Piciformes > Lybiidae > Tricholaema lacrymosa > Tricholaema leucomelas. The sequence continues at coordinate 584,806 of WAAF01013766.1, read as the reverse complement.
CATCAGACAGCTCCCAGGATCTGTGCCATGGCTCCAGTGCACCACAGGCTGCACTTGGCCGCTCCAGCCTTGCCAAGCCTCCAGCCCATCCAGAACACTCTGTGCTGGGCAGCCCCAGGCTGGGACTTGCTTGGCTCCTGGACACTTTCTCTAGAGCTTTGCCCTGTGCTGTCCAAGAGCTTCATATCTCCTGCGGGATGCTGGCGAGGTTGGGAAGGGTGAGTGCTTTAGAGAAGAACACAAATGCTCCTCCCAGAGTGGGGGTAAGACAGTGACCTGCTAACACGTTGGGTGTGCTGCTAGCAAGGCAGAGATGTGGGCTTCAGGAAGAAGTTTTTTGCTATGAGGATGGTGGAACACTGATCAGGTTGCCCATCCCTGGAGATATTCAAGGTCAGGCTTGATGGGTCTTGAGCAACCTGATCTAGTTGGGGATGTTCCTGCTAATGCAAGGATGTTGAACTAGATGATCTTTAAAGGTCCCTTCCAACTGAATGCATTCTGTGATTCTGTGTGCCTCATGAAGGGATGAGCTGTAAATCCAGGGATGAGCTGTAACTGGAAGGATGAGTAGATCCTGGTGAGGGAGGAATGGAGTAGCAGCCCAGCTTGCCTTTCTGCTACAAACATGAGTTTCAGAACAATTAGAAAAGCTGCATAGGAATTGGGATGTTGCAGGAGCTGCTCTGCTCTCCTCGAGCTACGGTGCCATCGCACAGTGCTCTGCTGCACGGGCATGCAAGCAAGGGAGTGGGTGTTGGTGTGCTGGCCAGAAGGCTTGCTTGAGCTGAAACATCTGCAGGGGCTGGAGAAAACGATGGTGGTTTCTTGGGGCTGGGTTCATGCCTTGTGAAGTGAGCTATGAAGCACAGAGCGTGCTGCTGGCAGCTCATCACAGGGCCTTGGGTGTTGGGCGGCTGGGGCGGTGGAAGGGTTTGCTTGCAGCTCTGAACCAGCTATTCACACACAGCAGAGGCTGAGGTTTGACTGTTTCATTCCTTTCCTTATGTGGGTTAAAAGATAATTTATACTGTTGTTGTCTTGAGTCAAGCATTCAAGTGTCTCATAGATTTATAACCTGAGAGGATTTGGGTGAAGGATTCAAAATCATCATATTTGACATGAATGGAGAAGACCTCACTGGAGTGTGACCTCTCTGAGTCCCAGCTCTGGTGGTGGGATGAGCTGGGGGTGTACTGCTGACACAGGCATACTCCAGGGTGCTGTTTTGTGCCCTTGGGTGAAACCAGCAGTGTTTATTTCAGGCAGGATAAGCAGCCATAGGGGATGGGAAGGGAAACTGCCCCCTAGAATGACAAAGACCAACAGAACATCTTGGTGTGTTCAGCCTCTGTCTCTGCCCTCCCAAGCTGCAGTCCCATGGAGATCCTGCACCAGGAGGAAGTTCCTGAGGGATGAGAGGCTGTCAAGATGTACCTGAAAGACTGATCTGGAAGCCCTCAGAGGCTGGGCCAGGTGATGACTGCCATGGAGTTGGCCACCCAAGAAAGAGATGGGGTCTGTGGCTTCTGTGCTTCATGCTCCTTTTCCTGCAAGGGCACTGAGACTTCCCATGCTCTTCTGTCTCTCAGCACGGCAGCAGGCATGCAGGCAGGGAACAAAGAAAGGACTGTTTGAAATTCCTGGCTGATTTTATTGATGTGCTCTGGCAGTTGTAGGCCAAGGAAGAGTGAGCAGCAGAAAGAAACCCCAAACATTCCCAAGTGTGTGCTCCTGGCCTAGCACACAGGTGGGATTTGTAGCAAGGTGAATTTCTGTGTCGCAGACTGAGCAAGAAGCTCTCCAGAATCAATAGCTGAGCAGTCCAATAAAATCTGTGCCTGGCAATTTAATTTCAAGTCATTTCAAGCAATCTAATAACAGGTCTTGCAGATGACTGTTGGCTGGTTTGGGTTTTGGTGGGGTTTTTTTGTTAGTGTTTTTGATTGTGCACTATAAAAATGTCAATTGAGCCCATGCAGTGCTTTGGGTTTGCAGCGTGTCAAGGCCCAGGTTGGTTTACCCTGGAGCTGGTCAATGAGAGCTGGAGACCTTTTGCTGCCAGCTGAGCTAGCTTGGCTCTGGGTGGCTTTCAGATCCACTCACTAATAGTGGCAACCTTGCTGCTTCCATATTGCAATGCTGGTGTCAGCACGAAGCAGTTTTTCTGTCCTTGCCTGGCGTTATTAAGGTTTCCAGTCTCATATCCTTGAAGATTCATGAAGCGGCTTGGGGAAGAGCCTGTACCACAGTGTCCCCTTCTGCTCCCCAGTGAGCAGCAGCCTGGAGAGGAACATGGCAGTTGTGTGCATCTCAAGCTGTTGCCTTTTCAGAGCCCATCATGGCTGTGGGTAAGGTCAGTTGATACCTTGCTGCCTCTAATGCCCGTATCAGTGTCCATCCTTCCCTCTGGGCTTATGTGACCTTCCCAGTGGTGCCCGTTTGAGCCCCTTCACAGGCTTGGACAAGCCTTGGGAGTCAGTGGGCACTTCTGCAGAAAGCAGCTGGAGGTATCCAAGCCAATTAGTATCTTCCTAAATATTTTTTTACAATCAAATTTAGGAAGTTTCCTCATTTATCTTCCCCTTCCCCTCCTGGCCTGGCCGTTTTGTCTGCGGTGGCCGCAGGGAGGTGTGTCCCGCGGTACTTGCTGACTGCTCCGTGTTTGGCATGCGGAACACAGAAGGGAGGACTTAGCTTTCTGCTCTTGGAAAAGGAGCTGAGGCTGGGACAGTGGAACAGGAGGGCAGTGTGGTTTGGAAGGGGTGGAGGAACCAAGTGGTGACATCACTGCGTGTCCTCCTTGGAGCAGCAGCGCGCACAGCAGGGCTCGGAGCTGAGCAGTGCTGGCAGCGGTCACATTGCACACGTAGGTTGTTTGCTGCAGACAGACCAGAGCTCTTTGGTTTCTGTCTTGGCTCACAGGTCTGGCCAACACCATTAATTGTTACCTTTAACCAAAGTCCAGTGGACCTGTTTAGAAAGATCCAGTCTGTGCTCGCCTGATCACTGCAGGGACAGCCAGCCCCTGCAGAAGGGCTTGTTGGCAGGGACCTCCTGTCTGAGAGATGAGAAAAGATCTGCAGGCTCTTGGGTACCACCTGCCTGACACTGTGATGAGCTCTGTGCATTCCTCACTCCTGATCTGCACCCAGAACAGAACCTGCACTCTGAGTGTGTCTGGTTCAGGCCAGGCACCCACCACAGCTCAGCCAGAGCATTGACCATTAGTTTCTCTGCTTGGCCACCAAGAGAACCACTACAGTGGTCCATTTGTCCACTTGTGGTTATGCATCATGTTGCTTTTTAAGTGATATGAAACAACAAAAACATGCTAGTAGCCTTTCCTCCTCTTTGGTAAAGTTTTATGTAATGAGAGTCATGATTTGTTGGTACCACTGTGGCCTTCACACCTCCAAACTGGTATTTACACCTCCCCCCACCTTATTCTTCAGCAGTTTTCCTGCAGTTCAACAGATTTACAAAGCCACACAAGTTATGTCCAGTGCCAGCCCAACAGGAGCTGTGCTCCCGCAGCCTCCCTTGAGTGTGCAGCATGGACATGTGCTGTGGAAATGGTTTGGATGCCTGGCAGACAGTGGGTGAGCTGCCTGTCTGCTCCCCACCCTCCAGCCTGCTCCTAACCTCCTCCTCCGTGTCTCGGAAATGTTATGTAAAATGCAACGTGCAGCAGCAGCAAGAGAAATATTTGGTTCAGGCAGTTCAGGAGGTGGTTCCCACACCCCTGTGATCTCCCAAGCTCACATGCCAGTGGCTACGGAGAAGCTTTCTTCATGATGCCCAGGTGGTGACTGAGTTTGGCACGCAGAGGGGTGGGTAGGGGCATCCAATTTGCTTTTGGTGGTGCCACCGTCGATATGGATGGATATGACAGTTTGGGGTAGGAAGGGAAAGATTTGCTTGCAGTGTTTGAAAAGCACAAGTTGCCAATGCTGCTGGCATTGCTTGGTGTCCCTGAGTGGTCAGGGCTTCACCTTGGGCCCCTGCCTGTGCTGTAGTGTTAGGAAGAATCAGTTTGGAGCTGGTACTAGGAGAGGTGAGGAAATCGATGCTGTTCATTGAGACCCTTCTGCAGGTCTGTTGGAGATGCAGCTGGAGGTGTTGGTGGCTTTGTGTGTGAGATGGTTGCCTCTTTGAGGGCTTTCTGTGCAACTGCATCCCCTATGAGCTGGTGTGAGAAGGAAGGGATTGGGTGGAAGGCTCTGCAGAAGCATGAGTGTGTACGTGGGTGGTGACACTGCAACCAGCAACACCAAGAAATCAGTGTTTGCTAAAATGCTTCCCTAAAGACTTTGTAGCCAGTCTGTGGCCTGAGAACTTAGGCTGGTTGTTCTTATCCTGCCAGTTGGTCAAGATGGTTGGACAAATCCTGTGAGTTACCAGAATCTGGAGGGGAGAGGAATGTTCACAGGTCTCTGTTAGGTTTTCCATACCAAGTGCAGCAGCTCTGCCTTGGCAAGCTCACTGTGATGTGCTGTTTTTCTCTGCACCAAGCTGGTATTTGAATCTGAGACTTAGATTTATAGGTGGGAGAAAAGCCACTCACCCACCCACCCTCAGTGCTGAATGCTGCCCTGTTCTATATGTTGGAGACGTGGGCAGCACTGCTGGACTGTGTGTACTTCTCTGTGCCCCTCCTGAGGATGCTCTGGGCAGAGGCTGGGGACACTTGCATCTGGGGGCAATTGCCAGCACTGGTACTGCATGGCAACACTCCTGGGAGCACAGCCTATGCTGTGGATCCTGCCTCCTGCTTTCCTCCAATTCTGGGGCCATTACATGGTTTGTGTGCACCCTCAGCAGGTTGATATGACTGAAGGACAGGATGCCATCCAGAGGGACCTGGGCAGGCTAGAGAAGCAGGCTAGAGGGAACCTCAGGAGGTTCAATAAGGTGAAGTGCAAGGTCCCACACCTGGCTTGGGGCAGTCCTCCATATCAATACAGGCTGGGGGATGATGTGATAGAGAGCAGCCCTGCTGCTTGAGGACTTGAGGGTGCTGATGGATGAGAAACTGGATGTGAGCCAACGATGCTTACTTGCAGCCCAGAAGGCCAGTGACATCCTGAGCTGCATCAAAAGAAGTGTGGTCAAGGGAGATGATTCTGCCCTTTGCTCTGCTCTGGTGAGACCTCACCTGCAGTGCTGTGTCCAGCTCTGGATTCCCTGACATGGACCTGATGGAGAGTGTCCAGAGGAGGGCCACAAAGATGATCAGCAGGCTTGAGCAGGTTGCCTGGAGAAGTTGTGGATGCCTCATCCCTGGAAGTGTTCAAGATCAGGTTAAATGAGGCTTTAAGCAACCTGGTCTAGCAGAGGTGTCTCTGCCCTTAACAGTGTGGTTGGAACTAGATGATCTGTAAGGTTCCTTCCAACCCAGTGCATTCTGTAAATAGATTGGTCTGAAGGTGTTATCTTTGTGTCCCCAAAGTGTGACTCCTGTACTGAACTGTCTTGTGCAAGGGCTGTCCCCAGAACCTCGCTGAAAGCCTTTTGCAGGTTTGCTTTTTTTTCTCTTTCCAGTTCAGGGAAGGTTAGCTCAGGTTTAAACCACTTGGCTGTGGTTGTTAAGTCTTAGTGACATATTAAGTATTTAATATCCGAGTGCATTAGCTTCCCACCCACATCCCCCGTTGGAGATGGGTTGAGGGAAACGGTGCCCACATCTAATAGGATGCTGCTCGGCATGCTTGGATAAATGGCTTCCTCCTGGACCTCTTCTCTTTATGAGTAGTTCCTGGCCTAATTAGGCATGAACAATGGTGTTGGTGGAGATCTCTACTACACCAGACAAGTCCTAATCCCACAAAGAGCTTTTGGGAAGCGTTCTGGCTGCCAGAGGGGACACCTTTTTTGTGTGGCAGAGTCTTAATTCCTACTGCTCTACAGCCAGAATGAGTAACTCAGACAAAGCAGTAGCTGCTGGCAATGGGACTATGCCCCAGGGCTGCATGGTGTTACCTAGCAGCCTGGCACGGCTGGCTGTACAGACTGAAGAATCCCTAACCCCTCCCTGTCTGCTCTGCCCTAGTGAAACCGCACCTGGAATACTGTGTCCAATTTTGGGCTCCCCAGTTCAGGAGAAACAGAGACCTGCTGGAGGGAGTCCATTGGAGAGCTGTGAGAATGATTGGGGGACTTGAGCATCTCCCCTGTGGAGAGAGCCTGAGAGCCCTGGGGCTGTTTAGTCTGGAGAAGACTGAGAGGAGATCTGATCGTTGTGGGTGGGTGTCAAGTGGCTGGGGCAAATCTCTTTGGTGGTCTGCAGCATTAAGACAAGGAGCAACAGGTACAAGCTGGAACATAGAAGATTTCACCTCAACATGAGGAGAAACTTCTTTCCAGTGAGGGTGACAGAGCACTGAAACAGGCTGCCCAGAGAGGCTGTGGAATCTCCTTCCCTAGAGACTTTCAAAACCTTCCTGGATGCATTCCTCCTGCTTTTTGTGAGGGGGGTGTGCACGAGTTTGAGCCTAGCTGGGATGTTTTGGTGAGAAGAATTAGACTGTGAAAAGGAGACAATGGTGGTGTCTGCTTCACTCATAGGCTTGCTGAGATGTATAAGAACAAGAATATAAACATACATAAGGGAGTCTCTCTCTGGTTTTTGGGCTGCATGCACTTCTCTAACCTGCCTGACTAATCCTTCTGCCTCCTACCCGCCCTGGCTGACTCTCCAAACTCACCTTGAACATAAGACAAAATGTAGGGTAAGGTAGAGGGGTGGGAGGAGGGTGGAAGGGTGGTTGGGAGCCCCTCGTGGGGACTCTGGTTTCTGGGAGGGATGTTGTGTTTCTGTATTACTTTTCAACCTGCATATTTCTGTCCATAGCTGTGTATATAGTAAATACCTGCTGGTATATTGTGCTAAGCTGTGAATATAAAGCTTCATTCTAATTTCCAGGCTCAGCTGAGTCTACTCTGGGTGATTTTCTTAAGAGTGGAGGGGCAGGGAACACCCAAACCATCACAGGGGGCTTGGACTTTGTGATCTTTGGAGGTCCCTTCCAGCCTCCAATATTCTGTGATTCTGCAAATCCACCTTGGTTGCTGTGCCTGCTTGTTTAGCCTGGAGAAGAGGAGGCTCAGAGCAAACCTCATTGCTGTCTACAACTACCTGAAGGGAGGCTGTAGCCAGGTGGGGTTGGTCTCTTCTCCCAGGCAACCAGCAACAGAACAAGGGGACACAGTCTCAAGTTGTGCCAGGGGAGGTCTAGGCTGGATGTTAGGAGGAAGTTCTTGGCAGATTGGCATTGGAATGGGCTGCCCAGGGAGGCGATGGAGTCGCCGTCCCTGGAGGTGCTCAAGCAAAGCCTGGATGAGGCACTTAGTGCCATGGTCTGGTTGATTGGCCAGGGCTGGGTGAGCTCGGAGCTCTCTTCCAACCTGCTTGATTCTATGAGGAGGAACTTCTTTAATTTAAGGGTGGCAGAGCACCTGAACAGACTGCCCATCTCTGGAGACATTCAAAACCCACACCTGGATGTGTTCCTGTGTAACCTTCTCCAGGTGAACCTGCTTTGGCAGGGGGATTGGGCTCAGTGATCTCCAGAGGTCCCTTCCAATCCCTACCATTCTGTGATTCTGTGCACATGGCAGAGATAAATCCCCCTCCCCCAGCACTCTCCCCCCACCCCTTCCACCATGGCCTTCTTGTCAAGATGGAGAACTCCTGATGAATCCATTTTTCTGCCCAGGGAGGTGGTGGAGTCGCCATCCCTGAAGGTGTTGAAGCAAAGCCTGAATGAGGCACTTAGTGCCATGGTCTGGTTGATTGGCTGCTAGGTTAGACTGGCTGAGCTTGGAGGTCTCTTCCAACCTGGTTGATTCTATGATTCTAATTGTATTACATCTGAAATTCCAGGTCCTTGCTTAACTCATGCAGCAGATCAGAAGCTCTTGTGAAATGTAATGTGCTGGAGGAGCATCAGCAGAGGGGGGGAGGAAAAAAAGCTCTGCCTTCTGCGAAGCCAGACTGTTGCAGGGTAATTTGTTTTGTAAGGTTTTGAAAGGCAGTGTTGCAATCTGTAACAGTAGAATAGTGGGAAGATGGTCAGGTGGTTCTGGGGACTTCAACAGACAGATTTCATGTCTGTGTGTTTTTGCAACACCTTTCTATAAAGGGAAACATAATTTAAAATATGATTACTTAGTGTTGTAACAGTCCTCTCAAACGTTTCTGCATTATGCAGAGATCATTATCAGAGGCTGATATTAACTTGCAAAGAATATTATGCAAATCATTCTCCTGTTCTTCTAAAAAAGAAATTTCCTTCATAATGCAAAGCGTGACCAAAAAAAAAAAGAAAAAGAGAGAGAGAGAGAGAGGAGAGGAAAAAAAAAAGAGAGAGGAGAGGGGGAAAAAAAAATGTGCAGAGGCTTTTGGCAAAATTACATTCAGAAGATGTAACAGTTTTTCTGCTTACTAGCACAATCCATTTGTGCCTTTCTGCTGGATTTTCTCAGCTCAGGCTGATAAAGGAGGAATTTTAAAACCAGGGCTGGGGCTGCTGGGGAGGTTGTTGTACCTCCTGGGTTCAAGGAGGCTTCTTTGTGTTTAGGTTGTTGCTTCAGAGCCATACTGTGTCCAGTTCTGACCCCCCCTTCCCCCCCAAGTTCAAGAGGGACTTAGACCTGCTTGAGAGAGTGCAGTGCAGAGCCACAAATCATAGAATCATAGAATCAACCAGGTTGGAAGAGACCTCTGAGATCATCCAGTTCAACCCATCACCAAGCCCTAGCCAGTTATATAGACCATGGCACTAAGTGCCTCATCCAGTCTTCTTGAACACCTCCAGGGATGGTGGCTCCACCACCTCCCTGGGCAGCCCATTCCAATGCCAATCACTCTCTCTGTGAGGAATTTCCTCCTAACATCCAGCCTATGCTTCCCCTGGCATAACTCAAGATTGTGTCCCCTTGTTCATAGAAAGATGATGAAGGGAATGGAATGTACCTGTCATGAGTAGAGCCTAAGGGAGCTGAGGCTGTGCTGCTTGGAGAAGAGGAGACTTGAGAGGTGACCTCATCAATGGTTATAAATACGAGCAGGGTTAGTGCCAGGAGGCTGGAGCCAGGCTCTGCTGGGTGATGCCCAATGCCAGGACAAGGGGCAGTGGTGCAAGCTGAGGCAGAGGAAGGTTCATTTAAACATGAGGAGGATTTTTTTTTTCCCTGTGAGGGTGACAGAGCACTGGAACAGGCTGCCCAGGGGGGCTGTGGAGTCTCTCCCTGGAGATATTCAGAACCCACCTGGACATGTTCCTTTGTGATCTGGTATAGGTGATGCTGCTCTGGCAGGGAGGGTAGATGACCTTTTGAGGTCCCTTCCAGCCCCTGACATTCTGTGATGCTGTGGTAGTCACTGTGGGCTTGGTTAGTTTTCAGGTATTGGTCACTCTCTAGAATTACTTAGGGGTGATCCTGGTGTTTCCCAGGGGCAGGGGTGTGCAGCATTGCCCTATGTTTAGGGGGAACCTCCTGGGTTCCAGTTTGTCCACGTTGCCCCCTATCCTGTTACTGGGCACCAATGAGGAGAGTGGCTCCATCCTCTTGCCCCCACCCTTTCTGTGTTGATCCCCTCTCAGGCTGCTCTTCTCCAAGCTAAACAGCCCCAGGTCTCTCAGCCTTTCCTCCTCACAGAGATGCTCCAGCATCTTTGTAGTCTCCGTTAGACTCTCTCCAGTAGCTCCTTGTCTCTCTCGACCTGGGGAGCCCAGAACTGAAGATAGGGATTCAGATGTGGCCTCATTAGGGCAGAGTAAAGGGGGGGAGAAGAACCTCCCTAGGCCTGTCAATGACACTCTTCTTACTGCACCCCAGGAGACTGTTGTCTTTCTTGGCCATGAGGGCACATTGCTGCCTCCTGGTGAAGTTGTCCACCAGTGCTCCCAGGTCCTTCTCTGCAGAGCTGCTTTCTGGTGGGTACCTGTGCTGGTACCTGGGGTTTTTCCTCCTTTGGTGCCGAACTTGCATTTGTTGAACTTCATTAGATTCCCCTCTGCCCATCTCTCTGGCCTCCTCACACCAAGAAGACTTTTGCCATGCCATCACCATGAGGAGCAGCTTGTAGGTACCTGACTTAAATCCACAGTGCCAGGCTCCCCAGGTGTCCCATGTGACACGTGTGCTGCCCTGTTAAATCTCTATAATGCTGGCACCAGTATGACCATCCAGAGTGAGGAGGGGTGATGGAAGGTCTGACCACAGATGCCCATGGTGGGATGGGTGGTCCTGTCCTGAAGAAGCCTTGGCATCTTCTTTAGGTTTCTGAGCATCAGCGCATTCCTGGAAGGAGATCCTGGCCCTGGCTGAAGTCATGGGAGATTTTGCCACTAACTTTATCCCTCCTCCATACATTTTTTGGTACAAACTGGTGGGATCAGTTCAGAGCTGCCCCTTTCTAATGCAGAAATGAAAACTGAGGGACTCATTCTGTAGCCATTGCCTGTTCTGCTCCGCTTGTCAATTGATTGACACAATTAAACCCTGATCACTGCTGCAACTGGCTGAAACAATAAAATACTTACAGGCTGTGCAGTCAGGGCTGGAATGGCTTATTCACTGTCAGACTCCATTTTTCAGGCATTTCAGATCATTTGGGGAAAAGCTGGAGCCTTTCTCTTCAAATCTTTGGGTTAGGTATTTCTCAATACAAAGGTGATTGAGCGAAGGCAGTAATATTCAGTGGTGTATCTGGAATTACAGCCTCCTGGAATGGCAGGGAACAGTTTTTTGCTAGCATGGGGAATTTTCAGGCTTGCTTTGTTTTTTCTTTTTTTGCCTGTATGTGTGTCTGGTTAGATAATTCAATGGTTTAAAATCAACCCAAATTAGATAAATAAGCTGGAAGTTGTAGTTAGCATTCGTCAGGCAACTTAGGCTTGGAGGTTCAGGCATTGACTGACTCCACCTCTAGCTGCAGGGTTTCCCTGTTAGGATGGGTGAATGCTAATCCTTCTTTATTCTCTGCTGCAGAGAAATGGATTCATCAGGAGTTCTCCATCTTGACAAGAAGGCCATGGTGGAAAGAGGGGGGGAGAGTGCTGGGGGAGGGGGATTTATCTCTGCCATGTGCACAGAATCACAGAATGGTAGGGATTGGAAGGGACCTCTGGAGATCATCGAGCCCAGTCCCCCTGCCAAAGCAGGTTCACCTGGTNTAAGTGCCCCATCCAGTCTTTGCTTGAGCACCTCCAGGGATGGCGACTCCACCACCTCCCTGGGCAGCCCATTCCAATGCCAATCACTCTCTCTGCCAACAACTTCCTCCTAACATCCAGCCTAGACCTGCCCTGGCACAGCTTGAAACTGTGTCCCCTTGTTCTGTTGCTGGTTGCCTGGGATGTTTAGATGGAACTTTTTACATTCATGTTTCTCTACAACTACCTGAAAGGAGGTTGTAGCCAGGTGGGGTTGGTCTCTTCTCCCTGGCACCCAGTGACAGAAGAAGATGACAGAGCCTCAAGCTGCACCAGGGCAGCTTCTTCACAGTANTAGGCTGAATGTTAGGAAGAAGTTCTTCACAGTAAGTGATTGGTCTTGGAATGGGCTGCCCGGGGAGGTGGTGGAGTCCCCATCCCTAGGGGTGTTTAAAAGAAGGCTGGATGAGGCACTTAGTGCCGTGGTTTAGTTAATTAGAAGGGCTAAGAGATAGGTTGGACTCGATGATCCTAGAGGTCTTTTCTAACCTGCTTCATTCTGTGATTGTGTTTGTGCCTCTTACCCCTCGTCCTGTCACAGGGCACCAGTGAAAAAAGACTGATCTCCTCCTCCTGACACCCACCCTGTAACCCATCCTCTAGCTATTTGTAAGCATTTATGAAATCCCCTCCTCAGCCTTCTCTTTTTTCCAGACTAAAAAGACCAAATTCTCTCAGTATTTTCTCATCAGGGAGATGTTCTACTCCCCCCATCATCTTTGTAGCCCATTGTAGCACACCAGCGCTCAGCTGGGTGCCACCGTTGGTACCTCCTGCCAACACAAAATGCCATATTTAGTGGCACAGAGAGATCTCAATGCCCTGAAAGTGCCCCAGGGTGTGGTTGTGATGTGATAATTGCAGCAGTGAGTGAGTTGGCTCTGGCCTGTGCTTCCTTTGGCCTGCCTTGGGCATCTCCTGGTGTCATAGAATCACAGAGTCGTTTTGGTAGGAAAAGACCTTTAATGCCTGAAGGGAACCTACATGAAAGCTGAGGAGGGACTTTTTACCAGGGCTTGTAGTGATAGGGTGAGGGGGAATGGCTTTAAGATGGAAGAGGGCAGATTTAGACTGGAGATTAGGAAGAAATTCTTTCCAGTGAGGGTGGTAAGACACTGGCACAGGTTGCCCAGGGATGTTGTGGCTACCCCTCCGTGGAGGTGTTCAAGGTCAGGTTGGATGAGGCTTTGAACAACCTGCTCTAGTGGGAGGTGTCCCTGCCCGTGGCAGGGGGGTTGGAACTGATTGATCTTTAAGGTTCCTTCCAACTCGAGCCATTCTGTGACCATTGAGACTGACCATCATCTAACCAGCAAGTCTGGTGCTAAACCATGTCCCTCATCACTGCATCTGTGTGTCCTGCTCACAGCTGCTGTTTGAGCTGGAGATAGACACTGGAAGCCCCTGAATGGCTTTGTGAGAAAGGACCACTTTGTGCTTTCATGAAAATGGTATATGAGGATGTCTTGAAGTAGTGAGGTCTTTTCCTCCAGATGTGCTGAGTGGATTTCTTGGACTTTGGGGTGCCAGAGCCCTGAAGCAGGCTGCCCAGAGAGGTTGTGGAGTATTCTTCTCTGGAGAGATTCCAAACCTGCCTGGGCATTGTGATCCCGAGCAGCCTGCTGTGGGTGACCCTGCTTTAGCTGGGGGTTAGACTAGATGGTCCCCGGAGGTCTTTTCCAACCCACACTGCTGGGATTCAGTGGATGGTGCAGGTGAAAACAGCCTGGACTGAGAACTGGTGTTGGTTGATGTTCAGTAATGTTCCTGCAGTGAGTCCTGCTGCTCTGTGCCATGGTGGTCACATCCTGTGTCTCACTGACATGGTGGGGAGAGCTTCTTGTCCTCAGCCTCATTCACTGGCATCACAGCTGCTGTCCAC
>WAAF01013766.1:545322-565799 GCA_013400475.1 Tricholaema leucomelas | reverse complement strand
CCCCCGCCTCTTACAAAATCACCCAGACTAGATTCATCTGAGCTGGAAGTTAAGGAATGAAGTTTTATAGTCACAGCTTAGCACAATATACAGGCAGATAGTTACAGCTATATACAAGTTAAAAGTATTACAGAAGCACAACAGCTCTCCCAGAAATCAGAATCCCCAGGAGGGGCTCCCAACCACCATTCCACCTTCTTTCCACCCCTCTACTTTATCCCAGAGTTTGCCTTATGTGCAAGGTGAGTTTGGAGGACTGGCAAAGGGGGTTAGAAGCAGAAGGATTAGTTACACAGAAGAAGCCCAGGGAAACACACACTCCCAGAGACACACACACTGTCTTGTCTGTGTTTGTGTTCTTGTTTTTATACATCTCAGCAAGCCTGTGAGTGAAGTAGTCATCACCATTGGTTCCTTTTCACAGCCTATAATCTAATTGCTCTCACTAAAATATTCCAGTTAACCTCAAGCCAGCACATGGGGTAAGCACTGGACTGTAGTCATCACCATTGGTTCCTTTTCACAGCCTACAATCTAATTGCTCTCACTAAAATATTCCAGTTAACCTCAAGCCAGCACATGGGGTAAGCACTGGACTGTAGTCGTCACCATTGGTTCCTTTTCACAGCCTACAATCTAATTTCTCTCACTAAAATATTCCAATTAACCTGAAACCAGCACATGGGGTAAGCACTGGACTGCTCTATCTCCTGCAGCACAAGCCCTGGCAGGGTTGAAAGGCTGTTTCTTTGCGTGGGTCAGTGCTCTGGTAAGGTTGGAGGGAGCTGGGGTCCAGGTGAGACTGGCTTTGCCCATGAGCTTCACTCGTGGATGTTAGTGGATGCTTATCCTGCTGGTACAATCTGCTGCCTTCTCCTTGGTGAGCTGTGCTCCTCCTCACACAGTCCGTGGGGAAGTAAGCTGGTCACTTTCTCCAGGGTGGGAGGAACACCCTGTAGGCAGCTACCTTGCTCTGAGCTGGGATTGAGAAACCTTGGCTGGAAACTGAGCTTCCTCCTGATGAGTTACTGCGCTGGATGCCAGTGGAGGAGCCCGGCAGGCCTCTGGAGCAGCCACTCCATCCTGCTCATCCACCTCCAAAACTGCCCTTGGAAGTGGAGATGAAGTGCTGAGGATAGGCAGGGGGATGTTTGCTGACTGTGATCCTTCACCAGCCCAGCCTTTGAAGTACCTGTTCGTGTTTTCATTTAATGACATCTCATTTCAGCTGCGTTGTGCAAGGTGCCCATAGCTGTTTTTTCTGCTTATGAAGCTGGTTCCAGAGAGAAGTGAGGAGCTGGGTGCTGGTATCTTTAATATCACCTCGATAATTAGACCAAGGGAAGACAGCATCTCGCATCCAGCTATCAGCTACCCGCCCCACGAGGTCCAAGGCCAGGATTTTGTTGCTAGCTCTTGGCCCACTTAGCTTAGCAAGGGGAAATTTCTCCTGCCTCCTGAGCAGAGACAATGCTGAGTTTTGTTTCTCCAAGGGGGGCTCGGAGGTGTCTCCTGCTGTATCCGGACACTCCCACCTCTGCTGGAAGCTGTTGTCCTGCTGGTTTCACATGTTCTGCCTCCCTTGGCAGCCCGTTGTGAAAAGTTAATATCTGGTCATTGGTTTTGGCTGCATCTCCAAGGCAACTTCATTCATAGCCAGCTCCCGGTTCATACCGATCCGGACATGCCTAGATGACTAACTCCCGGCTCCTGTTACCATGTCCCAGGAGAGTTGTTAACTCCTTCAGCCCAGGTAGGTGGTGATACAGCAGGGAATGGGCAGACAGAGCAGGTGGAGGCCATAAACATCAGAAAACACTGACGTGCTCTGTGCCCCCTCCATCCTTTCTGCTTTGGTTTGCTTCCCAGCGCTTCATGCAGCCCACAGAGCAAAGAGCTTGGCACTATTTAAGATCATTTTCAGTGCAGAAAGATCTCAGGCTATGCTTGTTTCTCCTGAAATTATAATGCTTCATTATCCTTTGGTTTGGGCAAAACTTTGCCTGTGGGATCTAAACTTAGTGAAAAATTTCATTTGAAATAAGCAAAACCAAACAAGAAGGAGCTTGGCTGCTCACTGGCAATAGGCTCTGAAATGCAGCTAGAATTGAATTTTGTGTTTCACACAAGCCAAGTTGGGGATTTTCCTCCAAGGGGCAGGTGATGTGGTGAGACCACCATGTTCCCAGCATGTGTTCATGGTCAGTGAGCCCTTCAAGATGGAGCTGTGCCAGGTGAAACGTGGGGACACCCAGCATTGCTGTGCCTCTTTCCGCGTGCCTGTGGCAGATCCAGATTTACAGCCCCCAGAGATTCCTTTTGCTTCTCACCAAAAGATGTGGGAAGGGGGAAAATGAGCCAAACTGCGGGGTTTGGGGCTGTTTGTTTCTCTCCAGGCAATGCTGAGAGGTGCTGTTGCACTACATAATGATATGTCCTTAGAATCCACACTGCAGGCTGGGATGGGTCCCAGTTCCCCATCAGAGCGAGTAGCTGGTCCCCAGCCCCATGCTGAGGTTTGACCATGGGACTCTTTTTCCCATCTGGGTCTCTGGAAACCATCCAGCCACAGGAAGGAGAGGGGCTGAGAGTAAAGCAGAGCAGATCTAGCTCACACCAGCTCCGAGCAAAGCTTGGCTTAAAGCTTGATGAGCGTTGCAAGGATGCGATGCTGCACTCTTCCCTTTGGATGCATTTGAGTACTGACATGGTCCACATATCTGATGTGGATGGTGTGACACTGGGGGTGATTGGCAGGTCCTGGAGGTGACTGGCAGGAGAGTAGGCACAGGTAGGAGAAGCACGTGGGTTTTACTGGTCACATTTCTGTCCTAAGTGGGGTATCACAGCAGCAATCAAGGGTCAGGATCCCCAGGGGATCTCTGAGATGGGCAAACCTGAAACCCTCTTAATTTTTTAACATCTGACTTGTTGGAGGGGATCTGTTACACTGAAACATCAGCCAGAGAGCTAAACCTGCTGGGAACATGACCCTGCCATGCCTGGTGACCATGGCTGCATGGCTGGCCAAGGCTGTTGGCTGCAGTGGTGGTGATGTTCCATGGAAGGGTGAACCATCTCTGGAGGTGTTTGG
Organism: Tricholaema leucomelas; assembly: GCA_013400475.1. Lineage (NCBI taxonomy): Eukaryota > Metazoa > Chordata > Aves > Piciformes > Lybiidae > Tricholaema lacrymosa > Tricholaema leucomelas. The sequence goes on along the minus strand of WAAF01013766.1, from coordinate 562,705 downwards.
GAGATGCATGGATGTGGTGCTGAGGGATGTGTTTTGATGACAGTGGCTTAGCAGTAGTGGTGGGATTGTGAATTCTAAGTGAGCAGTTGGACCTAATGACCTCAAAGGTCTCTTTCAACCTCAAGAGTTCTGTGTTGCAGCCTTCCAGTACCTGAAGGGGGCCTGGAAGGAAACTGAGGAGGGACTTTTTACAAGAGTTTATAGCAATAGGATGAGGGAGAATGGCTTTAAGAGGGAAGATTTAGACTTGAGATTAGGAAGAAATGCTTTACAGTGAGGGTGGTGAGACACTGGAATAGATTGTCCAGGGAGGATGTGGATGTCCCTTCCCTGAAGATGTTCCTAAGTCAGGTTGGATGGGACCTTGAGCAGCCTGGGCCAGTGGGAGGTGTCCTTGCCCATGGCAGGGGGTTGGAACTGGATGGTCTTTAAGGTTCCTTCCAACTCAAACCATTCTGTGATTCTATAATTGGAGGAACAGTGAAGAGATACCCACTGGGGTAAGACTCAGTCAGAATCTGTTACTCCTCCAGGTGCTACTTTCCCTCCCTCCAACCCCAAACCTGTTGTAGGACCGCTTGAAATGGATCTGCTCCAACTCTTAAACTTTTAATAATAGATTCCCATTAGTATCAAGCCTTATATAATGCACACCTCATTATTGCTTACTCAGAATAATTTCACAGCCTCCTTATAGAACCTTGGAACTTTATTTGCTGAGTATAAAATATGCAGAAATGCATGAATAGTTTTAAGCCTTGGTACCCTAAACTAATACAGCATGCTTTTGCTTTTCCTTTTTTCCCCCCCTCCACTCTTTTGCACCGTGATTGAAGTCAAATTAACATATTTACCTTCAGTGCTCCCAGGAGTGGCATTAAAAAATTCAAGAGGTGATTCAGAATAGTCTCCCATTTACTGTGTTTAAAAGCTGGATTTCATTCCTCAATAAAACCCAGCGAGCACTTGACTCCCTTTCAGCTCTGCAGCCTCTTTTTTCCTCCCTGTGCAGGTCCTTGGACTTATCAACAGATGGTAGCAGCATTATTACTGCTGTGTTCCCAAAAGGAAACTTTTTATTTTATGTTGTTTTATTGGTTTTTTGCAGGATGAGGCAGAAAGCAGAGGCAGGCAGGAAGGGAAGGGACTGAGTTATAACAAAGAGTGCAGAAGTGGAGCTGCTATTTTAATCTGAAATAAGGGAAAGTATCAAAGGTGGTTGTTGTCCTGCTGCCTGCGGGTGCTGGCTCCCTGTCTGAGGGGGTGCTTATGTTGTGGTGCTGTGCCTCAGGCTCTCCAGGTGTGAGAACTCTTTCTTAGGGCAAATCATGAACCTTCATCATGAACCTTCAGTTTTGCTGTCTGTTGACATCACCCAGGAAGACAAGCCATGTGAATGCAAGGGTAGGAAATGGCAAACAGTTGCTGTATTGCCCAGTGGTTTCTTTATTCTTACCAAGGGTTACACAGGAGTTGCCCTCTGCTGTGATTTATCCTTGCAGCTGTAGGATATAGCTCAAGCATCTCACACCCCACAACAGTTAGCTGCAAGGGTGCAGATTCCCTCCTCAGAGCCCCAGACTGCTCCACTATCACCTCTGCTGTGGGCTCCTCAAGGGAAGCACCCTCCTTAAGCATATCAGTGCTGCAGGGAAAGCTTTAACCTTATCAGTTTTCCTGACCAGGTGATAAATATTCTGGGCTGAGAGTCTGTGTAAGGAGCCCTTTGCTCAGCTCTGGCCAGTCAGTACCCTCTGAATGGACCCATTCTACCTAAAAATGTTGTTTACCAGAGACTAGAGAGAGACTTGCAGCAAGCTCTTCTGTTTTCCATGCCTGCACCTAGATTAGGAAGTTGTTTCAGCAGATGCTGTTTCCAAAGAAAATCTGTTAATACTTAGTGGTTAGAACAGTGGGGAAAAAAAAAAAAAAAAAAGAAAGAAAAAAAAAGAAAGAGAAAAAAAGTTTATTTGTGTGAGGTTTTGGCCAATTGCCCTGCAAGAGTTACAGAGCATTGCAGCAAATTTCCTGGGTTTCGCAATCAGGGATGATTCTGGTTTAACTGGCCAGAAAGATTCTCAAAAAGACACAAATAAATGGTAAGAGTAAAGGCAAAAATCACTTGGTGGTTTGCTGGGGGAGGAGGAGAAGGCAAAAAGAAAAAGCTGAAAGACCTTAAGTCTGGGATAAAAAAATCTCCAGGTGACTGAGTGAGTGGTTGAGACTCCAGGCTGAGCAGATCTCGGAGTTTAATTATCTCTTTATTGATGAAAGATTTATGTTGCTCTAGGGCAGGCCAGGACAAGCCCCTCTTAGAAACAAGAAGTAATTCCCTGGCAAAGAGTTCCCTGGATGAGCTGGGATGTTCTTCCTTCCTGATTCGTGGGAATGTCTTTGCAGGGTTGTTACTTGGAGGGGGGAAGGTTGCTCGCGTGCAGCCATCCCCTGCTCCAAGGACAGGGACCCCAGCAGGGTCCCCACCTCTGATGTGGAAGTGTCCTCTCAGCCTCTCAGCCCTTGTGGGCCACATTCTTTGTTTTTCTCTTGGGAGATGAGTGTCTGGGGGCAGTCTGGGGCTGCTCCTGTCCTGCTCTGGCAGCGCTGCCCTTCAGGGCCCATGCTGGCCAGCTCAGGTTGCTCTTTGGGGCTACCCTGTTCTCACAGGCACAAGGTGCCCAGCACCACTGGGGCTTTTTTTCCACAGCTGCTCCTACATTGGCCTGTGGTGAAGGACTAAGGCTTGTTCTCTGGGTTGCCCAATTTGTAGACAAACAGGGTGATGGCCACCAGTGCCCCATGCTCAGCCCTGATGCTGCCATGTTCTCCCACTCTGCATCTTCCTCGGCTGCCCAGAGCAGGGACACCACACTGGCAGGCAATAAAAAAAGGAGAGTTTCTTGTGGTTTGAGGGTGCCAGAGCCCTAGAGCAGGCTGCCCAGAGAGGTTGTGGAGCCTTCTCTGGAGAGATTCCAAACCTGCCTGGGCATTGTGATCCCGAGCAGCCTGCTGTGGGTGACCCTGCTTTAGCTGGGGGTTAGACTAGATGGTCCCCGGAGGTCTTTTCCAACCCACACTGCTGGGATTCAGTGGATGGTGCAGGTGAAAACAGCCTGGACTGAGAACTGGTGTTGGTTGATGTTCAGTAATGTTCCTGCAGTGAGTCCTGCTGCTCTGTGCCATGGTGGTCACATCCTGTGTCTCACTGACATGGGGGGATGGTGGAGAGAGCTTCTTGTCCCCAGCCTCATTCACTGGCATCACAGCTGCTGTCCACCACTGCCTTTCATCTCATGGGCAGGGCAGAGATGGAAGCTGCTCCAAGCAGGGAGTACAAGGAGGAGTTTTATCTCTGCAGCCAGCAGTTCAGTAAAGAAAGCAGAGGCACAGGAAAGTGCTCTTCAAGTGTTGCTGTTTCCAAGAGCATCCCTGTGAGGAGACATTCAGCGTGTCAAAGTGTGATGGCAAGGAGCTGTGGCTGGTGGGTCAGGGCAGAAACCTCAGGCTCTCCTGGGATGCACCACCCAGCCTCAGGTTGCTCCAGGGAAGGACATCCCACAGTGTCATGCTCCATCCCGTGCTATAGAGAAAACCCATTTTTAGTGCAGGGAAAACTCATGTTTGGTCCAGAGTCACCAGGACTACATTCTGGCACAGCCACAGGTCGGGAGACTCTGATCGGCCAGCGCCGCATCCCCGCGCTGCTGGCGAAATCGCTAATTAGATTCCACGCCAGCAGCAACATAAACTGAGAATAAATGGACTTGGCTTCATAAACTTAGCACTTAAATATTTTCCTAGGCAGGGGGGGTGGGGGGTGGAAAGAAGGAAAAAAAATAAACCCAACACATTTGCTTCCCATGCAAAACATATAAATCTTGGAAAAGCTCCCAAATTTGCGTGTTTAACCGCTCGGATCTCTGCCTTTGTTGAGCCGAAGTGGTTATTCCCCTGCATAATTATATTTCTTTTTAAAAGGAAGCTGAAATGTTTGTGAGGAAGACATTTTAAGTGACTGCTGGGGATGAACAAGAGTGAAGGGAGAGTCGGGTTTAATGATGATTGCTTCGCTTTGCTTTATCGCTGTTGGAAATGAAGCCCTTCTCCGCATCCCCTCCCCGCAAGGACTAAGCACTAATTGTCCCTTTTACCATCATGTTTTGGGGCTATCTCTGCCTTATTTTTTCTTCTTCTTCTCCTCCCTTTCTTTTTTTAATTGAAATGTGTATCTGGCTGCTCGTTGTTGTTTTTAAATCCAAAATACAGGAGCTGTTACTGGAGTTTATTTAACGCAGTGGAGTCTTTGCGTAGTTAAACTTGTGGGTGCTGTATAAAACACAGGCTCCTGCCTTCCTGCCCAACCACCCCGGGGCAGGGCATGCTGCAGTTGGATGCTCTTCATTTAACCACTCTTGGCAAGGGCTGTGATGGGGAGGGGAGCAGCCAGCTTACGGCCAGGGCGGTGTGAGGAGGGCAAGGGCTGGTGGTGCCGTTTGTAGGATCACAGAATGGTTTGGGTTGGAAAGGGCCTTAAAGACCATCTAGTTCCAATACCCATGCCGTGGGCAGGGACACCTTCCACTGGACCAGGCTGCTCAAGGCCTCATCCAGCCTCAGCTTGCACACCTCCAGGGAGGGGACTTCTACAGCTTCCCTGGGCAATCTGTTTCAATATCTGACCACCCTCACTATAAAGAATTCCTTCCTAATCTCCAGTCTAAATCTCTGCTCTTCCATCTCAAAGCCACTCCTTCTCATCCCATCACTACATACCCTTATAAAAAGCCCCTCCTCAGCTTTCTTGTAGCCCTTTTCAGGTACTGGAAGGCCACTCTGAGGTCTCCCTGGAGCCTTGTCTTATCCAGACTGTCCATTTGCTGTAGGGTGTCTGTGGGAAATAAGGGGATGGCACCGCGTGGGGGGCTCTGTGTCCAGCCACCAGCAGCCCTCACCCAGGATGGAGATTTCCAGAGCAGTAGGTGAACTTTGTGCAGAGGATCCATCAGGGATTTCCTGCACTGCCCCTCCCTCATGTTCACCCCTTGAGAACCACATAAATGGAGAGATACAAGGCATAGGTCTGGATTTGGATTGGTGTCAGGTCACTGTTTTGCATAAAATCCCTGAGGAGATGCTGTGGAGACTGCCCCAGCAGCAGGCTCAATGCACAGATTGTGTTGGCATTGTCCTGTCCCCACCCTGGGGGTGTGAGTGGATGTGGAGCACCCCCAGCCCTGCTGTGGCACTGGAATGCAGTTAGGGATGGCGACTGGAGATGGAGAAGTGGGTCTGTGCTGACTGTCCTGCCTGGAGCAGGTCTGGTTGTGGTCTGAGGACAAGTGCCATGAGTCTGGCAGTGTCTTTAGTCGATGAGCTGCCAAACCGAGAATTACAAGAGTTGTCTCAGAGCTGGGATGAGGTGGGGTTGGGATGCTCCAAGCTGGAGTTTGCCCAGGATGTTGGTGCACTGAAGGAGACTTTTCAAGCACATTGGCCCTGAAGGCAAAAGATCTGAAAGCAGCCCAAAACTAAAACCACACATCAGTGTCCTCTGCAGAGGCAAAAAAATAAACCCTCATCAACCGTCCCACTGCATCTCTCCAGGAGCGCTCGCTGCGTGCTTTGCCGTCGTTAACAGTCACCCTCCTGAGCTAGAGATGTTTAATTTATTTGTGTTCTCCTAACACCTTTCTGTTTCATAACAGCAATCCCTTCTCCCAGTTTGGCCGGGAGGCAGCGGTGTCTGCCGTGCTCCCTGTAATCCAGGAGTGAATCAAAGCAACTCTTTACAAAACAAGATTCTCTCGCTGTTGCAAAAGAGCTTTGGGGAAATCTGGGTTTTGTGGTTAAGGATCTTACTCTTGATGCACAAGGAAAATTATGTGTAGCTTTTATTTGGCCCAAAGGATTCTTACAACATTATCCGTATTTCCTTTAATTTGTGGGATTTCTAGTAAATGGGCTTAAAAATAGGTCTGGGCAAGATGCCAGGGTACATACGAAGAGCAAAAAAGCTTTGCAGGCTGCGAGCAGCTCGCTCGTGCTTCTCCCTCGGCGCTGGCTGGGGGCACGGAGGAGGTGCTCACCTTGTGGGGTTAACTCGAGCGATGTCTCTGGACTCCTCTGGAAGTCCCTATTGCAGAAAAGATACTTTAACTCTTCAGCAGAACTGATGCAATATTGTGGTTGAGCTGGACACAAGTCTGGAAGAGGAACGGGCTGAGCTGTAGCACCAGGGCAGGACAACAGCATGGCGGGGACTCAGGGGGGGAGACCTGCACGTAAATCCCTGGATCTGCTCGCTGATGGGATTTGGGGAGCCTGGAAACGCCGTGTATGAGCAGGAGCAGAACATGGTGATGATAAATGCGTGGTTGGTTGTTGTTGTTTCTTTTTTTTTTCCTTTTCTTTTCATTCTCTGAAGCCTCTTTAAGCCTTTTGTAAGACAGGAAAATTCCAATAAGGGAGAGGTGATGGCTCGGAGCTGCGCTCCCAGACGGGGCGAGCGCCGGGTGCCCAGCTCCCTTTGGTGGTATTTATCTGGCTCTTTCTTCAAAACCAGTCTCAGTTCAAGTGACTTAAAAATGCGTTTGTCCCTGAGGACAGCCACCCACAAAAGCCTTTCATTAAGACATAGTGAGTTTATGCAGCTGGAGTCCCAGCAGTAAAGGAAAGGTAAGTGGGAAGGGATGCTGGCTGTGCAGGCTGCCCGACTCCACGTTCCTCTGCTGGGTAAGGGCCCTGATGGCTTCCCAACGTGGGTGACTTTTGTCCTGCTTTTGAAAATTTTGGTTCGTGGAATTAAATCTTTGGGCATAAATCTGTAAAACTTTGTTTTGAGAACCACTGCGAGTAGCTTCTTGGGAGATGAAGAGGAGGAACGGAGAGATGGATGAAGAGAAGGAGCCAGGAAGTGGATACAGAGAAGGAACATGGAGATGAAGGGGGAGGAGCAGAGGGATGGATGAAGAAGAGGAGCAGAAACAGGGAGGTGGATGAAGTAGAGGAAGGATTTGAGTCTCCTGGAAGCAGCAGCAGCATGTTGGACTGATGACATCTCAACGTGAAGAAGGGCAGGAGTGTAGCAGCAGGGCCAGGGTTGGGTTGGGGGTTGCAGCACATCCTGTGGGTCATTACATGAGGAATGCATCTTGCAGGTACAAGCTCATACTGTGCCCCTGCCAGTGCACATCACACAGTGGTGGTGATGGATTTCCATAACATCAAGAGGACCTCAGTCTCTGATGCAGAAGCAGCTTGTGAAAGGGGAATTACTTAATGGCATTGGCAGCCATGTAATAATAACACTTTGCATTGGAGGATCTTGAGTTGCTTTTCACAGATACGAAGTCTTGTAGTGTCTCTGAGAAGTGGGGGGGGAAATAAGGTTCATCTGGTTGTACATCTCTCTGTCCCTCCCTGAGCTCCTCCCCTGTGCCACACTGGGACCTTGCTTTTCTTTACAAGTTGTTAACTTGAGAATTGTGGTGGGAACTGACCCTCAGGATAGCGGTGGCTGAGACCTGTTCTCCCATGAGCCATTCATTAACCACACTACTAAGTTCCCCAGTGCCCTTTCTGGAGGAAGAAAGGGAATTTGCTCTAAGGGATAATGTCTGGGATGTTTCGGGGGGGGGGACTGGGCTTGGTCATTCCAAGCCTTGCCATTGCATGGCATCTCTGGCAGTTGAATGGGACCTTGAGCCTTTTCCTTGGGACTGGTGCCAGTGATGGGTGCCACAGCAGGCACAGGAGCACCCCTGAGCACCTCCCAGTTCCTGTGCAGTGTGATTTGGGTATGTTGTGAGCAGAAATCCTCCCTCTCCTTCTGGACGTGGAGCTGCTGCATGCAAGCTCCCCAAGACTCCTTTCTCCTCACCCTTTTCACATGAAATGTGATGTGGAGAGGTTGGTGCTGTTCTCTTCTCACAGGTAAAAAGTGATAGAGCAAGAAGGAATGGCATCAAGTTGCACCTGGATGGGTTTAGACCTGATGGTAGGAAACATTTTTTTCATGGAAAGAGTGGTCAGGCATTGGAAAGGGCTGCCCAGGGAGGTGGTGTCTGGGCACACAACCAACCTTGGATGTGTTTAAAAGTTGTTAGGATGTGATGCTTGGGGCTATGGTTTAGAGTGAACCTTGCAGAGTAGGGCTGGGGGGACACAGTCTCAAGCTGTGCCAGGGGAGGTCTAGACTGGATGTTAGGAGGAAGTTGTTGGCAGAGAGAGTGATTGGCATTGGAATGGGCTGCCCAGGGAGATGGTGGAGTCGCCATCCCTGGAGCTGTTGAAGCAAAGCCTGGATGGGGCACTTATGCCATGGGCTGGTTGATTGGCTAGAGGTGGGGGATAAGTTGAACTGGATGATCTTGGAGGTCTTTTCCAACCTGTCTGATTCTATGATCCTGGGGGTCTTTTCCAACCGGAACGTTTCTCTGATTCTGTGAACTCTTGGGATTTAGCAGCTTCCAGCCCTGCAGCCTCTTTCCCTCCCGTGCTGGCCGGTGATGCCCAAGCACCAACCACCAGCCAGCCCAACAGTGTAGCACAGGTTTACATTCAAGCTGATTGTTCAAATTCACCTCCTCTGCTGGAGATCAGCTTTCCCAGCTGCCCCGCAGGAAAGGGCTCCTGTTGTTTCTTCAGAGAGCAAGGTTATATGAGCTGCTGCAGTGGGAAATGCAGGGGGTTAGGGGCTGGGGAAATGAGCTGGGGCTGGAACTGACCCGAGGGCTTGCAGTTCCATGGCCAGGGCTGGGCTTGGACCTGTGACCTCCTCTCTTTCGAGTGCCATCCCTGCTCCAAGCACCCCTAAACCCCTTTGGTTAATTGGGTTTGTGTGTGTGTGTGGTTTGGGGGTGGTTTAAGTTTGGATTTTTGGTGGTTTGGGTTTGTTGGTGGTTTTTTTTTTTTCCTCTTATAAAGATTTTTAACTGAGAGACAGCAAATTGAGTATTTTCTGTGTCTTGGCTGTGTTGTGATTTACATTTGATTTTAGGCATAATTAGAAATGCAAGTAGAGCGCTTTGTGTTTTACCTCTGCTTCAACTATTTATGGCATGAGATGCAAATGAAGCAAGCTATGAATATTAACGATTGGAGTATGTTACAAAGTAGCACTGTCTTTAATGAGTTGGGTAATGGGCACGGGCTTTGCACACCCTTTAATAGGAGGTGTTTTATGTGGCCTGCCATCCGGGCGGCTCTGCAGCTCTCCATGCCGTGTTGGGTTACATCCCGGGAGAGCGGGGCCGGGATTTCGCCCGGCTCCAGCCCCTGCAGGAGCTGGGTTGTGATTTCCAAGCTTTGCCCATGACAAAAGCGGCTGCGGCTGACGGAGGATGGTGATGGATTATTTCACGGAGACTCTTTCAGTTCTGCTCTAGGTCAATCCTTTTCGTCTGCTGCGGCGTTGTAGATGGATCCGAGAATAGGAAAGAGCTCCTCGACCTTTCAAGGTGCTTTGCGGCGCTGGGAGGGAATCTTAAACGCGCTCCTGCCAAAATGGAGCCTCCAACATCACACAGAGCCCACCACGATCCTTTTGCTGCTCCTCACCAGTGAGACTTACTGACAGAGAATTGTTTTGGGGGGTTATTGACACGTCCAAAGGCGTTTGAAGGAACATCTTATCTGGTGGATAGCCGAGGGCTGGGGAGCGGGGCTCCTGGCATTAACCCTTTCTCACCACGGGCAAGTGGGCAGCCCAGTTTGCAAAGGTTTATCTCCAAACTGGCGAAGAGTTTTATCTCTAAACTAGCCCTGTAGTTCTAAAAGAAGGAGGTAACATGGTCTGGGGGCACTGCAGCCTGTAGAGAGATTCCACCCATGGATAATCTGAAGAACAAACTTGTGCTGGAAGCCCCAGGGGTCCCTGCGGGCTGCAGCAAGGGGATGCAGGAGGTGGGGAAGAAGCAGGCAGCTATGGAGAGAGAGAGCAGGGGATTTTTTTTATTGCCAAATGGGGTTTGGGGAGGGTGGGCGGCAGGGAGGGAGAAGGAAGCATGCCCCAGGGAGCGTGCTTTTCAGTTTTGAGGCATTTAAATTACAAATTCTGATGAGGAAGATTGTCAGCAGTATTCAAAACAGTGCTTAAATTCTTTTGAAACACTGTCGAGCTGTGCTGTGGCAGTTGAAAAGTTTGGCACACAAGAACTTGGCCCAGAAGTTGCTGCTTGGGTTTTTTACTTTTTGTTGGTTTGTTGTGTTTTGTTTGGTTGTTTTTTTTTTCCCCCTTTAAACCTCAATTCATCTGTATTCAAGTATCCCACATGCTTAAGAGGAGAAACACCCCACCAGGCTCATACTGGTTTGAGACAGACCCTTGTGTGTAAGAGAAGCTGCTAATATTAGGGTTTTCCTTGCTGGTTAATGAACACTAATAACTATTTATACTCCTATGTTTAAAAAAAACACAACTCACTTTATAGTGTTTGTCTCTACTCATAGAAACATCTAACCAGCTCAGCTGGGATTTAGAATGTGCCTGAGATCCACTGGATTATTAACTTATATGCATTGGCTATACCAGGGGTCAGTGGGTGTTTGTTGGTGTGGGGTCAGCAGCATGTTGTGAGCATTTGGGAGGACTATTTTAACTCCAAGCTCTGTTCCTGCTCTGCTGCACAAGGCTTGGATCTCTGTAAAACCCCCAAATTTAAGCAATGTCTGTGCTTTAGGTAGAGCTGGGCATCAACAGGGCTTAGCATAGGGCACAGGAGCCCAGAACTTGTAAGATATCAGTGTTGGCTCTGAAGACATACTTGACATATATTTTTTCATGTATATGTCTCCCTATCTAACCTATTTGCCATATATAATCCAGATTTTGATATCATCTCTATAATATTCTGGGCTGCAGTGCTGTCTGGGGGTGTGTTAGGGCTCGGAAGTAGTCACATTCTGAAGCTTTGGGCAAAATCCGTTCGAGCGCTGAAAGGTTTTGCTGCAAAAGCAGGGAAGGCAGAAATAAGTTAGTGCTGAGTCTCCTGAACATTCCTGCCTTGGTGCTGTACTCCTGAGGGTGGGAGCTGTGTCTGCAGTGACTTTTTCCCCCCAAGGAGGCACGGAGAGGGAGAACTGTTTGCTGAAGTGCAAGCAGTAAATGCAGCGTGTGAGAACTGCGACTCTTCTGCTTTGCTCGGGGGAGGAAGGGGGCATCAGGTGGGGGTGACCACCTCATGCCTCAGATTTTAGTTTTCTCAAGGTTGTTTTTTTTTACTCAACGACCAGAAACCTCAGATTTGAAAAACCATCCTGTGCAATCTTGCATTCACATATCTAAACCTGGGAGCATGGAGTTAAATTTCTGCAGTCTAGATAACTTTCCTCCTTTTCTTTTTTCCCCTGCAAGCTTATATTGCCATTAAGGCTGAAGCTCGGAGGTAATCATAGCATCACTTTATAGAGCATTAAAAGTTTAATGTATAAATGTCTTCCTTTGCCAGAACTTTTTGGCACTGTTGTTTTTTTTTTGTATCCAGAGCTGAAATTCCAACAAAACCACAGCGATCCTGAGCTGTGCTGCCCTTGAAGGGTTAATTCTCTTATCCTTTTTTTCTTCTTATTATTTTTTCTTCTTCTTTTTTTTTTTTTTGATAGTATTTAAAGCAGGGAGAATAAGCTGTAGCCAAAAGTACAAGTCATTAATTTTAAGACAGAGATGTAAGCAAAGTTTCCTTCCCCTCTGCAGGTTGGTCAGGGTAGGCTATGCAGTAATTGAAAAGTAAAGGCAATTGAATTACAGGCTCCTGTCCAAACCGAGCGCGATTTCTTCCTCCTCTTCTTCTTCTTCTTCTTTTTTTTTTACAACCTCCATTGCATCAGAACTAGGCAGGATTCCTGATGTTCTCATGTGTGTTAATGCTGACTCACAGACTAACTTGCACAAGAAAAAAACACACACAGGCAGCTCCACCATACTAGGTAATGAGCTCTAGCAAGAAGCGGCGTCTGATCTTTTGTAAGCTTTTTTTCATTGACCTTTTCAGACATTTATTTTAAAGCTTTTTTTTTTTTTTTTTTTTTCAGTTTGGTTTCTCTTTCCTTTTTTTTTTTTTTTTTTTTTTTTTGTTCCGTGGTGGCAGGATGGTAGGACTGAGTCATGCATGTTATATATTGCTAGCTCTGCTGTTGTGTGCTAGGAGCGAGGAGAATACAATTCAGCATGGCACTTGTCTTTCTGATGCGTTACGGATGCGAATTAATGCTGGCGATGGGATGCAGGCAGTGCAGTGCTCTGCAGCAGGCAGGGTGCTGGGGTGCTGTGTGCTGTCGGTGGATGGAACTTAGTTGGGGTCTTGAGTTTGTGTTAGATTGCAAAATGTGACATTCTGCAGGGTAATTGCATTATTATTATTTTTAATCCGTGTCTCTCCCTTTTCCTTGCAGCAATCTGACAAAAAACAACCATACCAACAACCTACTAAAATGTTGCATTTTTCTGCTTTGGCTTCTCCTTGTTTTGAGATCTCTTTAAAATCAGTGATGAGATAAAGGGGGGGGGGGGGGAAAGAGGGGGGGAAGTAATGAAAAAATAATGGCACTAACATGTTTTGCCTTGGCTGAAGGGCTGCACTTTGGGAGGCAGCAGCCTGCCGGGTGGGTGACCTGGAGTGGTGAATTGTGCCCAGGCTGCTGGTGACTCACCTTGCAGCAGGACAGAGCCCTGGTGGATACTACTGGGGGTGCTGGGGCTGTGCTGGGGTCATATTGGGGTCCTCAGGGATTGCTCCTGGAGCTGTGCCAGGGTCTTCAGGGAGCACTCCTAGAGCTGTGCTGGGGTGCCCAGGGAGAGCCCACTGCGCCCCTCATCCTTAAGGTGCCCTGGCAGGGCTGTGTCCGTGCCGGTTGGGCTGCATCATCAGCATGAATTTAATTCACTTTCCCGTCCTTTCCCCACCCCGTTCCCTGCCCGTGGTCTGTACTTTCTGTGCCAACTTTGAGGCTTCTAAAGCAGCCGTAGCTGGGTGCCGCATGTCTGCTGCCTGCGCGTTACTTGGTAATATTTGCAAATTCAGTTTCTGCTCTCTTAATAAGGCAGAAATAATCTGCTCTCGCCCATTGCCACTGGCTGCTACACTAAAAATAGGGAGCCTCAGCTCTGCTCACTGCTTGCCACTTGCAGCATTTCAAAAATAAATACTTTGGAGCTGCAGGAGCAAACGCTGCAGAAGAGAGGAGAGAAGAGTCTTGCTCTGCCTGTCATTGCATTGCCAAACTTAACCTTGTTTTCTTCCCCCAGCCAAAGACGGGTGCTGAGCTCTGCAGGCTCCACAATGGGTCACATTTGTGCCCCGATCCCTCTCTTTTCCCCTTCCTGGCATTGCTCACCCCAAACCCCGACGCAAGCAAAGGGGAAGCTCTGTTTTGGGGTTTGGAGAGGGTGCAGAGCGTTTTGGTTTTTTTGCTTCTGTTGCTGCAGTGCGTGGAAAGAGGGGAGGGGGGGGGGCAGGAGTTATGCTTATCCTAGACCTGAAGTGCATTTTATTTGACTTTATTTTAAGTAATTATCTTCTCAGAGGCATTTTGGCAGCTCCGTGGTGCTTCGCCACCGACACTTGCAGTTAGCTGTTGCGTATTTTCCTTTGGGCTTATGTAAAAAGTGAGTTTCGTTTGCATTTAAAGGGGGGAATAAAAACCCAGCAAAAAGCCCTGTAACAAGAGCTGAGCCGGAGGCGGGGGGGGGGTGTCTGCCTGGTGGGAGGCAGGGGAGCGGAGTCAGCACTGGGATGGGGGTGGCTTTGGGGACCTGCTGTCCGGCTGGGTGACATCCAGCTTCAAATCCAAGGGTGGGATTTTCTCCCCCTCTCTCCTCATTTACAGAAGAAAGAGAAGTTTCCTTTGACCCTTTGGGGCCTTCAAGGGCAGGACCTTTCAGCTCTTTTCTTTTGAGGGTCTTTGACTGAAGGGGTCAGGGGTTGACAGCCCTTGGCCACTTCGTCTCCCACCCGCAGAGGGTCCCCCTGCCTTTGTCCCTCCCCAGCTGCTGCCCACCTTCCTGCAGGAAATGTTGGACTTGGGGAAGGGAGATCGTGGTGGTTTTGGGGAGGGGGTGGTGAAGACTCTTGAGTCTCTTTGTATGTTGGCTAAGGAAAAAGACAATTTAAATACATTATCTAATTATTTCTGATTACTCCTGGGGGAGCTCTGATTCCAACATCCTATTCCAGGTCTATTTTGTATTTTTTTTCCCCTCCCTTTGTTGTCTCCTGGCCCCAAACCTTTCAAGACTCAGAGCTAGAAAATAGTTTGGAAAATAGCAAAATGTTGGTTTGGGTTTTTTGTTGTTGTTGTTGTTGTTTTACTCCTTAAAGACACAAATGCAGGAGCTGAGAATTCTCCCAACTCTCCTGGAAGTTGGATCAAATAACAGCTGCATTTTTAATGAACCTCTTGTGACACAGGCTATGACTTTACAAAAATCACACAGACGTCTACAAATTGTCCAGATATAGCCAAGAGCTGGGAAAAGAAGCTGCCATTAGAAAGCAAAATGATGCTTTGCTTGAATGGTCACGTACCTTAAACAAGCAGGGTGGAGCTGGGGGGGCGAGAGGGGGTGGCTGACTGGCTTTAATCCATTTTTTTCCCCGAGTTTTCCTGTTTGCTGGTGTCCCTCTGATGATCTGTCAACAGCAGAACAGGGCAAAACCAAGGGGGCTGAATGTTTTGGGGGTGGCAGTGGTGCTGTGGGGCTCCTCCTGTGCCAAGGGGCACAGCTCAGCTTGGGAGATGAGGTTGTAAAATACTGTTTATATCCTGGTTGGTTTCTTTCCCTGCAGCACAGCTCTTGCCGTGTCAGATGGGCTGAAACCATTTCAAACCAGTGGAAGGTGGCTTGGGGCTGCTAGTTAAGGAGGTTTTGGAGTCAAGACACAGAGCATTGCTGCGTTCACTATCCAGTCACAGCAATACTTTGGTACTGCTGTTTTTAGGGGCTGTGAGGGCTGGCAGTAGGCAGGTTCTCGATGGCTGTTGTAGGATGATTTAGACTGGAAAAAAAGACTTCTAAGATCCTTGAGTCCAAGGGGTGGTGAGCAAGGTTCTTCTTTGCTTCTGTAGAATCATTTAGGCTGGAAAAGATCTTTAAGATCATTGAGTCCAACGTTTCTGGGGTGGGGAGCAGGTTCTCAATGGATTTCTTAGAATCATTTAGGTTGGAAAAGACCTTCAAGATCGAGTCCAACCTTCTGGGCATCGTGAAGGTGTTCTCCTTGGCTTTTGTAGAATCATCTAGGTTGGAAAAGATCTTTAAGATCATTGAGTCCAACGTTTCTGGGGTGGGGAGCAGGTTCTCCTTGGATTTCGTAGAATCATTTGGGTTGGAAAAGACCTTTAAGGTCATTGAGTGCAGCTTTTCAAGGATGGTGAGTAGGTTCTCCTTGGCTTTCAAAACTGGCACTTTTTGTTTCTTTTCACCCTTTTTTGGGAAGTTTGGGCTTGTTGATGGCTTTGGGTTGGAGTTTTGTCCTATATTCTGTTCCATCCTATATTTGGGGGGCAAAATGGGGAGGAAGAAGCAAAACTCCAGCAGTTCTGGTCTGTGGTCTGTAAAGTGGTTTGGGCTTTTGCAGGTCTCTAGTACAGCTTTGGTTGCATTCCTCAATACTCTTTCGAGCCCAAACCCAGCTGCTGTTGTTTCTCTTTCCTAGTGAGCATATTTCAGGACTGGAGGTTTAGACCATCACTGAGTGCCATTGGCAAGCTCACCCACTCTCTTGGCTGCTTTGTGACCAGCAGCTCTGAAATCTGATGAAACTGGAGAAAAGGCCACCAGGATCTGGAATGGTGGAATTTTGGAGTGGGATACCTTGAGGGTGGCCAAGCCAGGCTGCAACCCTGGAGAAGATATACCTCAGGAGGGATTGATCAATTGCGTGGAGTGCCTTGGTTCAAATTCTGATGTGAAATCTGCCAATAATTTGCCAGGCTGGGGCACTCTGGCACTTCTCACCAGCTTAGCCATAATCCAAATTGGCACCATTTGGGTGTTTTGAGAGAGAGCCATGGGTTCCTCCTGGCACGCCTGGCTTGTTTATAGAGCAGATTCTAAGCAATATTAATAATTTATGTCTGTTTGAAGTTGGTGTCTTCTGCACTACCAAGCTGTCCTTGGCTAGTTGCACGCATCTGCCTTGCTGTGTTTCTCTGAGGGGGATGTGGACATGCCCAGGGAGGTCCCATCCAGTGCTTCCCTGGTTTCTCCTCCAGCACTTGCTGCAGTGGTCTGCCATCACCATTGGATGAGGAATTTTCAGGTGCCTGGAGGTCAAAGTTTAGTTTCTGTTATTTTCCAGTAATTTTCACAGATCCAGGGTGGATTTGTGTTTGCCAGGGCAGATTCCTTTCCTTCTGCAGTGGAGATTGGCAGTGTCATGGTTGGAAGAGGTTTTGGACTTGGTGGTGTCAGGGAAATGTAGAATGGTAGGCATTGGAAGGGACCTCCAAAAACCCAGAGCAGGATCACCCAGGGCAGGTCACACAAACACATCCAGATGGGTCTTGAAAGTCTCCAGAGAAGGAGATTCCACAACCTCTCTGGGCAGCCTGCTCCAGGGCTCTGTTACCCTTACAGTAAAGAAGTTTTTCCTCATGTTGAGGTGGAACTTCTCTCATTCCAGCGTCATCTCTGACCTCCTTGCAGTCTGTCACTTTGATCCCCTCTTGGTGCTTTAGCCTCCTTACCAACACAAGGCAGAGATCCCATTGACTTGACACTGGGTTTGGATGAACCCACTGAGCGCTCCCAATGCGTGGAGGTCCTCAGCTGGGAGCATCATGGCTCTGCCAGGCGCTGGGAGGCTGCAGGTCCTGCGGGATGCAGAGCCAGACGTGTTAGTGCCGTTTGCTGGAAGAGCAGGGGAAGGCAGCCAGCTCCTGGGCACACGGCAGCGGCAGCAGCTCGCTGCTGTGGAGTTGAACTTAATGCACCAAACATATCTTCGGATGGTGGAAGCGGAGTCACCATCAGCAGGGAGGGGTCATGCCGGAGCATCCCCAAGCCCCTACAGCTGTCCTGCCCTTAAGGATGGCTTCACCTCTAATCTCTTGAATTTTAACTCTCTGTGACCATTCGAGCAGAGCAATTGAAACAAATCCGAGAGCAACAGCAGAAATAAAATCTCTCTGGGTGAGAGAGAAGTGAGGAAAGTGAGGCCCCACCCTCTTTCCCAGAAAAAAAGCACCAAACATGCTCAATAAATGCGAAGGTAATTTAAAATCCGAATCCAGGAGACAATGTGACTAGGATTTCATTACTTAAGCAAATGGATTTGCTTTTAGTGGATTCAGCCACAGACTGAAAGAAGCTTTCCCCAAGGGGTAAACATTTTTCCTGCCTTTGAAAGGCTTTTTTTGTATAGTGGGGGGGGAGAGAGAACCTGGG
>WAAF01013766.1:515328-545311 GCA_013400475.1 Tricholaema leucomelas | reverse complement strand
GGGGGGGGGGGGGGGGGGGGGAGGGGGGGGGGGGGAAGCGGTGTAGGAATTGAGACTGTGGCTGCCCAAGGATCACATTTATTTGGGGCAGATTTGGGCATTCCCAAAGCTGTCCTTTTGGATGGATGGTTTGGGATTGCTTCTGGAGGAAGGGGGTGGTGGGATGCTGGGGAGATGCCGGAGGGATGCTGGGGCAAGCAGAATGCTGGGGGGATACTGAGGCAAGTGGGATTCTGCGGGAGGGTTCAAGGTGGCTGCTGGGGTGAATGGGATGCTGGGGGGGATGCTGGGGTGGATGGGATACTGAGGGAGGTGGGATGCAGGCAGGATTCTGAGGGGATGCTGGGGGGATGCTAGGGTGGGCAGGTTGCTCAGGGGATGATGGAGCAGGTGGGATGCTGGGGAGCTGCTGGGGCAAGTGGGATGCTGGGGGAATGCTGGAGGATGCAGGGGAATGCTGGGGGCATGCTGGGGGACATTCGCCACTCCTTCCTCCGGCCGCAGGAGTTAACTAGCAGCAGTGCCAGCTCTGCAGACTGTTTGGAATAGTTTAAATGCTTTGACACTCTGGATGTACTAGATGGCAGGGGAGGCAGTTTACAGCGTAATTCATATGCAAAACTGCACTATAAATTTAAAACCTGTCTCAGTTGCCGTGGCACCACTAAGCATTTCATCAGCATACAGTACAGTATTTCTGCCATCTTTGTTTGCATTGCAGTGACTCATCAAAAGTCTGTCTTGTACCAACACTGAGAGCATTCCTCTGGCACTGATATTTCTCTGTTTTTAAAGCTTGGGTTTGAAACTGGCATTTACTTCAGGTCCCTAATCAAAGGGCTCTATTCATTGCAGAGAGCAGCCTGAATGTTAATCTGCATCCGGCCTATTCATTTAGATGCTGTGCGCTGCCGGGGAGATTTGACTTGGTAAAAGCTTGAGCTAGAGCAGATACAAACCCCAGGCTTTGATACTATAGATTTCTTTTTATTATTATTTATTTATTTATTTATTACCCTCCCCTGAGCCATCCTGGTCGCTGCCTATAGCGTGGCGGCTGAGGCGATGCGAGACGGGGGCAGACGGAGCCCCTGGGCCGGTGGCTGCTGCTGCTGCTGCTGCTGAAGGTAGGTTTGCTCCCAGCCAGGCGAGGGACCAGGAACTTCCTCGCTCGCTCGGAAGAATTTTTTTTCTAACCATGCAGATACAATTAAATTGGCTCTGAGTGTGTTCCCTTTTCTTCCTGTTACCCCGTGGCCTTGCAGATAGGACTCTTTTTTTTTTTCCTTTCTTTCTTTCCTTTTTTTTCCCCCAGCAATGGGAACAGAGCAGCTCTTTGTGGGTTACTATTTTCTTTCCAGAGATTTTGTTTTAATCTTTCTCAGATAAACTTCTTTTTTTTCCTCCCTCTTTCGTTTTTACTTTTTTTTTTCTCTTTCTTTTTTAATTCTATTTTCTCTCTCTCTCTTTATTTTTTACTTCTTTTTTTTCTTCTCTTTCCTTTTTACTTCTATTTTTTCTCTCTTTTTTATTTCTTTTTTCCCCTTTCTTTTTTACTTCTATTTTTTCTCTCTTTTTTATTTCTTTTTTCCCCCTTTCTTTTTTACTTCTATTTTTTTCTTTTTTTTATTTCTTTTTTTCCTTCTCTTTCTTTTTTACTTCTTTTTTTTTCCTCTATTTCTTTTTTACTTCTTTTTTTTTTTTTCTCTACTTTTAAATATTTTTTCCTTCCCCCCACTGGTTGTTTTTTTTTTTTATTATTATTGTTTTTATAAGCTTCCAGCACAAGTTGACCTTAGTTTCTCTTCACTAGCATTGAAGGCAAAAGGGATTTTTAATCTCCTGGACTCTTGCATGGAGCTCGGGGGTGGAGGGCGGGGGGGGAGGGTTGTGCTTGGGCTCTGGCTGGTGTCGGTGAATCCGCAGCGATTTGCTGTGCTGGAGTTTGAGTGCAGGGCTGCACTAAAGCTCCTGCTCCACTGTTGCTCGGGGTTTATGTGCGAGCTCCCCTCCACCGCCAGGCGTTATCCGCTCCAGCAGAGGAGGAATTCTCCCCATGGCCAAAAGGTACAGCTGCCCGCGGCGGGATGCGAAGCCGGAGCCGTCGCTTCCAGCCTGATTTGCGTGAGGTTGTTGCTGAGGGGGACCCTGAGGGTGACGGGCTGGGGGGCTTGGCTTGGCTGGGGAGGTTGGGCTGAGCCTCCCCCTGCCCCATTTGGGATTTAGAGGAGAAAAATGAGAAGGCAACTTGGTAGGCGGCTGGCTGCGGCACATTGGTTTGCTTTATTGGGGCTCAAATATCTGGCTTTAATTTGAAGATAAGCCTGGTTTTGTTGGAGGATAAATCTGTTGAGAAGGGCTTTAACTGTTGAAATGCTCCCTCTTTCTGGTGCAAATGGGAAGATTGCTTTTCAAAGCGGTTTTTGCTGGGAGCTGTGGCTCNGGGGGGGGGGGGGGGGGGGGGGGATGGCACAGTGCTTTATAAATACCTTTACTGTAGTTTCACTATAGCTGCTGCTTGTCATGTTCCTTATATAATGCTACCCGAGCTCTGTCTGACTGCCTTACCTTGCCTTTACTGCTCGCTCCTTTCCCATCACCCTGCCGATTTTGCTGCTGAAAGTAACAAAACCCCCGGGGGAATAAATCAGTGGTGCTTGTTTGAACTGATCCCAACTTGAGGGAACTACTCGCGTTTTGGGGGAATATCCTTTGCCATCCACCGATATCACTTCCACTGAGGCTGGAGAACATTGATAAGTGATTTCTGTAAGCGATCGCTTCCCCGCGTCGGCTCTCGGAGCCGAGCTTTGAGCCTTTGGTGTTGGGTGAGGTTGGGTTCCTCTGCTGCTCTCCTGCTTTGGTGAACTGCCTAAAAACGCTGTGCCTCTCTCCCTGCCTTCTCTGGGTTTTTTTCAGATGTGCCCTACTTTGGATATTCCTGCATTGAATGTCTGAGGAGCTCCAGCCGATCCTGAGCCATGTCGCAGATGTTGCACATAGAGATTCCCAACTTTGGGAACACCGTTCTGGGCTGCCTGAACGAGCAGCGGCTGCTGGGGCTGTACTGTGATGTCTCCATCGTGGTGAAGGGCCAAGCCTTCAAGGCTCACCGGGCGGTCCTGGCCGCCAGCAGCCTCTACTTCCGAGACTTGTTCAGTGGGAACAGCAAAAATGCCTTTGAGCTGCCGGGTACCGTCCCCCCAGCTTGCTTCCAGCAGATCCTCTCCTTCTGCTACACCGGGAAGCTGACCATGGCAGCGAGCGAGCAGCTGGTGGTGATGTACACGGCAGGCTTCCTGCAGATCCAGCACATCGTGGAGAAAGGGACGGACTTGATGTTCAAGGTCAGCTCTCCCCACTGTGACTCTCAGACCACCATGATCGAGGATCCCAGCTCGGAGCCGCAGAGTCCCTGCAACCAGCTGCAGTCGGCCTCGGCGCCCTACGTCATGTCCCCTTCCATGCCCATCCCGCTCCTCACACGCGTCAAACACGAGAACCTCGAGCTGCAGGCAGCTGCCCTGCCCGGCCTGCCCGGGAAGCGGCCCCTTGAGCCTGGTGCCCGGGAGGGGACAGGCAGTGGTGGCCCAAACGCCGGTCCCCTGAAGCTCTCCCGCGTCTCCTACTACGGGATGCCCAACCTGGCCACCCTCATCCCCAATGTCCAGCAGGTGCAGTACTCGCAGGGGGAGCGGACGAGCCCTGGTGCCAGCAGCATTCCCACCACTGACAGCCCAACCTCCTACCACAACGAGGAGGATGAGGAGGATGACGAGGCATACGACACCATGGTGGAGGAGCAGTACGGGCAGATGTACATCAAGTCCTCGGGAGGCTACTCTGGTAATGGACACTCTCCCTTGGGGTTTTCTGCTCTCCTTCAGTGCTTTCCTGGTTCTTCAGCCAGCACGGGTGGCTTTGGGCTTGTTCTTCAGGCTTTTGTTTTCAGGGGCTTCGTTTGTTTATTCACACAGCACAGAACGGGAAATGGTGCACGTGGTGGGCTCAGTGCTGGTGCCAGGGTATGGTGTGAAAAGGTGCCCTGTACCATCACTCACAGGCTGTGACCCCAGTGGAGAGGCTCTTTAGATAAGAGAGACTGTGTTATCTGCCATGACCCTGAGCTTTGGGGCTGAGGCTGTCAACAGGTAACCAGGTGGTGGCACGAGCCATGCTCTGGTGACACTATCCCATGGCAGTGGCTGAGCTCGCCTGCCATGGGTGCTTTGAGAGCGATGGTTGTCCATGGCAAGAGAATTGTCACCTCTTGGCAGTGTGCAGGGCGTTAGGTGGCCAGTCTGGGAGTCAGTCTCCAGCAAGGTGAAGGCACATTCCTCTGACCATTTAGAGTAGCATTTTTTAGAAGCTGCTGAACTTAGGGCATTTGGAGGAGGGGAGAGAAAGGTCAAATAAATCGTTTTTCTAGATGCTAATTGGGGATTTCTGAAGAAAGAAGAAAAGAAAGACTTCTCTGCCCACTGCCTGAAGGGTCCCTCCTTTCCTTCGCCAGCCTTGCCCAGGGCATTGCTGTCACAAAGGGTAGAGCAATTTGGAGGCCTCTAGGTACTATTTTACCTCTGCGTGAGATGAGTCCCTGGGCATGCCTTAGGGTTGGCTTCTCTTTGGTGGTGCTTAGCTGGGAGCTGCCAGCTGAGCCTAGCATTAAGACCCATTCTGCCTTGTTTCCTGTGCAGGGGAGGCCTTCCTCAGGCACCCAGCAGGGCTCAGACCCTGTTGAGGAGCAAGGCAGGGATGGGTACAGAGCCAAGGGCTTGGGACCAGAGGGTTAGATGCCTGTTGGCATGCCCACATCCTGCACGGGGCAGCCTGCAGCATCCTGTACCAGGGAAGCTTGCACAGCCTGCAGGGATGCAGCTCGCAGCATCCCATGCAGAGGCTTGACCTCAGCACAGTGGCCTCCGTGTCAGAGCTGTAGGTGTTTGTGGCAGCAGCTTTGATCCCCAGACACATCTACCCATCATGGAGCATCATCTCTCCTGGAGCTGCTTTCCCTGCCACACTTCTGCACTGAAGTTGCTGCCCAACATTGTGAATATTTAGCTGGGTTTTGCTGAAGGGCTGCTCTGCTTTCCTCAGAGCTTTTTGGATTTTATTCTTAAGCGAGAGAAAAGATTGGACAAATCTCACCATTATTTCTTTACCTAAAGCCAGGCTTTCCCTAGTATTGAGAATGGGCTCATCCTCACATGCTGTCCCATCCCATCCCAAAGAGCAGGAGCCCAGCGTCCCCTTGCCGTGTGCCCCTGACAGGTAGCGAGCAGCAGCAGTGGTGTTTTCCAGGCATTTTCCCTAAGCCATGTGCAGGAGGGGGAGGCAGACTCCTTGCAATGTTACTGTTTTAGTATTAGAAGCATTTGCTGAGGCAAGTGGACAAGGCAGTCGTAGAAAATGAGCCTCAGAAGCCTGTCTGCCCTCTGCCATGCTTCAGCTCCCAGCGGTTGGTACCGAGTGGGCAAGGAGGAGTGGGATCAAGGGGTGAGGACAAGGCTGGGGTCTCCAAGGCTGAGGTCTCTTCTGTGGCCACCTAGGGGGCAGGAGCAGGGTCCTGTGCCCCAGCTGCTGTCAGAGTCAGCCCAAGCAGATCTCGAGCTGGTTTTGCTCATGCTGGCTTTGGTTTTATTTAGCTTTGTGCCTCCCTGCTGCAGAGCTGGCAGTGAATGATGTGGGTTTGCTTCAGCACTGTGCCTCAGAGCAGTGGGATTTCACCCTTGGCCATGGTGCTTTCCTTCTCCATCACAGAGCCAGTTCATGCACTAACAGAATAAAACAAGTCCAGCAGGTGAGGGCAGGGGCAGCCTGAGATGGGGCAGGCAGCAGCTATTGGGCCGTGCCAAATTCTTGCAGCGCAGGACTGGGCCTGGTTGCAAAAGTGAAAATGCAGCAGCTTTCAGGAGATGCTGCAACCGTCCAGCCCCGAGCTGGGCATTCCACAGCAAAGTTTTCCTGCTTGGTTTCTGTAGGGGGAAGACTTGAACCATGTCATGGTGCCGAGGCAGGGGCTGTACGGGGAGGAAGGAGGTCAGGAGCGGCACAGTGCTGCCTGGCCCTGCCGTAAGGCTCCGATATCCCACATTTCTGCTAAAATATCTCTTCTGCACCAGCACATTTCCAGGGAGTTTCCTGTTTTAAATAAGCCAGCTGTAGTATCAGGCTTCCTGGAAAAGAGGGCACACAAAAAAGAGATTATAAAAAGTAAAACCTAAGCTATTCCATTATGGTTTGTACTTGTACAGCTAACTGTGTTTTAATTACTCGGGATAAACTGTACCCTCTAAAGGTGCAGAATAATAAAACCATAAGATGGAAGAGAGAAGCCAGCTAATCCTGCTCCTGGCATGTAGGTCCTGACAGCCTTACAAAGGCCTGGGGGAGGGGGGAGCCCTTTAAAATAGTGATTGCCAAGGTTTCCAAGAGCCCCGTTTGTAAAAACAAAAACAGAGCCAAAGAGGAGCACAGCAGATGAAGCTCTGAATTTCAGAGAGCTTTGGGTTGGTTTTTTTTTTCCTCCTTTTTCCTTTGTTTTTCATTCCCCTGCTGAAGTCTTGACTGAGCTAATGCCAGTGATGGGCACTGGGGTGCTAGCGGCTGATGTTTGCTTCCCCTGAGCATCACCATCCTTGAGCATCACCCCGGGACCCTGTGGGGCAGAAGAAATTGGTTGACAGGACCCCGCCAAGCCCAGGGGGGCACAAAGCTTCTTCTTGCCCCAGGCCTGGGGTTCTTTATTGATTTTTGTTCGCCCTTTTTTATAGTCAGAGCCACACTAAACGTCCAAAGCTGGGATCAGAGAGCCCAGAAGCGTGTCATCACCTTGGCCAAGGGTTTGATGGTGGTAGAGGAAGTGAGGAGAAGGTCTCCTGAAGTGATGTGCCTCCTGCAGTGGTGACACTGGTGTGGTTGACCGGGGCAGGTGTTGAACCTGCAGATAAAGGAGAAGCCACACATCAAGAGAAGTGTTGGGGCTCTTCAGCCTGGAGAGGAGAAGGCTTCGAGGAGACCTTATAGTGGCTTTCCAGTATTTGAAGGGAGCCTACAGGAAAGCTGGGGAGGGACTATTTACACGGTCTAGTAATGTTAGGACGAGGGGGAATGGGTTTAAGCTGGAAGAGGGGAGATTCCGACTGGATGTTAGGAGGAAGTTCTTTACAGTGAGGGTGGTAAGGCACTGGAACGGGTTGCCCAGGGAGGTTGTGGATGCTTCCTCCCTGGAGGTGTTTAAGGCCAGGCTGGATGAGGCCTTGAGCAACTTGCTCTAGTGGGAGGTGTCCCTGCCTATGGCAGGGGGTTGGAGCTGGATGATCCTTGAGGTCCCTTCCAACCTAAACCATTCTATGATTCTATAAGCCCAGTTTTAAACAGGGAGCTGATGAGGTGGTTAGATTTAGATGTTGGTGGACAGAGTGGTAGCTTGCAGAGGGATGTAGGAAAAGGTGCCCTAGCTCCCACCAGCCTCTGGCCACATTCAGTAACCACAGTGGCACCACCACCATTCCCATGGCCACCTGTTGCTGGGGCAGGCTGGGAGCATCACAGCAAAATGCCTCCTTATTCTGTAAGCAGGGCTGGTCGTGGAGAACACGTGGGCCTTGAGGACACGAGTGAGGCTTGCTGAGGCTTTTAGCATCTGATCTGAGGAACGCACAACTCCAGCAGCCATTAAACAAAAGCCAAGTATTTTTATCCTGGTTAATTACAGCGTCGTGGGCCTGCTCTGAAGTGGGTTTCTGCAGGACTTGCAGATGCTCGGCGCTTTTCTGCGCCGAACCACGTTGTCAGGCAGCTCAGCAGATGCAGATAATTGAATTTTGACAGGCACAAGTGAAGTTGTGTGAGGGTCCACCCTCCTCCCCAGCTCCTGCTGCGCCGGTTTGCAGAGGAGAGGAGAAGTCTTTCTGTGGCAAACGGCTGGAATGCAAAGGCTGGACTTGGAAGTTATGAAATCCCGAACTGACGAGAGCACACTTCATTAAAAATTCATCTAAAATAGCCATTATAGAGTAGTTGTGGTAATTAGCTGAGAGAATAGTTTTCTCTCCTGGCCTCTGATTCCTGACAGTAAGGAAAGAGGGCAAGAAACAACCCAGAATCTGTAACGAGCTGCTCCAGCAGCATCCTGGACCGAGGCTGCAGCGGTGGAAGTTGCAGCTCCCAACGCTGGGTGATTGCAGCTGGAACAAAGTGGCTGCTTCTGAGTGCAGGGCTGGTGGTGTGCTCTGTGAGGACCGGGGCTGGGCTGTGCATAGTGGGGATGCTCACAAGCAAAGAGCTCTGTTTGGGGAGATGGAGGGGCCAGGAGAGGCTTCCCTGTTTATTCACACAATCAAGAGTGCTGGGTTTTAGAAGGGAGTTCTGGAGATCATCCAATCCACCCCTGCTGCTAAAGCAGGGTCATCCACAGCAGCTTGCCCAGCATCACAATGTCCAGGCTGGTTTGGAATCTCTCCAGAGAAGATGACTCCACAGCCTCTCTGGACAGGCTGCTCCAGGGCTTGAGCACCCTCACAGCAAAGTATTTTTTTCTTATGTCAAAGTGGAACCTCCTGGGTTCCAGTTTGTGCCCACTGCCCCTTGTCCTGCCACTGGGCACCACTGAAAATTTTGAGTCTGGCTCCATCTTCTTGCACCCCACCCTTTTATCTCTTGCTGAACATTGATCACATTCCCTTTCAGGCTGCTCTTGTCCAGGCTGACCAGCCCCAGGTGTCTCAGTCTGTCCCTATCAGAGATGCGCCAGCCCCTTAGCATCCTCGTGGCCCAGTTGACCAGGACTCCTTTGGCTTTTTGCTGAGAGTTTCAAACACTCCTGCTGCTGGAATCATAGAGTCAAACAGGTTGGAAGAGACCTCCAAGATCATCCAGTCCAACCTAGCACCCAGCCCTAGCCAATCAACTAGACCATGGCACTAAATGCCACATCCAGGCTTGGCTTCAACACTTGCAGGAACAGCGACTCCACCACCTCCCTGGGCAGCCCATTCCAATGCCAATCACTCTCTCTGGGAAGAACTTCCTCCTAACATCCAGTCTAGACCTCCCCTGGCACAGCTTGAGACTGTGTCTCCTTCTTCTGTTGCTGGTTGTCTGGGAGATGAGACTGATCCCCACCTGGCTACAGCCTCCCTTCAGGTAGTTGTAGACAGCAATGAGGTTTGCCCTGAGCCTCCTCTTTTCCAGGCTTCACCCCCCCAGCTCCCTCAGCCTCTCCTCACAGGGCTGTGCTCCAGGCCCCTCATCAGCCTTGCTGCCCTTCTCTGGGCACATTCCAGCACCTCAGCATCTCTCTTGAATTGAGGACCCCAGAATTGGACACAGTTTCAGACTTTCTCCAGGCTGACCATCTTCAGGCCTCTCAACCTCTCCTAGTCAGAGATGCTCCAGTCCCCTCAGCATCCTTATGGCCCAGTTCACCAGGATTCCTTTGGCTTTTTGCTGAGGGTTTCAAACAGCCCTGCTGCTGGAAGTGCCAACGGGAGCCAGGCAGCACCAGCATCACCCATCCCAACACGGGGACCTGTGGTGCTGAGGGAAGGCAGAGCCCCACACCAAGGGCCTGCAGCCTCTGCCCTTTTTTGGCATTAAAACCTCCAGTCCTGGTTTCCTCACCGTAAAACACAGATGTTTAATTTTAGGCTGGCAGATGTTTCACTCCTGGCTGCGAGCTGAGGCGAAGGCGAGATAGGAGTATTTATAAAGCAGGAATATTTTTCCTATACTAATTCCAGATTACCTCCCTCTATAAATAGGTCACAAATCAAATCTCTGCATTCCAGGCTGTGGTTATAAACGTGCTCTTTGTGAAACCTAAACTATCCTGGTTGGGACTGTGTCACATATCTGTCCAGTCCTGCGTGCCTGTGTCCTCTGTGGTCCAGGTTTACGTAGGCAGCCGACGCTTGGTGATGCCGGGGCCACGGCAGGGATGCTATTTTTGGGATAGTCCCACTGCCAGTGGAAAATAGGCTAATGGGATAAAAATGTTTGTAAAGGACTGCTGTTTGAAAAGAAACTTCTCAGCCTGGACAGCTCAGAGAATTCTCCACCTGCTTGCCTAAGTGGGGACTGGTGGTGGAGCAGGTGGAGGTGTAGCTGGTGTGGTGGACCAAGGGCTGGTGGCTTGTTGTTGTGTGATGGGGCTCTGTAGATGTTAACTCTGGAGGAAGGATCCATCACTTGGATTTTTCTGTATCTCAGAATCCTATTCCTAAATCCCACTCCCATTAGGTACTGCTGGAGTCCCAACCCAGAACTGTATCTCTGGGGGTTTTTACACTTAGACTGTGCTGGGCCAGCAACTCCAAGGGGTCAAAAGGGAGATTTTCTCTCCTATTTTCCAAGATGTGGAGTCCAGAGGAGGGCCACGAAGATGATCAAAGGGCTGGAGCAGCTCTGCTCTGAGGACAGGCTACAAGAGTTGGGACTCTGCAGCCTGGAGAAGAGAAGGCTTTGAGGAGACCTTGGAGTGGCCTTCCAGTATCTGAAGGGGGCCTACAGGAGGGCTGGGGAGGGACTATTTACAGGGTATTGTAATGACAGGATGAGGAGTAATGGGTTTAAACTGGCAGAGGGGAGATTTAAACTGGATGTTAGGAAGAAGTTCTTTCCAGTGAGGGTGGTGAGACACTGGCACAGGTTGCCCAGGGAGGTTGTGGTGTGAGCTCAGCGTCTCCTAAGCACCTTGGGTGGGATGTCCTGGTGTCCTAGATAACGTTGTGGGCTAAGCCAGATGGTGGTATAATGGACCTCTGAGACAGGTAGTTTGTTTTAGGGACAAGGAGGAGACATGCCACAAAGCCTAGAACTGGGGGGGCACAGAAGTTCTTCACAGAGAGTGATTTGCCATTGGAATGGGCTGTCCAGGGAGGTGGTGGAGTCACCGTCCCTGGAGGTGTTCAGGCAAAGATTGGATGAGGCACTTAGTGCTGTGGTCTGGTTGACTGGATAGGGCTGGGTGCTAGGTTGGACTGGATGATCTTGGAGGTCTCTTCCAACCTGGTTGATTCTATGATTCTATGTTCTACTCTGGCAGTGGGGTTGGACTCGATGATCTCTTTGGGTCCCTTCCAACCCCTGACATCTTGTGAGACCTGGGATAATTCTCTCTTTCCTCCAAGGGTGGACTCCAGCTTTGAGGCTGCTTCTCCAGCTAGAAACCCCAGAATACTTCCCTTGTTGTCAGCTGCAGCATCTGTATAGATTTGAGATTAAATTCTCTATCTGCCCTCTCCTTGAGGGTGTTCAAGGGTAGGTTGGATAAGGCCTCAAGGAATGTGGTCTCGTGGGAGGTGTTCTTGCCTGTGGCTGGGGGTCTGGTACTAGATGGTCTTTAAAGTCCCTTCCAACACAAACCATTTTATGATTCTGTGATTCTCTGAGTAACTGAAATCTACCAGCATTTGGCTGGCAGCTCTGATTGCTTCCTCTGTAATGATTTCCTGCCCCTCTCCACTAGCTGGTGGGCTCCTTTCTTGCTGGAGAACAAAACCACATTAAACAATAAATCACATTGTTCGCTCCTTTCATTCAAAGGGAAGGAGCTGCTGTCCCTCTGAAGATCCAAATTAATTAGAAGCAAATACTATCCTGTTCTCCAGAGCATAAAGGCCAAACAGAGTGGCTTTCTTTGCAAAGATGGGACCAGAGTGTCTCTTGTCTCCTGCTTCTTTACATAACCGATGGCTATCTGCTGAAACTGAGGTGCACTGAAAAGCCTAACTCCTCGGGTGGCTTTTCTTTAGTGTCATTGAATTTGTGCTTGATGCTTTCATGGAAATAAAAGTACCAAAACTAAAATAATAATAAGAATAGATTCCTGTTCATGTTTAATGAGAGATTTATAGCCAGTGAAGCCAGCAGGACAGATGTAACCAAAACAGAGCGGTGGATTGAGTTACATTTGGACTTCTTAGCCTGAATTTTAGTTTGGTTTATGAAGTATTTGATTTCCCAGGAAGAAATGTAAACTTCTGGATGGCTCAGTGTGTAGGAAGTGAAATGCCTTCAAAAGCAAAGAATTTCTTCAAGGCAGGGTTGTCACCGACCAGCACAGCAGCCTTGTCTGCCTGAAAAGCTGCTTTGCTTTCAGGAAACAAGTTTGACACCAAATCCTTCAGCGCTTCTCCAGGAGCACAGTGCTTGTGCTGAGCTGTCTCTTGCCTGCCTCGCTATTGCTACCTTAGCATCTCTTTGGCCCCAGAATTGTTTTTTTCTTGGTTGAATGTATGCCTGTAAAAGATGGTAGAGCAGGTAGGTTCAGTGTTTGCCGCTTGGATGTTGTAGGTAGAATCATAGAATCATTTAGCCTGGAAAAGACCACCTAGATCATCGAGCCCAAGTGTTAATTTAGAGCTGTTGAATTCCATCAATGACACCAGTCTTGGTGAAGAAGCAGGCAGGAGGAGGGCATGGCTGATGGCCAGTCCAGGCTGAGTTCTCTTCTGTTCCCATTTCTGGGTCACGATCTGTGAGGACCTCTTTCTGCTCTGACCTCTGTCTTATTTGGGGTATTGATTGCAGCTGCTTTCCCCGGAGACCTGCAGCCTTTCTATCACTTTAAAAATGTCTGAAGGCCTCGAAGAAGCTTTCTGAGAATCCACATGAGTCTGTCCAGCTTCCCTTCAGTAACTTAACATCTGGTTTTAGGTGCTGGTGAACACTCTGGGCGCTCCTGACCCGAGCCATTGGTTACAGCCACCTGCAGTTAACAAGAGCCCTGTGCACAGTCATGACCTGTCCTGGTAGCTCAAGGATGTGCATTTAGTACAAAAAAGTTGTTCCCAAGCTCTTGTTTTCCACCAACAGCATCCTTCACCCATCTTTTGCTGCTGCTGTTGAGGACTTTGGATGTCCTGCTGTGGTTTCTGGGATTTATCAGTACATGTATGGTGTGTTTGTGATCTGACCTGTTAGTTCTACCTCTGTGTGACCTGGCAGCTCACTGCAGTGTCCATTCCTCCTGCTTGCTCTTCCCTTGAGATTTGTGTTTATTTTGCCACGACCCTTGTGGTGTAGCCTGCCCTGATGGGCAGTATGGTGAACCTGCCTTGGTGGCCATGCCAGAGCCAAAGGAGCCCATGAAGGACAGCAGAATTTTTGCACTGAGGGTGGTGAGACACTGTCCCAGGTTACCCAGATAGGTCAAGTCTGTTCCAGGTCCATTTTTTTTGGGCACTGAGCAACCTGCTGTAGTTGCAGATGTCTCTGCTGACTGCAGGTGGGTTGGATGACCTTTAAAGATCCCTTCCAACTCACAACATTCTGTGACTCTATGATTAATTTGCTATATTCTGTTTATCACTCTTTAAAAGCATCAGAAAAACAGCAGGGCCTTGAGATACTTCATCTGTGTGAGCAGATGATGACTTCCATCTCCAAGGAGAGGGTGCTTGGATGCTGAGTGTAGGATAAGGAGCAATGGACACAAACTGCAGCACAGGAAGTTCTGCCTCGACCTGAGATAAAAACATCTTTTCTTTGACAGAGCACTGGAACAGGCTTCCCATAGAGGTTGTGGAGACTTTCCAAACCCACCTGGACATTTTCCTGTGTGATCTGCCCTCGGTGAACCTGCTTTGGCAGTGGGATTGGACTAGATGATCTCCAGAGGTCACTTCCAACCCCTGTCATTCTGTGATTCTGTGGTTGCTCAGGAGCACTACTAAGTAGCAGGGAAATAACTGCAGTTGGTGACACTTGTGTATATCCATGGCAGCCTCACTGCAAGGCCATGGCACTTTGCAGAGAGCTGTGGTGGCAGGAGAAGCTAAAAGACATCAGATGAATTGACCCTTTGGTCCTTAGTGATGGAAGGAAACTGCTGTGCTGTGGTGTGGCTCCAGGAGCAAGGGCCATCCTCCTGGTATTCCAACTTTTTGGGGAAGTAGGGAGCAATGAGAGTGGGGATGCTCCAGCCCCAAGCCCGTGATAGGATGCCGCAGCCCAGCACGGCGTCGTGGGGCATGTCCCACTTAGAACACTGCTGCCTTTGTACTGGAGCCATCACCCTCTGGTTACTGCAGCAACAAGTCTGCAAAACTTGTTATTTTATCTGGGGAGAGAGAGAGAGAGGAAAAGTGGCCCCCAGAATGCTGAAATAATTGCAGGAAAAGACACTTCTTGAGTCGGAGGCATTTTGAGTTGAGAAGTGCTGATTGCTGGGGTGGTTTCTGCTCTCTGTTCGCAGACACTGGAGTGTGGAGCTGGGCTGGATTTTATCTGCTGCACTTGCCACATTAGCAAACACTTTGGGGAAAAAAAGCTGGGTGTTTGTAGAGCTGGGCTTGCAGTTCAGAACTGTAACTGTTCCCAGCACGTCCCAGTGCAGCTGGAGTTGAAGCACACCCCTGGCAGCCTTCTTGTGCTGTCAAAAATTGTCATTTTAAGAAGCAAGCCTGGAGACTTGTGCTGTAAATGTGCTTTGGGAAGTGAATCCTCTGCATGCCCACAGGACTCAAACGTGCACACTGCTGGGGGGACGCCTCAGGTCTTCAGCTTTCCAGTGTTAGAGGTTGTTCATGGGCAGTGGTGGGCTCTGGAGGTGGTCTGTTGGGGCGAGTCACAGCTGAGTCCTGG
The DNA here is from genome assembly GCA_013400475.1 of Tricholaema leucomelas. Lineage (NCBI taxonomy): Eukaryota > Metazoa > Chordata > Aves > Piciformes > Lybiidae > Tricholaema lacrymosa > Tricholaema leucomelas. The sequence continues at coordinate 530,719 of WAAF01013766.1, read as the reverse complement.
CAAAACCCAGTGATTTAGGTTGGAGCTGCAGCTTACTATGATTTTTTGGCTTGATAGTCGAGGTCTCACTCATTATTGGGAGGAAATGTTAGCCCACAAAAGGCAGAGTGAGAGAAGGAGCTTTGGAGGGTGGATTGGAGCTTGCAAGAGGTGACTAGTGGGTGCCATAGAATCACAGAATCAGCCAGGTTGGAAGAGACCTCCAAGATCATCCAGTCCAACCTAGCACCCAGCCCTATCCAGTCAACCAGACCATGGTACTAAGTGCCTCGTCCAGTCTTTGCTTGAACACCTCCAGGGATGGTGACTCCACCACCTCCCTGGGCAGCCCATTCCAATGCCAATCACTCTCTGGCAAGAGCTTCCTCCTAACATTCAGCCCATACTTCCCCTGGCACAGTGACCTTTTCTCTGCACAGCAGATGTCTGCAGAGTCTGGCTTTTAACTTCAGCAGGAAAAAAACCATCCAACAAAGGTAGTTCTGGTACTGTTGCAGGTGTTTGTCAAACCTGGGCAGTTCCTGGCCTGTTTTAGAAACCTCCTGTGAAGTAATCTGCCATTCTGGGAGCGTTTGGGGGAGCCAGCTCTGTGCACCGTGCTCGTGCTTGCAGAAGGATGCCAGCTGTGCAGGGTTGCCCATTTTCATAAATGATTAACTTAGGAAAAGTTAGAGCATAATTAAATTCTCAGAACTCCTCTCACAGAACCTGAACACACGTAGGAGGCTGCTGTGGTAGATGATGGGGGGGACTGGGGGACCTTCCCATGCTTTCTGGTGGCATCTGCCCTGTGGCTGAGCCTTGGTGAGTTGTTGTACTTCTGGAGGGAGGACTATTTCTGACAGCTACATGAAAAAGTCTCAGCCTGACCTTCCCTTAACGTGGTGCCTGCATAATCAACTCTTTCAATGTTTTCCCTTTAAGTTGCCCAAGAGAAGCCAGAGCAGATCCCGCTGGAGAACCGCTCCTGTGTCCTCATACGACGGGATCTAGTTGCTCTCCCAGCCAGTCTCATCAGTCAAATTGGATATCGTTGCCACCCAAAACTCTACTCAGAAGGAGATCCTGGAGAAAAACTTGAGCTTGTTGCAGGTAACAAGGAGGAGTGGGGGGGGGAATTGTTCTTTGCTTGAGATTGCCAGGGGCTCACTGGGGGTTCCATCCTGCAACGTGTCCTTCATCTCGCTAGCACCGGAGTGGTGCATCTTGTGTGCCCTTGCTGTGTCTTTCTGGATTATTCATCACCAATCATCTGTTGAAAAGTTCTAAAGTTTCCTTTAATTTGCTGATAGAAAAATGTGTCATTAACAGGATTTATTCAATTGAATTAATTTAGCATTTTAATTGAATTCTCCAGCTTGTCTTCTTCCTGAGTGGTGTGGGCTGCCTCGCGAGCATGTTTTGATTTAGGTGCATAGATCTGAAATACAAAAAACACTCAGGGAAGAGAAAAAAAAAAAACCAACAACAAAAACCTCTAACACATTAAAAGATTTACAAAGATAAAATTTGTGTCAGTGAACAAGCTTTGAAAACCCTGTAAAAATCCCTTAAAAATCAGCTGGGAGTGTAATGAAATAGTCAAACGCTTCAGTAGGAAGGCAGAAGAGGAATTGGGTTGGGTCCTCTTTTCAATTTCTGTTTTAATTTGGGGAGGAATTTACAGTATTGGGAGAATTCACTGCTTTTCTATGAAGGAGTGGTGGCCAGCTCAAGGTGGAGGATGATGCTGGTTAGCTTCTAATGGTAGTGGTGGTGTAGAGCTGGGTAAGGATTGAAATCCAGCAGCTGTGCCAGGCTGCTGCTGGTTACTCTCAGCGCTGCTCAGAAGGTGGATTTTGGGCTGGGATGTCCAGGTCAAGTCCCAGTTCAAATAGTACTGTTCTGCTTTTATAGGCCTCACTTTCCTGCAGGAGTTCCCTCAGCTTGTGGCCCCCAGTCTTGGGAAGTTTTTTCCCGTGGACAGAGCTCTGTTTAGCTGCAGTGATCTTTGCACCACATCCCATACCTGCTGCCCAGGCAAGAGGTTTAATTAGTACCTGTAAAGCCCTTGGTCCAAAGAGGCCAGGAGGTTATAGGGAGGTGGGGGTTGGTCTCTTTTCCCTAATATCAGGTGATAAAACAAGAGGAAATGGCCTGAAATTATGCCAGGGGAGGTTTAGATTTGCTATAAGGAAAATTTTCTTTGCTGAAGGAGTGGACAGACACTGGAACAGGCTGCCCAAGGAGGTAGTGGAGTCACCATCCCTGGAGGTGTTCAAGAAACATGGCACCATGGAACATGGTTTAGTGGCCAAGGTGGTGTTAGGTTGATGATTGGACTTGGTGAGCTTAGAGGTCTTTTCCAACCAAAACAAATCTGTGATTCTGGGATCCTTTCTTTCTGGTCATGTATCTCTTGGTGAGCAGAGTGATCTTGTTTTCAGCCTGTAGCAGGAATGTGAATTTCAGAGGGTGCCCAGAAAGGTTGCTATCTGCTGGAAGATGAGTCCCCAGTGGAAGGCAGGGGTGAAACACACACACACACTGCAGCACAGCCCAACAACCACAAGCATTTATCTTCTATCTGGAATATTCATTTTTATCCCCATTCCCCTTTTAGGTGAGACTTCTTTAAAACCATCAAGTGGTGCAGGTGGTTTCCACAGTGGGAGCTGCAAATTGGCTTGAGGCAGCTCTGCTCACTTCACCTATTTCAATCTGGGAGGAGGAATGAAACAAAAAGCAGATTAATATCACTAACTGATAATGACTGCCTTGGTTGTTTTTGATTTATTAAAGTGAAGTTACCCTTGGTAGCATCTGGCATTCCCTCTGATGGTTTCTCTCTTCAAATACCACTGCTGAAGTAAGCTCATCCTTGTCTAAAACCTGATGAGACATGGGTGGGGTTTGATGCTGCAGCATGCAGGAAGGTCCTGCAGGAAAAGTTTTCCTCTTCTCTCCATCTGGAGAGTTTTCCTTTTGCCTCTGATTTTTTCATGCTGGGATTGGTTCTGCAAACTTCAGCAGCTGAGGGAGTGAGAGAAGACCCCAAGAAGGTTTTCAGCAAGACTTGCAGACCTATCTGATAGTTACTGTGTGCTGAAGAGAGTCTATGGTGAGAAGCAGAACCACTCAGCTCATTATTTGCTGGGGCAGGACCAGTGGCCTGGGCTGCCCTTGGAGTAGCAGGGAAGGTGCAGGCAGAAGCTCAGGCTCTGGATGGTACTTAGTCCCTGCTCTGATACCATCCACCCATGTGGGCTGCTCTGCTTTCATCTGGAAGATCAGGAACAATCATCTGGAGGCTTTCCTGGAAATCCAGGAGGTTAATTTTATTTCTCCAGTCAATGTTTTTATATCTTGAGCACAGAGTGCCTTCTGGATCCAGATACGACCTATTATTTAGTCTTAATTAAAAGCAAATACCAAACCCTCTCATGTATGCTTGGAAAATAGGATAAACCTCTCCCTGCAAGCTGATGCTGAGGCAGGAGCAGTTGGGTCTGTGTGAGCTATGTGCAAAGGAAAAGTGTTTGATAAGAAACCTGCTGTAAGGCGCTGCCAAACCCCTGGATCTGTAAAGCTGCTTTGGCAGGGGCTCTTTTTTCTTCTGGAGAACATCCTTCCAGGCAGGGTATTTCAAAGTCAGCAGTTCCTGGGCATTAGCAGGAAAATTCCCTGCTCCCCAGAGGTGTGGAGAGGTGATGGGCCTGGGGGTTGTGGAAGCAGTTAGATCTCTGGTGTAACTGGTACCTTTTCTGTCCTAGATGGGTTTTCCCCCTCCCCTCTCTTTCTAGTTACATGCTCAACAATCTTTCAGATCAGAACAGGCCAAATGGATTTGGGGTTTTCTTCCTTCAGAGGGCATAAATAATCTGTTCTGTACATACCAAATCAGACTAAAGCCTCGTGTCTGTGTCTTTGCAAGGAAAAAAATAGAGTCCTTTCAGTTCATTTCCATAGAATTCACAGAATCACAGAATTTCTTTAGATTGGAAAAGCCCTTCAGGACCATCCAGTCCAATCCTTAGTTTCACACTGACAAGTCCTTGACTAAGCCAAAGCCCTCAGCACAACATCTCAGCACTATGAGTCACTATGGTTGGAAAGGACCACCAGGGTCAGCCAGTCCAACCTTCATCACAGCATCCTTCATCACCAGACCACAGCCTCAAGCACCACATCCACTCTCCTTTCAAACACCTCCAGGGATGGTGACTCCACCACCTCCCTGGGCAGCCTGTTCCAGTGCCTGACCACCTCCTCAGGAAAGAACTTCCTCCCAGCATCCAACCTAAACCTCCCCTGATGCAACTTGAGGCCATTTCCTCTTGTGCTATCATTAGTAACTGGGGAGAAGAGACCAGCTGCAGCCTCACTACAACCTCCTTTTAGGTAGTTGTAGAGGGCAATAAGGTCCCCTCTCAGCCTCCTCTGCTCCAGACTAAACACCCCCACCTCCCTCAGCTGCTCCTCACAGCTCATGTTTGCCAGACCTCTCCCCAGCCTCACCACCCTTCTCTGCACCCGCTCCAGCACCTCAGAGAATTCCTTTCTCTACAGATTAAATGAGCAGTTACTGTAATGTGGGACTCACCAAGGCCCTGAAAGGATGCAGTAACCATCCCTGCTGGGCTTTTCCAAACCTCTGCTGTCCTTCCTGGGCTTTCCTAGCAGCACATGCAGGGCACATTCCCTCCCACATCACAGCTCCCCTGTCACCCCAGTGTTGTGACCAACAGCACAGGAGCAGCAGCTCGTCCCTGGCTCAGGGGTGATGCTGTCACTGAGACAAGGATTTAATCTTGAGTTCTCCCTCTCCAACCCTTCCAGGCTCAGGGGTATACATCACCCGGGGGCAGCTGATGAATTGCCACTTATGTGCCGGTGTCAAACACAAGGTCCTCCTGAGACGTCTTCTGGCCACCTTCTTCGATCGGTATGTCCTCCTGCTGGTTGTGCTCTCCCAAGGGATTGGGATGGTTGTCTGCTTTCTGGTGTTTTGACCACGTTAATAGATAGTGTGGCAGGAGTGCTTCATCCTCCCTGTCTGCTGCACTGGTCTCTCTGCTTCTTAATGGTGCTTCAACCTGAGCACAAGGGTTTCCAGTTCCTTACCTTCAAGTTGTGATTGTGAACCTAAAGGGAAGAAACCTAAAGGGAAGAGGAGAAGGTGGAGTCCCTGGTGTCAGGATCTTCCTTTGCCTTTCCTGCAGGAACACGCTTGCCAACAGCTGCGGAACTGGAATCCGGTCCTCGACGAGCGATCCCAGCAGGAAGCCCCTGGACAGCAGGGTTCTTAATGCAGTCAAATGTAAGGAGAGAGATTTACTGCTGCTGGGTTGGCACAGCGTGCTGAGAGCAGACCAAAAGCTAAGCAGGGAAGGCCATCTCTGTTGCCTAATAATGGGAGCCAAGTATGGTGAAATTAGGTTATAGGAAAATCAGTTTGTTTCTCAGTTCGCTTCATTTTGGGGAGCTGAAATTGATTTCTGGTAGATTTTGATGGTGTCTTAGTAGAAAACATTATTGCTGCTTGGCTGATTTTTGGTTTTTTAAAGCAATTCTTTTCTTGATAGATGCTCTGAGAAGGATCTATCCTTCTATCTCTTCATTTTGAGGAGCTGAAGTTGATTTCTGGTGGCTTTTGACAGTGTCTTAGTAGAAGACATTATTGCTGCTTGGCTGTTTTCTCGTTTTTAAAGCAATTCTTTTACTGATGGATGCTCTGAGAAGAATCTATCCTTCTATCCCTTCATTTTGAGGAGCAGAAGTTAATTTCTGATGGCTTTTGACCATAATGGGAGCTAAGTGTAGTGAAATTAGGTTATAGGAAAGTCAGTTTGTTTGTTAGTTCACTTCATTTTGGGGAGCTGAAGTTCATTTCTGGTGGCTTTTTGACAGTGTCTTAGTATAAAACATCATTGTTACTTGTCTGTTTTGCTGGGTTTTAAAGCAGTTCTTTCATTGATAGATGCTCTGAGAAGGATCTCTCCTTCTATCCCTTCATTTTGGGGAGCTGAAGTTGATTTCTGGTGGCTTTTGACGGTGTCTTAGTATAAAACATTGTTGTTACTTGTCTGTTTTGCTGGGTTTTAAAGCAGTTCTTTTATTGATAGATGCTCTGAGGATGGTTTTGGCAGAGCTTGGTGCCACTGAAGTCAGCAGTCCCCTGTGTGCTGGCTGTTATCCCATGGGCTCCAGCTTGTGCTGGGATTCATCCGAGCACAGGGCTCTGCCAGCTACAAGTAGTGGGCTGTGGGATAGAAGGTGCCTGCTGGTGAGTGAGGACCTGGGTGGTGTAGGAAAACTCTGATGGCTTAGTGCAGCAAAGCCTGTTTGTCATGGGTTTGGTATAGAGTGGAAAGCAACATGTTCTCTCCCCCTTGCTGGATTCTGGTAGTAAATCTTGATGTAAATATTATTGTCCTGGAAAATGAAACTCTAAGCAGTTTGAGGTTCTTTTTTTTTATTATTATTATTTAACCTTTAAGATTTGGAAGATAAATCTTTCCTCTCTCGAATTGTTGCTGTGCTGCTGAACTCTGGGGACCCTGCAGGCACCCTCTGAGATCTGTAGCAAGTGGAGAGAAAGGATAAAGCAGCAGCTGCTCGGCACATACAGACAAAATTCACTAGGCTGTGCTGGTGGTGCTTGCCTGTAGCTTTTGTGAGGTGCCCTCCTGAGACAGCTTCACCCTGCAGAGCACTGGCTCTGAACCTTGCAGCCTTGGTCTTTGCTGAGGCTTGCAAAGACTGGCAGAGTAGTGCCTCCCACATGCTGTCACATGTCAGGGCATAAGATGGCTTCTTAGTGCCCAAGTTTTATGCTGTGCACAGGCTTTAGCTTATAATTATTCACCTTGACAGTTCCTTGGATGTTGCTTCATAACATCAGGTGCTTGGCCTCCATGAGGGAGCAGGGCTGCAGCTGAGGTATTGCTGTGCTGCTGCAGGGTATGGGCCAGTGGATGTGCTGGTGGTGGGACCCTGGTCAGGCTGGAGGTCCATGCAGCACTGATTGGCCCTGCAGTGGCCAGCACAGGACATGGGACAGGCAGAGGTCCTGTCATTTCCCAGTCCCACAGCTGTGCCTGCACCACCAAGGGTTTAAGAACCAGCAGTGGATCTGCCGTTGAGGTGTTTGTGTTGACTTTTGCCATGTTGATCTCTGCTTTTGGTCATCTTAACTTGCTGTGGCCGTGGGTGCTGCTTGCTAGCTGAGGGTTGGGGTCCTGCAGTCCCTGGTACCTCTGGGGCTCACTGGGTCCTTCTCCAGCTCCCTTCCCTGTGCCTTCTGGTTCCTGGCTGTGTCAAGGAATCCTTGTCTGTTGGTCTCTCCTTGTGAGAGCTGTGGCCCAGGGCTGGACCTCCACTCTATGGCACCCCCACACTAAGCCTTGTGGCAGGTCTGTAGGACAGGGCAGAGGACTGCGATCTTGCAGCCAGCTCCGTGTTGCTTTCTCTGCCTCCTCAGTTGTTGTAGGACAGGGCAGAGGCTGCGATCGCGCAGCCAGCTCCGTGTTGCTTTCTCTGCCTCCTCAGTTGTTGTAGGACAGGGCAGAGGCTGCGATCGCGCAGCCAGCTCCGTGTTGCTTTCTCTGACTCCTCAGCTCTGTGTGTCCCTGTCTTTGCAGTGTATTGTCAGAATTTTGCCCCGAGCTTTAAGGAAAGCGAGATGAATGTCATAGCAGCCGATATGTGCACCAACGCCCGCCGGGTCCGCAAGCGCTGGCTGCCGAAGATTAAATCCATGCTGCCAGAAGGGATGGAGATGTACCGCACCGTCATGGGCTCCACCACAAACAGTGTCCCCCTGGATCCTGAATTCCAGCCCAACACTGCTCAGGTCTTTGAGCAGAGAATCTATGCAGAAAGGAGGAGCGATTCAGGAACTATAGTAGCCTTGAGAACTAACACAGTGAACGTGGAGCTGAGCAACGGATCCAACCAGTCCTTCGAACAGAGCGAGGATGCCGAAGGGGCTGGCTCTGTCATACAGGAGGCAGCCGCCACAGATGCTCTGGCATCAGATACCCAAAGCACTCCACAACCTTTTGAACAAGGTTCAGGCTCCTCCAGCAGGCCCGAAACTCCCGTGAGAAGACAGGATGGCACTTTTGGAGGGACTTTATAAAGAGAGCCAAACGTTGCGTTGACCTATAAGGGATCTGTAATACTAAAAAAAGCTGCTTGCATGCATTACTAATACAAAACAAAAACAAAAGCAAACAAAAAAAAAAATGTGATCAAGCCACTTACCTACTGAACTGCTACTGTTGCCTGAAAAAAATGTGATTTTTATTCTGCTTGTATTTAAAATTTATGAAGGAAAAGAGGAAAAAAAATAATCGCATTCGTTATACTGTAAACAACTACTTAGGTCTGTGGCGACCTACTTAAAAAACACAACAAATATTGGGCTCCTTTTTTGATATTCCTGAGGTTAGTCTCTTAAGATTGTAGCTTTTTTTGGTTGGTTTTTTTTTTTCCCTTTGTTTTGTTTTGTTTTTTTTCCTTTTTTTTTTTTTCTGGTGGTTTTTTTTGTGTTTGTTTCTTTGGGTTTTTTTTGTTTGTTTGTTTCTTTGGGGTTTTTTTTGTGTTTGTTTCTTTGGGTTTGTTTGTTTGTTTGGGGTTTTTTTTGTTTGTTTCTTTGGGCTTTTTTTGTTTGTTTCTTTGTGGTTGTTTTTTGTTTGTTTTTTGTTTGTTTCTTTGGTTTTTGTTTGTTTGTTTGTTTCTTTGGGTTTTTGTTTGTTTGTTTGGGTTTTTTTGTTTGTTTGTTTCTTTGGGGTTTTTTTTGTTTGTTTCTTTGGGCTTTTTTTGTTTGTTTCTTTGTGGTTGTTTTTTGTTTGTTTTTTGTGTGTTTCTTTGGTTTTTGTTTGTTTGTTTGTTTCTTTGGGTTTTTGTTTGTTTGTTTGGGTTTTTTTGTTTGTTTGTTTCTTTGGGGTTGTTTTTTTGTTTGTTTCTTTGGTGGGTTTTTTTTTGTTTCTGTGGGTTTTTTTGTTTGTTTGTTTCTTTGGGTGTTTTTTGTTTGTTTGTTTCTTTGGGTTTTTTTGTGTTTGTTTCTTTGGGGTTTTTTTTTGGTTTTGTTTTTTTTGTGGTTTTTTTTTTTTTTTTTTGTTGGTTTTGGAGTTTGGTTGTGTTTTGGTTTGTTGTTTTCTTTCTTTTTGTTTGGGGAGGGGTGTTATTTTAAGAAGGGGAGGAGAAAAGCTAGCCACCACCCCCTGTCATCACCACCCCATCCATTACTCAGCTCAGAAGTAAAGCCATCGTGAACCTTGTCCTCTTAAAGAGAGTTTTACTGTCGCTTAACAGGAAAGCAAAGGTGTGTTAGGGTACAGGTGCTGTGAGTGGTGATGTTTGCCTCGAGCAGAAGGGCTCTAGCCAAGTGGGACAGGGTGGGGGAAATAGTTAAAGGCTTCTGGTGTCAGAGGGCAGCCCCTCGCTGAGGGTGCTGCGGGGCAGGGTGCTTTGGCGCCCAGCTGCTGGTGGGAGACTCGGTGCTGGTGTCTTGAGGAGTTTTAGCCAGCTCCCAGGAGCAGAGATGGTTCTGTGGGAGTTGAGGCTTGCATGTGTCAGGAGGACTTCACTTTACTGGGGAGGCTCCAAGCATGGAAGTGTTCAAGCCATGTTGAGTGGGGCCTGGAGGAAGCTGGTCTAGTAGGAGGTGTCCCTGCCCAGGGCAGGGGTGTTGAAAGTAGATGATCTGTAAGGTCCCTTCCAACCCAAACCATTCTGTGATTCTGTGACTGTGTGGGATGCAGGTGGAGACCCTGGCTGGTGTTGTGGCTGTTGTAGGTTTTCTTTTCTCAGTACCACTGGGTTTTGGGTTTGGTTTCTCTCTCCCTCCCAGCAACTCTTTTTCCTTTACTTCTTGCACCTTCACCTCACCTGCTTCTCCTGTCACCCCACAGCACTCGGGTGTGCAGGCAGGTAGACAGGGTCCTGGGAAACCTCCTTGGATGGGGTGGGGGTAGTAGCCCTCTCTCAGCCTCCTGCAAAGGGCTTTGAAGATGTTTTTGCTCTGAGGGGCATGGAGCCAGGAGCTCTTGGCGTCAGCTCCCAGCAGCATCCACACTGGAGGCAGAGTGAGGTACTGGTGAGGAGGGTTTGCCTGCTTCCCCCTCTCTTCCTCCCAGCCCAACCAGACTCTCACTTTTTAAATCATTAGGAGTGAATCTGATGCAAAAAAAAGAAGAGAGAAGTAAATAGTTTTGTGCCCTCCTAGGTAGAGGTTTTGAGGAGGAGGAAGCATTTCACCTCTTGCTCGTTCTCTAATCAAGCCCTGCTGGGGAAAAGCCCTAAGTGAGTAATTTGTGGGTTTTTCTGTTGACAGCTGATGTCCCCAGGCTGTGATGGTAGCCCCAGCTGGGCTCGGTTTGATGGTGCAAGCACTGGGAGGGGACCTGCAGGTTCCCCTGGACCTCAGCCCCTGCTCTCACCCTCTTGAATGTGTCAGCTCTGCCTCAGAAATCCCCCAGACTGACCCAAATCCTGGCTGCAGATCCAGGTCTCGCTGGGCACAGTTGCTGCTCATCCCCACTTGCTGCAGCTTTGTCCTTAGACGCTGCCACCGAGCAGGAGGGTGCTGGGCACCCACAGGGATGCTGAGGCTGGGGTGTCCCCAAGAGATAGGGACAGTGATGTGGAAGCCAAGTGTGGCTTTTTTTCCTTGTTTTTAATGATGGTTTTGACTGTGACTGAAGGCCCTGCTTTAATGGTGTTTGCAGCTTGTTCTTTAACACGTGTGGGACTACAAACAAGTGCAAGGTGCACCAAGAGTCGCTTCTGAAGGCTCCTGTGGCTGTGCTCTTCTGCTTTCCTTCCCTGCTTAGATTCCAGAATCCAGACCGCGCTTTGCTCAGGGTTTTCTTCCTTCTTTGTATTTCCACTGGGAAAAGGGGGAGCAGGGAGAGGAGAACCCAACTTTTTATGCCATTTGGTTTTGGTTTTCTTCGATACTTGAAGCAGTTTTTTGCATCCTGATTAACAAAGCTGTTCCAGCACTGAGCCTGTTCCACCACTCCTTGCCCTGAGACAAAAGAACTCACTGACAGGGTGGTTTCTGCACAGCTCTGGGGTTTTGGCACAGCTTAGCCTGAGCAGACTGTGACACCCTGACTGGGTGCCCTGGTGTCAGGGACTGGTGATGGCACAATGAACTGGTGCAGGGGAACGTGATGCTTTGGAGCGTGGCGGTGAGCAGGTCTGGGGGCTCTGCTGTATTTGCACTTTACCCACATCAGCAAACAAAACTGCTCTTGCTGAAGCCTGGAGCTGCTGCAGCTCGTCCCCTGCCCAGCAGTGCTACAGGAAGAGGTTCTCTTTGCACAGCGATGCCTACTTGTGCTTATCCAGGTGCTGGAGGCATGTGGCTGGAGGACAAATGTGAGCAAGGAGGGTACCAGGGATCACAGGGCTGAGCTTGGGGTGGGCTTCTTCCCCAGCTAGCCCCGAGGAGCTGGAGCAGGCCAGTTCCATGGCCCTGGGGGTGTCCCTGGCCACCAGCTCTTAGGTGGCTTGGCTAGGCTGGTGGGGGCCAGGGGGGTAGGCTTGGTCGAGGACCCTCCTGATTCCCCATCACCTCCCCAAGAGTTTGCATTTGCCGAAGGTTTGAGGCAAGCAGGGAGCGAAGCTGGGTGTCAGAGAGCAAGAATTGTCCTGTCTGTGTGTGTCTGTGTGATGTACATCTATTGCTATATGTATAAAAAAGATATTGCAAAGGGTTCTTCCTCCTTTCTGGCACTTGCTGGGCTTTGGTGAGCAGGTCGAGCCCTCCAGACAGGGTTCGTGGTGGGCTGTAGGTGTTAATTTTGGACCAAACCCGTGCCCAGACAGACCCCAGAGGGGGCAGCAGCAGAAGTACTTGAACAGCTTAGGACAGAGAGTCTGAAGAGAGTCAAGTTGCACAGTGAAAAAATATATTTTTATACCTAGCACAACTTCCTGTATATTTTGGGGTATTTTTTTTTTTTTTAATCTTTTCCTTTTTATTTTCTCTTTTCTTTTCTTTTTTTTTTTTTTTTTTGGTTGTTTTTATTTTTTTCTCTTTATTTTTGAGTTTGGGTTTATTACTAATTATTATTGTTGTTTATTACTGTTGTTGTTAGGAAGGCAAACTTCTACAATGTGAAGGGCGTTGGGGTTTGTTTGTTTGTTTGTTTTCCTTATCTGGTAGATGAGGGCAAGCATTTTGCACTAATGTTTTCCTGTGTGTGGAGGATTAATGATGCGTCTGGGGAAAGAAAAAAAACACAAACGGTGTTCTATGGTGATGATTGTATTCTTCAGAGAAGAAAAGGAGGGAAAGAAAAAAAAAAAAACCCACAACAAACAAAAAACCACAGAAAAAGGAAAAAAAAAAAGAAAAGAAGAAGAAGAAGAGAAAAACAAAACAACAGCAACAAACCACCACCGAGTAACCCCCTTTCAAATACTGAATGTAAGGTGAGAACAGAGCAGTCCATCGATTGTATGCGGCTTTCCTGAGTGCCTTAGACATTTTTTGATCATTGGGGTTTGTTTTATTTTGAGGGGGGGAGGGTTGTTTGTTGGTTGTTGGTTTGAGTTTGTTGTTTGTTTGGGTTTTTTTTTTGTGTTTGGTTTTATTTTGTTCGTTTGTTTGTGTTCATTCGGTTGGTTTTGGTTTGTTTCGTTTGTTTGGTTTCCCCCCCCCGCCCCCAAGGAAAACAGATTAAGAAGATCAGATCATAACCGACTCCTTCCTCCTCTTTGTTTACGACGCTCTTTTAAATTCTAGAGGTTGTTTGGTTGGTTGTTTGTTTGGGTTTGTTTTTTTTTTGGGGGGGGGGGGCTGCTTTATAAATGTGAATAGGAAACTGCATTCATCTAGGTCTGATAGTGTAAAATCAAAGCATCAGTATTTATGGTATGTCTGCACCTTTATTCTTATGCTTGACTATTAGCAATATTACCTGTATATTATATATCTGAAGTTATTCCAAGCACCTTTAAAGAAAGCAGAGTGTAAGCATACAAATTACCTGCAGCTGCCATATAGTCTAGAAGCCAGCCCCTCTCCTCCTCATTAGCGCCAATTAACGAACACCCCCTCCCACCCCCTTCCCCGCCTCGGCCCGAGAGCTGCTGCTTTGCAGAAGGGCTGCATGACCTTCAGCTGCTCCCTGCTCCCGGTGTCCTGCGGGTCCAGCTTTGGCCAAGGGGCGCGGTGACCTCTCTCCTTACCCCAACCTTACGTCCCCCAGGCTGGTGATGTTTCTGTGCTGTTTTGGTGGTGGTGACACTGGTGTGGAGGGGGCTTGGGAGGAGGGATGGTGCTGGTAGAAGATGGGGAGTGGGTCCTTTATTGTCACCTTGGTGGTTTAGGTCTTCAAACTGTGGTTTTGCTCTAGAGATTCCCTCGGGGCTGGTGGTGGGCAGCTCGGGCACAGGTGGCACACACTGTGTGTGGGAGGTGTCTCCTCCTCTGGCTGGGCGAGGGATTCAACCCCACCCAGCCCCACCCCCCAAAAAAAAAACTGGAATTGCCCACAGCTTAACTGGTGTTTGAGGGAGCAGAGCATCCTACCCACGGTGTGCCACCTGCCCTCAGCCCTTGGCTCTCTCCTCACTGGTTTTCCTGGAAGTAGCTCGCAGCGAGCGGAGAAGGTCCAGCGGGCAACGGGGACGAGCTCCCCCCCTACCCCCGCCGGCTCCCCAGCACTAAATCCGCTCCTTACATTGCCAGCCCTCAGCCATCTCTCGGGCTTCAACTGCTGTTCCAAGCGTTCCTGCTGTCTGAATCATGCTGTGAGCAAAGGAGCCCCGAGAGCGGCGCGGCGGGGTGGGGAGGGCGAGCGGGGAACTCCCCAGCCCCTCTTGCCCCACGGCGGGGTGGGGGGGAGCTGACGTCTAACGCACTCACATTGGAAACCCCTCAAACTCTTCTCCGATGAGTTTCTTCCACTGTTAAGCGTTTTGCACACGAAATTGTGAATTTTTATGTCGAGGTTAAAAAAAAGAAAAGAAAAAGAAAAGCCAAAAGTTGCAATACTATTNGGAAAAAAGAAAGGAAAAAAAAGAAAGGAAAAAGGAAAGGAAAAAATAAAGAAAGGAAAAAATAAAGAAAGGAAAAAAAAGAAAGGAAAAAATGAAGGAAAAAAAAGGAGGAAAAAAGAGTTAAATAATAAAATACATAAAAATCAGCTGAATATAAATGTATAAATATTTTTGACTTGAACATTTGGATGGCACTTGATTCAAATAGAGCATTAATCCTTTGGACAGAATGTTGGGGAGGGGGGGGAAGGGAGGGGGGAGGGGAAATACAGCAACAAACAACAAAAGGACTCAAAAAAAGTACGAAGTTGTTTTTAAAGCATCTTCATAGGGTATTAAGTAGTACTGTAACTCATGACTGTTAAAAATACCTTCTGTGCTGTAAGGAAATCTCACAGTACCACTGAATTATGTTCCTCAGCTGTCTCAGCCACGAAAGATGCTAGCTTCTTTTTTTTCCTTTTTCCCCCTTTTTTTTTTTCCTTTTTCTCTTTTTTCCCTTTTTTTCCTTTTTTTTTTTTCCCCTCCTTTTTTTCCCCCTTTCCCCCCCCTTTTTCCCCCTTTCTTTTCTTTTTAATTGTGCATTATTCACTAGTATTTATGTGCTCTTACTCTGTATAGTTAAGACTGTTATTTTGTAGCCATGGCTGACACAATATATCAGTAACTACAAAAAAAAAAAAAGACAACAGCAACGACAAAAATAAAGAGATGAAGACCCCCGAGCTGGAATTGTGCTCATAGCTGTTTTCATATGATGGAAAAAAAAAAAGAAAAGAAAAAGAAAAAAAAAGTCATTTAAAATAAAGGGGAAAAAAAAACCCCAAAACCAACAAACCAAACCCAATGTGATCGTTAATTGTAAAACGCTTTGTAAACTTCACATTTACAAAATAATAAAGTCAGTTACAATTCACTGCTTTCACTTTGCTCTGGTTTTGTTCTTTGCAGGCTCTGGGTGGTGGTAACCACAAGAGAGGTACTAGAAGGGCTCTCTTCTCCCATCCCTGTGCTGCCCCTAAGGGGACAGGATTCATTTTGAGGTCTGAAACAAAACCCTAAGCTTGGTTGACTGCAGTGGGTTGCCTGGAGAAGTTGTGGATGCCTCATCCCTGGAAGTGTTTTAAGACCAGGTTGGGTGAGGCTTTCAGCAGCCTGGGCTAGTGGAAGGTGTCCCTGCCCATGACAGGGGAGTTGGATCTGGATGATCTTTAAGGTCTCTCTCAACTCAAGCTGTTCTATGATTCTATGAACTGAGTGAGTTTGCCCAAATTGTAGGGGTTTGGGGAGTTCCATGCCTTTGGTTCTCTCTCACCTCACCAGAGCTGGCTTGGGCATCTTTGGGCTTTCTTTCCTTCACACATAGCTCTCTCTCCCCCTCTCTCTC